>UFQX01000573.1:147263-237483 GCA_900497675.1 Arapaima gigas | reverse complement strand
TGCATTTTTGTACAAAGTCTAATTGGACCGGATGGCAAGCTGGGCCCCCCCCCCCCCCCCCTTTGCGGAACTTGACTTGGTGCAGACAAGCAGTCAGCTATGGCTCTGGCTGGGGGCTGTCTGAGCCTTTTAGTCCCTGACCGTCTGCGGTTGCTCACTTGCAACTGCTGCTCGGGGGGCTACAACATTAGTCTTTGCCAGCTGGACAGAGAGAAATTAATGATCATTTACACTGACGACTACATAATTACACTCCATGCTGTCCTAATATAAAAAATTGCTTCTTTTGTTCCGAGGTATAAAGCATTTTTTAGCTATTTTCCTTTATCTGCCCATAAATGCCATGTTCCCATAGAAACAGGCTGCTTAGAGGGAAATTGCTGATTGCGAGGCGCGGCCCGTGCCCATTTGGCGCCATTACCCTGTCACACTGCAGGTGCCGCTGCTTTGCCGTGTCACTCGACTTCAGCCGAGTGCGACGCCCCCTCGCCTAGACAGCCCCAGGCCCCAGGCAGGCGCTCCACGTGTTCAGACCCACTTTCTCCCGCATCTCCCCATGCAGCATGTCTGCTTACAAGTAGTTCTATTAATCTGCCAAATCAGCTCATCTCCCCAACACACTAAATCAGTAAGGACCCCTTCTGGCTTGGGGCAACAAACAGTTCAAGTCTTTTGCTTCTTTGGTTAAAAATCTGAGGAAGGATGAAGTGCAGGGCCTAGAGCAATCGTCTTTGAGACAAAGGACTTGGGTTTGAATCCTGCTCCCACTGTCGTACCCTTAAAGTAATATACTTATCCTGAATTGGTCCAGCAAAACTTACTCAGCAAAATAAATGGGCAAGTAATAGTAAGTAGCTTAGTACACAAACCTCGCATTAAAAGTTGTCGTAGAAACAAATGTCAACTGAGGAGAGATGTTGTGAATGGTACAGGAAGAAGAGGGACCCACCCAAGGCCTTATCACAGGAGACACCAGCTAGTGCCCATTTCATCTTAACTGTAGCACGGGTTGCTCTGTCGTTGTATGTAGAAGGAACTTGTTGGTCCATCGCTCTTCCTTTATGGCTCTCGGAGGCATACAGTGAGCCAGATGGTCAACGGTCAGTGAACACACAGATGCACATTGTGGAGGGTCCATGATGGTTTCTGCAGTCCAGCCAGCCAAGGGAAAATGGAGACTGATCTTTCACCCCCCCCCCTCCCCCCGTACCTTAGTGCCTCCATATGTCTTGCCACTCCTTTTCTAAACCAATGCACTCTGAGCGATTGCTTTGAGAAGCAGTCACCTTATTGACATTTTGCATAAAAGACACTTAAGTGTAATTAGGCTCTGTATTATATCAGCGGTGCACGTCACTGCAGATAAGTAATGCGCTGAATCCAAGTCAGCACGGTCGAGAAGAGGGTGCACAGCAAGTGGGGTTGGGGGGGGGCTGCAGCTCACTTATTTGTTTTTTCTCCAGCTGACCAGTCAGCAGCATGACTCAGCCCATGGCTGGAGAAATTGGCTACCAATTGCCACCTTTAAGAGACATGGCATCTGCTGTGCCTGTCACAAATAGGGGAATAATAGCTGCCTGCATTGCCACTGGCACTCAAGAATCACTGTCCTATGCGGGTGTTTATGGGTGAAGGGGCTGGTTTCGTGTGTTTGTTTTTTCACATGACCAACTAAGCTTCTTCCCCTTGCTTCCACCAAATGCCCACGTGCTCCTCCAAAACGTGATCAATGTGATTTACACACCCCAATCAAATGCCAGCAGTAGGATGCGGAAGGGTTATTTTCCCGTGGAAGAAACCGGGATGCCCTTCGACAGCCTCGGTTATTCCCTATGTGTGTGTTTAGCCTCCTAACTTCCACAATGCTTTCATGTCTCTTACGCTTTGTAGGACACACCCTGTCACACATTTGCGAACGTACAGTTACAGCTGTAGGTCCAGCACATTTACATTCATTCAAACACCCCACAAATTCCTTGCATCTCCTCATCCTGGCTGTATGACAGGACAGGATTGCTGGGTCTACTGTGTTTCTCGCCGCATTGGGGATGACAGCAACACACATGCGTGCCGTGCGCCTGTCACTCTGGTCGCTGGAGCATTTCTGTCATATGTCAGGTGGGAATACTTTGCACCCAAGGGCTGCCTGGTTGCTTCATTGCACAGGTCTGAAGAAAACCCTGACCTGTGAACCTGCCCATTTCGCATTGAAAAATCACATAAAAAAAAACAAAAAACAAAGCACATGTGCACAATCACGCTAGGCACCGGTGTATCAGGGTTCCCAGGAGACTCCTTTCACTAATGCAGAATAACTGTTGAATACAGCAGCACTGGGTGAAACTGGGCCTTTGCCCATTTCCACAGATTTGGTCAGCTGTTCTGCATTCAGCGAAAAATTCGGGTATACCTCTTCTTACATTCCTGGAAATTGGTTTGTAAAGCACAGTCTCATAAATTGGAGGTGTAATTACCATTACAGCGCAAATTTGAAAATTCCCCCATGCCATTACTCATAAACCAGCATCATATTTGGTCATAACTCAGAAAATAAAACTTACTTTATGAGGTTTGTACGCTAATTGTCACTGTATCAGTTCAGAGTAAGTACCTTGATCTCAGGTGCTACAGCAGAATTGGGGATTCATACCTGAGTACTGCTGCTCCACCTGCAGTAATGAACACATATATGTATGGATAAGTAATAACCAGCCAACCTTACCTGCTACCACCTCCCTTTAGAATCATAACTGAACAGAAGGTACCATAGCAGTTAGAGCTTGAACCTTGATCAAGATGCTTTTCCTGAACTGATATAGCAAGAGTACCGTGCTGTATAA
The DNA here is from genome assembly GCA_900497675.1 of Arapaima gigas. Taxonomy (NCBI): domain Eukaryota; kingdom Metazoa; phylum Chordata; class Actinopteri; order Osteoglossiformes; family Osteoglossidae; genus Arapaima; species Arapaima gigas. The sequence continues at coordinate 234,643 of UFQX01000573.1, read as the reverse complement.
ATGGGTAAATCAGTGTAAAGTTGAGGAAATTCATCCACTGTTAGGTGCAGTAAGAAAAGAACTAAACAAACCTCAATAAAAAAGAACATCTTTCACCTTGCCCCTGAATGACCTTTTGACACCGTGCTCACACACTAGTAGTTAATGTAGCTGTTTGGTATCGGGAGCCTTTACAGAACAGGGGCCATGTTTGGTGGGAGGAAACACGGCCCTGGGTGGGCCGAGTGCCGAGCTCAGAGTGACATTTCCCCCTCGCTTTCTCCTTTCATCCAAGATGTTTTGGGAGAGCAGATAGGACTCTGGTAGGATTACCCCTGCCAAGGTTCGTAAGGCTGTGGTGCTGCGATAGTGTGGGCTGCTGCAGGGGGGAAGTAGGGGCTGAGCCTGTGTCTCTGAGCACCAAGCAGCGTGTGGATCATAACCCTTTCTGCCACCACAGCGTCTCTCATGCTCACCCTCTGAGGGCTGCTGGCTCCTGTGGGACTCAGCATTTACATGTTCTTCTCATTACTATAGGCCTGCCATTCCCCATGTAGCCACCTACAGCAGCTCGTCTTCATGATACCCGCCCATCAGTTGCTCCTACTACTGTATTGTGACTCTTGCTTTGAGGGTGATGGCCAATTTAAGTTCCTCCAGCAAGCTGAAGCTGGGGATGAAAATTACAAGACTGTTAGACTATATACCCAGCTTCATAAAAGCACAGTGGTTGAAATGTTTGAACCAAGTACCAAATCATTCAAGAGCTGCATTAAGCCCCACACTTAGTAGCTCTAAGCCCGAGAGTCAAATCATGTTCACGTTGTATAATTATTAATCTTCATTAAGTTGACTCCTTTTTCCAAGGGAGCATTCAGTGTTAGATTTACACACCATCAACCCGCTCCAGATGATCAAGAATTCTACAGCATGAGTTGTGTTTGACCTACCAAAGTGCTCCCATGTATCTCTTCTTCTCATGTACCTCCACTGGTCTCCTCTCGCTACCTGAATCAAGATCCAGATTCAGTTGTATGGGCTACAAGATGGTCAAAGGATCTACACCCAATACCAGCAGAACCCGATTTCTCACTACATCTAAGCCAGACTGCAACGTTCCTCCACCTCTGGTCACTTGATGTGGCCCACACACAAAAGGTCCAAACTCAAGCCAGAAGTTTCTTGGTACTGGATCCATTATGGTGGAATGAGCTCCCTCTCCCACTTAGAGCTCCTGAATCCCTCTCCACGTTCAAGAAAAGTCTAAATTCACATCTCTTTTAGACTCACTTTTCTGCAGATCTTCTATCTGCTTCATACACTTTCACTTCATTATCTGTCTAATTTAAAAAGCCTGTATTCCCTATCAATTCTACATGCAGCTACCTTCATTATTGTGTGTTTTCAGAAACATTGGTGTCAGACTACATGACTGTACTTTGAGAACCACGACTGAGTATCTATCTGTCTGTTGCTGAAATACCCTTCTGTTTACTCTGAGTGGTATGTCACTTTGGAGAAAAGCATCTGCTAAATGAATAAATTTCAGTGCACACAGAGCTGTCATTTGTGGAGCTACATACGTTTTACAGAACCTTGATGGAGGCTCTTAAAGCACAGTTTCAGACCCAAGTCCTTCGATTGCAAGGTGATAGCACCAGCCACTGTACCACCTGCTGTCTCTAATGACATGAAAGTAGGTGGTGAACCCCTACTAAACAGTGACTTTCCTTAAAAAAGGAAGAGGTAACGGCCAAAAAATAACAAAACGAGAGGAAAATGTAAAAAATCAATACTGTGGAATATTAAAGCATGATGGACTTTTGAAGGATTGAGGACTGAACAGCAGCCGTAGTCTTGCTGTTTGCTCGGGAGGCTGCTGGCATGTGTGCTGATAAGCATATGTATTTGCCGGCCTGCTTTATTTCATGGGTATTATTTTTGTAGTCAAATCTAACTGGGGCAATAATACTAACAAAGGCTACTGAAAATAATAGATTTCTTTCCAGGAAGTGCTGTGTAGCGTCTTCCTCCTGCTAATGCAACAAAGGCTCCTTCACACCAAATTTAGTGAGAAATTAGTGGGTGTGTGTGGTGACTGTTGTTTGGTTGTCACCATACACACCACTCTTCTTCTACGGCTATTCAGTGGGTTGAACCCTTTCTCACTGGAAGTACCTGTGTAAAAGGATCAGAATATTTTTGCTTATTTTGTTTCCTCAACAGCTGTTCAACCACCGTTTGTTTACATTTTTATTTTGATTGCATATCATCCTGGTGCCTCACAGCTACTGGCCTGTGGGTTTGGATATGGGTTCAAGTATAGCTCATTGTGTGCAGAGTTTGCATGTTCTCCCTTTGTCCTCACAGGTTTAATTTGGATGTTCTGGTTTCTTCCTACAGTCTAAGGGCTTGTTTCCTCTGATGAAGAGGTACCTCTGAATTGCCCTTGGTGTGTGTGTGTGTGTGTGTGTGTGTGAGTGAGAGAGAGAGATTCTACTGGAGTGGACTGGTGTCACACCCTATGTTTCTCGGAGGCACTGGGCCGCCACCACCCTGCACTGGAGAAGCTGTTACTGACAGTAGATGGATAAATGGATGGATGGATGGATGGATGAATTACCCAGTTCAGTCCCATTTCCAGAACATTGGCTGATTTTGTTACACTGGACTAATGTGAGGCACAGTTACAGATGAGGTTGTTGTGTTGTTAAGTGTTATTTTTTTAAATTGTAACAACAATTTGAAAGTGAAAAAGTGAAAATGTACCACTGTCCTGAAAAGTGCACCAGTTCATATGAGTTTATCAGTTGGGTCACTGGCACAGAGAGGGCAGTTGGAATATAGATTACCACAGTAGATAGCTCTTAAGTTATTAAAACCAACAAATAGCAATAAAACAGGTCCTTATAAGATTTATACATACAGATATTCCAGTTTCCTTTTAGTGTAATAAATTTAAAGGTAAATTTAGGACCTGACAAAATGTAGTGGCGATGAGTGATAAATTTTCCTGTAAAACAATTCTAACCCCAGTCATACAGTGTGCCATACTTTTAGAATGAACTCAAAGAGAGAAACAGAGATCAGAACCCAAACAGTGAACCCAGAATATAAATGAGACCAGTAATAGCCCTTCTCAAAGAGCCGGTCAGCCACGAACTGTTTATGGCTAACACTCAGGGACGATGAGACCTCCTGCTACTACTAACTCCTAACTAGATATCCTTGGCTACATCATTGTTGAAATAGAGAGTAAAGAGTAAGAGTAAAACTCCATAAATAATTAATAAACCTGGAAAAGGACTGTAAGATCCACAACAGGAGAGAGAAATGGTGTAAAAAGTGTCGCTATCGGTCGGTTCCCGTCTTTGGATGCAGCATTTTTGTAGCATCATTGGCCATGTTCTGGTCAAATCTTGTCACGGAATATTTAACTTAATTTGCACCAAACTGTACCTCCACTATTAGGATTTTAGCTGGAAAATTGATTGTTCCCAAGGACCCTGATGTCCCATCCACAGTCCCATGCAAGGGGGCTGTATGTCCTGTGTGAATGCCGTGGTCAGCCTCCCGTCCGACACCATTATTGTTCGAGTTTATCGTGTTTTTCTCAACTGCGGCCATCCCCTTTTCTGTTTTCTTTTTGTGCTTGGATACACTCAGTGATACCTCTCACCTCATGTGCCTCTCTTTCTCCCTCTGTCATGTTTACTGTGCGCTGTGTGTTATTGGAATGTCCCTTAACTGGGGGTCCTGGTATATTTTTATTTTTTACTGCTGAACTCAGCTGCCGTCACAAGGACTGGTTTAATATGATGAAGTCCAAACCTAAAAAATCTCTCTCAACAATCTAGGGCAACCAAAAAAGTAAAATGTACTGATTTTTATTTTACTCTGCAGTTTAAACTGGAAACGTGCTAGGCTACTGGCCAGAAGCAATCATTAATTTATTTCATCATTCCTCCCCATGGGTTTATTATTAGCACAGAGACAGAGGAGGGAGGTTATCTCCATGTGTACCATGACATTCCCATGCACCCTTGTGAGTCTGCTCTACATCGGGGAGGAGAAGGGCACCCCCAGAGCGCTGTTACCGGACCTTGTTCTGGTTTGATCCAAATTTATACCCTGTGTGCTGCTGGAGGGTAGGGGCAAAGCCTTTTTTTGGATCCAACCCAGGACGCCCAGAGGCCCTGCCTTGTGACATCAGAATCTGGTCCCTGTACCAGGCCACAGCAGAAACTGGGAGACACCTGGGGCTGTGGAGCTGCTGGTTGGACACACCAAGCCACCTGAGCCTCCACAACTCTGGGTCTTGTGGCCTTCTAGCACATTCTTATCCATTTAAGGGGGAAGCATTTTGTTTCAGTTTTGTCACCCCTGAGTGAGTGCGTATGTGTGTGTGTGTGTTGCCCTGTATAAATGCCTGGAGGTGAGGTTTTGTGTGTGTGTGTGTGTGTGTGTGTGTGGCACTATGTGCGCAGTGTTGGTGACAGCGTGGTTGCTGGGGTGTGCCTTGGGTGCGAGCTTTAATTAGGGTCAGGCCTTTACCCCAGAGTGGATACACTTTCTAATTGGTTTGGTGACAATGAAGTGGGACACACTTCCTCTTTCAGTTCACTCCCTTTTGGTGTCTGCAAATTAAGCACTTAAGCTGCTGAAACAGGCTATCGGAAGTGGCCCGGCTGCTTTCTTCTCCACCAAGTTGTGTTTATGAGCAGCATGGCCCTTTGCTTTGTGCTGTTCCACAAGCCTGTGAGGAACCATGTCTCTTTGTCCGTCAGCATCCACTGAGTGAGATTTTATGCTCTTAACTGCGTATTTGTTCAGTTAATGAGATTTTTTTTTTAGAAATGTGCTTTCATCAAAATAATTGTCAAAGTTCATGGAAGAGTTGTTTAAACTATTTTTTATTTCATGCTGCATTCATTTCTCTGGAAGTGCTTGCAATATAGACTTTTCTCACTTGGCAAAGTGAATGTGAAAGTATTTGGATTTATTCCTTTTTTAAATAGCTTGTGGTATTGTACACACAGAGCAAAATAAAAAAAAAAGTTGAGGACTTTGAACTGCTCCTCAGCCAGTGTGTTGAAATAAATATTATCTGTTATTTCTTCCCTCTCTATCTGATGTAATCATTGCAACAAATTGTCAAGTATACAGTACATTCTTACAGACCAGTGGCTCTCACATCCCATGTCATGAAGACCCTTGAGAAGCTGGTGCTGGATTACATCAGACTCCTCATAAATGCCCATGTGGATCCCCTGCAGTTTCTGAATCAGCCCCAAATCATCGATATCCTTCACAAAGTTGGTAGCACAGTGATGTCAACTGACTCTGCAATAGTGGGGGGTGCAGAGAAAGTTGATGAGATGTAGTGCACAAGTCTGATGGATGACTTTGTTTCCTGATGCAAATTAAACCGCCTCGGTATCAACCAAATGAAGCAGCTTGGGGTTGGCCATGGCACCCAATTATGGTTGACGGTGTAGATGTGGACATGGCTCATGCTGATAAGTACCTGGGTGTCCATATAGACAACAAATCTCTCAACACAGATGTACTATAAAAGAAAGAACAGAGCAGGGCTGAACTTTCTTAGACGGCTAGGGTCCTTTCACTTGTATAGCAACACCCTCCACATGTTCTACCAGACCATAGTCAGCAGTGTGATGTTTTATGGTGTGGTGTGCTTGGGGGCATCACTTCTGGTGAAGCACAGACTCAACAAACTTGTCAAGAAAGTAAGTTCTGTCACAGGGCAGAGAACAGAATGTGGAGGAAGTTGCAGTCCATCATAGACATTGGCTCACATCCCCTAATGAAGTGGTCACCATGAATTCTTTTAGCCACCAGGTTATTCAACTTAGGAGCACTAAGAAGTGCTTCTGGGTTCCTTCTTACCAACAGTCATCGGTAGAGATCAACAAAGTCCTATCCTATCATTATAAGTAATAACAGCTGTCCAGTGCTGTAGCACTATGCTGAAATATGAAAATGTGTTATATAAAGTATGTACAACACCACTGAATTAGCAAATGATACTGCATCCCAGAAAGAGTCGTATTCAAAGTCAGGACCTGCTTTGTAACAGACACTGTGTGTAAATGTTACTGTGTGCTCTGATTCTCTTGTTTACAGTGCAGTTTTGTAAAAATAATTTTTTCGAGATAAATGTATTAACAGTCAATTTTAGTGATAACACCTGTGCATGAAGTGGGGGAAAAATATGTGCCAGGACTCCCCTTATTGGCATGTTGTCTTGCATTTTGGTTGGTATCAGTTAGCTGTTAACATATTGTAGCATCACACTGCTCAAGGACCTTCCTCGGGAGTGAAAATGGAACTGTAAATAGTTGTGACTTAAAGATATGTATATGAGTTGGGCAATTTAGTTGTGTTCACGTGAGAAGAGGACTGTGTTGGTACTGGTACCAACAGGTTGGTACCTGTCTTTGTTGATTCTAAGGCACACTTGAGAATAATAGGGAAATGGAGTTTCTCAGGAAGAAAGAGGAGTGCACCTTTCCTGGCAATAACCTCTTGCCATGGGATTGTGTTCTTCTAAACACTGTTTTATGGCACCCCTTCCTTGTGTCTCTGTTTACCCCGTCTGCACCCACAGTTGCACTCGCAACAATACCTAATACAAGATAAACAGCACGTGAGCGGATTTGCAGCGGAACTTGTGCACCCTGGGTAGTGAAGTGCAGCTATGAGGCCGTTGTGAATAATGTCCATGTACTACAGCAGGGCTTTGCTGGGAGAGCAGCTCAGACAGAGAATCTGGTCAATCATTTGCAGAAAAGGGCGTCAGGCCTTTTTCTTGTGTATATTCCAAGGTGCGAAACACAAAATTGCTGCTACTGTGTACTACTCAACACCAGGCCACTTCGTGCATTGGATGACACTAACTTTCAAGTATCCAGTCGTATTTTATAAACAGCTCCTGGTTGGTTCACCATTAATTTGTAATTCTCTGGCTTGTTGTATGAGAAAAGCAAAAGGGTACACTGATGCTCACTAATGTTTCAGATTGCTCCAGGGAGTAGGAACCATCTCAAATGCTCACTTTCCAGTCCAGGAATGCAGCGGCACAGAATTGGCTGAGTCCTGCTTATGTTCTCGGCAAATGTGGTTATTGGTCTATACGACTTAATAGAAAGGAGTCATATCGATGAGAGACACTGCTAAAACGTGTAACTCTGGGCCTCAGGCCTCTCTGTGGAGTTCCTGCAGGTCCCCCTTGGATTCCCTTTGGTTTCACCCCCTCCAACTCATCTCACTCGTCATTATTTGTTTAGGAGATCAACTAAGCATATGAATAATTATAAAACTGCTACTGCAATACTGCTTGATCTTGGCAGCTTTCAGCATACTGTGTGGAGAAAGTGTGACAAGCGCTGACATCTGTTTTTGTGGAACAAGAGAAGCAGGAATCTGGGTAATGCACGCCTGCGAGAACGTCTGGCATGAAGGTGTACTGCTCTCCGTGACAGACAGCTGTTCACCTCCCTTCTCAGCAATAAATGTGAGCACTGTTGGGGAGTGTCTGGAGAGAAGCACAAACATGGCCCTCAGACTGTTTCCATCTCCTCAAGCTGTGTGCACATCAGCATCTCAGGGGTACTGCTAATGTGTTGGTGCTCTCACCTGCCACCTGGAGATGGGACACAGTGGCACATGATGGGTGAGCTGTTCTCTGCCATGTGCTGTGCTCCTCTCCCATCATTCTGGTGTTAACACTCATTCAGGTGTGTCACTACTGCTTAATGGTGTCTGTGGAGCACCTGTTCAGAAACAGAATGGGATATTGGATGCGATACTAGATGAGATGTTGAATATTATGGCAGATATGATTTTGGTGTGGTGTTGGTTAAGATGTTGGTTCAGATGTCGGATGGAAAGCAGATATTGGATGTGATAGCTGATATTGGATTTAATTATGAAAGAGATGGCAGGTGTAAGTATGAATGAAGTAATGATTTAATAACTTGGAGATGGTGAATATGATGAGATGTTTGATGGTGGATGAGTTGTTGAACGTGATGCTGGATTTGACTGTGAACGTGATGATGGGTGTGATGTGTGGTAGCGGCTATGGATGAGACATTGAATGTGATGGTTAAGGAAATTATGAATGTGATATCGGATTTGATTGTGAATGAGAACTTAGATGTAATGTTCCACCTGATGGCGGCTGAGGTGTTGAATGTAATGGTAGGTGAGATATTGAATATGATTTAGGTGAGATGTTGAATGTGACATCCCTGTGTATTACTTCAATGTAACACGATTTTGAGGAAATGCTAATTTATTACGTATCTCTATCTGTTACTAGAAGAACTGATACTGGATGTAATATTTTGGACACTGTTACACTTGGCCACCTTCTGTGCTGTGCTGTTGGAGTTAGGCTGAAAAGCAAACTTGTAAATAAACAAATCAGGCAGCAAACACTCAAACACAAACCCCACAAAAGACATGGATGGACATTACAGCAATGTGGACATTTCTGGATCCATTTTAGAAGAGATTATCTATTCTTTTGTTAAATTTGCCTCAGTTTCTATGTGTTTGTTTAGACCTTTTGCCAGTTTATTTTCATCTGAATGTTCATCTGGAAGGTCAGGGCTCACCGTGACGGCTGAATGTGGCCAGCCAGACCTTGCTTGCAGCAGACACAGCAGACCACTTTGGAGTGAGAAATACATCAGAGAACAGTCAGCTCTGCTTCAGCATCACAAATATGTAATAAATGGTTTGTGATACTGATTCCCATCCAGCGAGGGAGGGGTAGAGGTCAGGTTGCCTGCAGTGAAGCGATGCTGAGAAGGTCACCCCCCAGGTGCTAGGTAGTAACTGTGCATTAGTAGCTGAGGAACAGGGGTAATAACTCTGTAAAGTTCTGTTTTTGAAGGGACTTAGCAGCGGTGCTCAGTAATGCCCTACGCCTGGCTTTGCCTTCATGAGGCTCTTCCTGTGTCAGGAAGCAGGAAGATCCTGTCAGCTGTGATTAATCTCAGTGTGATTAACTCTCCTTGCTACAGCAAGCAGCTAATACAGTGTGTCCTGGGCCCCCAGCACACCAAGGATCCAAGAGACGGGGGGAGAGAGGTGGACTGAGAGAAGGGGCAGCGAGGGGGAAATAAGAAAGAGGAAAGGATAGAGTCCGGTATTTTTTAACTGACTTCCGTGGAGAACGTAGAAAGAAAAAGTGTACCATCAGCAAGTAAATAAAGGGAATACCATACATCTCTGTCTCCAGCTGGAGAAAAGTGCCCCGTTGAAGAATGGCAGAGAAAGATGCTTACTTGCCGTTTTCTGTCCCAACTGCAAACGGTGGTGCTGGCTGCCCAGAGTCTTTTCATACTACATACTTTATCAGCTCTGCTGTTTCATGTGGGATTGTGTCACTGTCTTGTACAGGATGTGTGAGCAGAGTGGGGCTGCTGTGGGTCTGCTCCATCTGGAGATGTGAACTTTGTTGACAACTACCTGTGTGTGTCACGCGTGGAGCTGTGTGAACGGTCACTGAGGCATAGATGAAGGAGGTGTCATGGTGGACAGGTGACGTGCACGTCAACTTTGGGTTGTCTTTGGTCTCCTTAGCTGATTGATACAGGTTCAGAACAGGAGGAAGCACCTTCCTTTTGTGGCACCTCCTTGGACATCCTCCTGGATGTTAGTGGCCAATCCACTTACTGACCTAGAGGAAACTTGAGAAGCCTTAGATCATGGAGGAGTCACTGTCCATGTCTCTGTGGAGGTGTGAATGGATGGCTTCTCTTGGACACCATGTGTTATGTGGACAGAAAGGGGGCTCTACACGCTAGTGTTGAGGAGGTCATTCATCGTGGCTGCTACCCAGCCCCTCACCTCGTTTATCACAGCCCAGCCTGTGGAGGGTTGGGGGTGCTGCCATGTTTGTCTGGTTTCATTCCCACCCCAGGGCCCCAGCAGCCACCTAGATTAATCTCAGCCTGGCCAGTCTTGATGGATAAACAGCGTACAGTGAAGAGACAGGCAAGTGTGTCCAGGACCCCCCCCCCCTGCCCCCAACCAAATCCCCACATCACCCCATCCAGACTCCTTCAGTATGGCTCAGCAAATTGTGCAAAGCACATACATTCATCACAAGCTCCCACCCACTGGTCACTTTGTCCTCTACAAAGTTAACACTAGGGTTCCACGGGGATGGGTGCAGGATTCTCACCTCTCCCTCCCTCACAGGACTCTTGTTGTTGATCCCCATCCCTTGCTCTGGGAATCCACGAGCACGCAGTGTTTATTGCAACACACACGTATTTCATTTAGGTGCACACTTGAGGCCCACTCATCCATATCTTCAATGGTGCAACACCCCCACATACAGTGAATGAGAGACAGGGACGGGATGGTGAGTGTGTTTGCCACCCCTTGCACTGCTCTCCATAGCAGCCATCTTCGCAGACTTCCCCCCAGCGCATGGCTTTATATAACCTAAGCCTTTTTTTTGGGCGCCGAGCCGAAGACGACAGATGTGTAAATATTTAACCAACTACAGTTTCCTGTGCCGGGCGGCCGGCTGCTGCGGGAGTGAGACAAAGTGTGGCAATCGGAGCGCACTGTGTGCAGGAGATTTGCTCAGAGATTTTGAACAGCTGCCCTACGTGGCTTTTGGGAATACAAATGAACAAAAAAAAGGATATGAAAGTAGGCGGCATGCCACCCTTCCAGCGCACCCGCACTCCCTGACAGTGCTGCTGCCTTCCTTTGTGTAATACTGCAAAGATGTGTGTGTAAAGCCTGGAACAGCCTGGTTAGCTGCATCGCTTTGGCAGAATCTGCCTGCGTACAGCCGGGGCCCTTCACCGCATATGCCTGAAAGATCTGTGGAGATTAGAGATGAGAGGAGGAGCGTGTCGCTCCCAGCGCACGCCTTCATTCGCCATGCGCCACTTGCCACACATCCTGACCTCCTACATTAAAGGGCTCTGCTCAAGGATGCTTCAGTTCCAGCAGAAACACTTCAGCACTGACACTTAAGTGAATAAAAGTAAAACCTTTTGCGAGACAGATGTAAGAAAGAGGGAAGGGTGGCACCCTCTCTGTCCTCCTGGGAAGTGATGCATTTTAACATGATGGGATTGAGGTGTAAAAGCACGGACTGGCTGAGAGTTGGTCGCTATGGCAGTAGGAGGGGTCACCTGGGGTCCAGACGCAGCAGCTCAGCTCACAGATTAACATGCTCTGAAAAGGAGCAACAAGTCTGATTTTTCTTGTCACTGTTGTCATCTCATAGATGAGACACTCAGTACTATACACAATATGGTATTATTAATTTGAATTGGTGCAAAGCTATCTGTGCACGGTGGGTCAACAGGACGCATACTGGTTACAGTCATCCGTTGTACTCGGTGAACTTTGGTTTCAATCTGTCATAGTCATCTTGCTCAAGTTACCCTATACTGGAAATATATTAATTATTCAGGTCTATAAATAGTTGTAAGCAGTTTATTACTCAAATCTAACATAAGTTGCCCTGGAGAAAGGTGTTGTATACATGAAGGTTAATAAAATAAGAAAAACATACCAACCTACCAGGAAACTGTGGAACTATGGCTGGGCCAGAATAATACCTTTTAAACTCAGCACCTTTCCTGTTCCAGCAGACAATGGAGGCAATCTGCCTGCTGTAGAGGTTCAATCAATATAATATAAGAGACAGCTGGTCTGAAGGACAGCAGGGAACAGAAGGAAGACGCCCACCACTGTGTGCTTGTTGGGTTCAGGTTGTAAGATGACATGGGCAAAAGTGACAGCTAAATGAGTTGATAATAGGTATGGAGCTGCTGCGGTTGGGAGTTCATCCTGTTTGTGACCCCTGGCAAAACCTCTGAGTGCTGGAGCAGATCATCATGCAGAAGTCTTCTTGGACAGGTCTCGTTGAAGGCACACAAAATATACCGAGCACACAGGCAGGCAAAACTAAAGCCAAGATAACATAAGAGTCTTAAGATAAGTGGAGTCTTGTGCATTGCATGCAGAAAAGGTGCAACATTAGTGTGTGAACAGTGTAGTGCTCACAGAGGAATCCCAAACAGCAAGCAAAGGGGTTATAAAGATCTGATGCAGGGCCCTTTGTGCACACTAAAGACAAAGCTGAAAAGCTTCTGCACTAGTGAATCTGTCCATTTTTAAGCTGAAAACTGCCCCCCTTGCTCTGATGCTGAGTTGAAGAGACAGGACTTTGGGAGGCTTGTCACTGGGAATTGGAAGCAGACAAATGCCAGGGCCGAAGGAGCATGTGCTGGCACTGAGCGCATGGGCCTCCCCTGGCATTCGTCAGGCCACTTTCTTCAGGCTGCCCAGCGTGGTCGTCCCATGGCTCCTGCTGCTGGCTCCTTCCCCTGCACTAATATTCCGTAACAAGGAGTATCTGTCTCTGCCACCATTGCCTGCGTCCACACCGGCCTCTTTCATTATTTGTAAGGACCAGCTCACCTGGCTGCCTTCTCTGAGCAGGAAGTGAAAAAGAATCCCATTTCCCTGTCATTGTTGGCCTCAAATGTCTTTTTTGACATTTAATTTACCACTAAATAGGTTAATAGGTAGTAATAATAGACCAGATGTTAAAAAACATGGCCGTGTTCAGCCATAATGTAAAACTCCAAGGCAAATGAGAAGTCAAGTGAAGCAGCTTCACTGTAGTACAACCCCCCCCAGCCTGATGTTGGAACCCTAACATGAGGGTGAAGCCCCATCTTCATGACATCAGCTCCCAATGCCGACATCACCTGCTGTGCTGCTTCAGTAAATCATTCACTGATTCATAGCGTTTCAGCTAGAACTTTGAGCAGCACTGAGGAGCAGTGCCGCTCCAAACAAAATGTATTAGCTGCTGATATAACTCCTGCCATCAATCCGTTTCCTCCATCTGAACCTGATGGATTGTACAGTGCACCCTTGGATCCGTCAGCCGTGCTCAAATCCATCACATTTGCAGTGAGTCGTGATGTGACTGTTCCCTGGATTTATTGGCTCCTCGGTGAAGCGGGGATGCAAACCTCAAAGGACCTTACGCTCACGGGATCTTCTGGGTTGAACTAGCTGTCCAAATGTTGGGGAGACAGGGCCAAGAAGTCAGAGGTTCTGTTGACGCTCAGGTTGAGTTGGAATGGGAGGTTCAAGGCGGTAGAAGTGGGATGCAGACGGGGCTTTGGAGATCCTGTTTGGAAAGCCGTGCAGCAGAACACTTGGGGCCACAGGCAATGGTCTGCTCACATGCTCTTTGATCTGTCTGCACCCTTCCGCTCAGGGGAGTGGGGTAACGGGAGCCCTAATGAAGACATGAATTCCGGCTTTCGGTGGTATGTCATCAGAGCGGCTGCAGGGCCAGATGTTGTGTTGTAGGGAAAGTATCCAAGCATGTGTGCGATAATGAACAGCATGCTAAAATGTAGCTTTTTACAGGAATGCAACAACAACAGCAGCATCATCAGTATCTGTCCCGAAGGCAATCCCAAGTGACGGCACAGTCAGAGAAGCTGAGGTTAGATGCTAGTGAGAAGTTGTTGAGGTAAATACGGGTTAGCCGCGCACAGCAGCAGTGGTGCTCGGACTCCGAGGGTGGCACAGAGAGTATTACACTAGGGGTGTATGTGTGTTCACAAAACAGCTGATGGTCATCTGACAAACTGCCCACCCCATCCCAACTGAAGATTTTACCATAACTGCTTCCTCCTACCACTGCTGCTCCAGCCAGAGCTCAGGTCACAAGCTCCAAGCCTGCTGTATTAGTTACGGCTTAGAGAAAAGCCAGTAGGCCTTAGTTCCTTGTAGAATAGCCTCTGTGGTGGCTTTGGCCTGGATCCTTGGGGGGCTTAGCCACAGGGAGATGTGCTGGGGGACAGCTTTGATTTTGGTGGACCACAAACTGCAGGAGATGGGAGACGGGCCTGTGTTTTGTCTTTCACCTGCCAGGCCTGGGAGGAACTCGCAAGTCGTGGGACATTCACTGTAGCTCACTGTTCACTGCAGCCCATCGGCCCTTGAGGTCGTGTCCTCCATTTCCAAGCCAAAGTACTGCAAGCAGAGCGGTTCATTCTCTCATCCGCTGTTGGCCTGCAAATAGAAGCATCAGGGGCAGTGGTATAAAATGTGTGGTCATGGCAAACAGGTCAAACACTGATATGCGAGTGTGCCTCTCTCTCTCCATGTCACCTTGACCCCAGCTCACTGCTGGGGAACACACACATTTGTAGTAAGGAACAGACTGACTATGTATTGCTGAGGAAGAGGCTACCAACATTTTTTCCTGTTCTCAGGAAGCACATTGTGCTACTGCTGGTTGTCTCTTCCTGTTCATATCTTGTTCCATTTTGGAGATTTTTGCTGTGTTTGGCACAAAATGGTGAAATATGTGGGGTTCGAAACATCTGTGGTCAAGTGGCGAAAACAAGAGAGTCTGCAGTAAGAGCAGCAGCAAATTGTCTGGAGATGAGCACATACCGTGTTTACGTATAAGTCAGAATGTCTGATGTTCTGAGCATCCTTCATTCTATGTGTGTGTGTATGTGTGTGTGTGTGTGTGTGTGTGTGTGTGTGTGTGTGGGTGTGTGCTGGAACTGCGCTCAGCACACGCTATCGTTGAGAAGCTCATTATCTATGACGATGGATAATTGGAGCAGATTGGGGTTGGGGTGCAGTGGCGGCACGGGGGCGCTGCTATCCTCCAGTGGGAAAGCAGGGGGTGTCACATGGCGGGGACGTGGCACTCCCTCTTGTCGAGCCCTGATTCTGTTGTCTCGTTGTGCTGATGAAGATGTGATTTGTGCCGGCTGAAAGGGGAGTTTAGAGTGCTCCACATGATTGCTGGTGATTGATTCCCCCTCTCACTCCATCTTCCTGCAGACTATTTTAGAAGCACTTAGGCTGCTGCGTTTCTCCCTTTTTGTGCCCGGATGACACGCTCCATAATAATTTCTGTGCTGTGGCTCAAAACTAGGCACTGTGGTTCTGTCCAGGGCCCATGGCTGCTGCACAGCTCACATCACATACGGTTTTAACAGCAGAGTTCGGGTTCCACTTAGCAATCTTCAAGAACGGTGCAATACACACCGACACACGGGAATGTGACCAGAGTTCAAAATATCAACAATTAAAAAAATGGCAAAGCACATGGTTAGTGTTTGGCCTAGACATCAGAACACACATTCCCCCTGAGAATTGACAGAAGGCTTCCATCTTCTGCGCGTCAACGTGCCACATCACTCCATGTGCGTGGCTGCAGCTTCACAAGCACCCTCTCTCATTCCATCTGTATTCTTTGTGTGTGTGTGTGTGTGTGTGTGTGTGTGTGTGTGTGTGTGTTTTCACTGACACATTTTGGACTTGGCACACAGAAGCGAGTTATCATGGCTGTGATTCAGGGGCTGTTTGTGCATATGCCTATGCATGCGTGTGTGTGTGTGAGTGAGGACTGGGGGGTAGTCGGGTGTTGCTGGAGTACCACAGTCGCTCTTGCACTCGCTGGTAGACTCTGTCAGTCTTCCTGGCACAGAGAAGTGCCAATGCCAGCATATTTGCCCAGGTTGTCTGCGGTCCCCTGCTACCTGCCAAGGTCCTCCCCCCACCAGACCCTTCCGCTGACTGCTGGACCTACCCTCACCCCTCCCTTCTTTTACCAGAGTTGTTTGAAGGCCACGGGGACAAAGCAGTGGGCTTCAAACACACTCCCCCATGCTCTGTGCTGATGTTCCCAGCTGGGTCCAAACCTGCCCACTCCTGTGTTGGGCACAAGGACTTAAGGGCCTGCCAGGCCTCTAGGGGCGCAAGAGTGCATCGTTCCCAAGTTCTTTCTGCCCGAACTATTAAACCTAGCAAGTATAAAAGATTGGCCACCCATGTTATTGAGCTCTATCGTTTTTCCCATGCACTACATCTACCCAGATGGTTTTCAAACCCGTTTCCTACGTTCTCCTTCATCGTAGCTGCTGACATTCGTGTTGCTTCACAAATATCCACGTCTGTTTCAGGCAGATCTTGTTGACCATCCCAATTTACGCTGTATTGCTGCGTGGCACACAGCTGTTTGTTGACACAGTGCTGTGGCAGCAATGCTGTCTGTCCAATGTTTACACCTGTGCTCCAGAGCATGGTGCCACACGCTAAGCGAATAGATAGTGATTTTGAAAAAAGCACTGATGTGCGCTAAATTCAGGGAACCGGCCCATGGGGACTGGGCTTGGACACAGCTTCTTGTTTAATGTTTTTACTGAGTCACAGGTAGTGGTGGCGCCTGCTTTGGGGGAGATGTGCTCTAATTGGTGACGAGGGTGTGTAGCCTCACGGTGGGCAACTTTGCAGGGGCACTGCTTCATGTCCGGCTGATGAGTAGTACTGAACCCAAAATAAACATCCACAGATTGGAGTCAGTGCTACAAACCTGCTAAAGATGTTGTTTCTGTATGTCTTCTTGCCTGTGTTTACAGGAGTCCAGGTTCCTCCTCGCTTGAGTGGTCTGCTTTTGCCATGTGCAGTGCTGCCCCCCCCCCCTTATTGAGGCGAACCAGGACAAGTGCACCAGTCAAATTGACTCTGTACTGTCAGTTTGTCCTGAAAAGAGTGTTGTAGCCTAGGAAAGTGCCCCCCTTGCCGTGAAAGATTCCCGAGGGAAGCCCTTAGGGGCTCAACCAATAGGGGGTGCTCTCTCTTCAAGTATGCCTCAAGACTCTCGTGAGGCTTAGGATTCTATAGGGTCATCGGCCAATTATGACCGCAGTTCAGCATTGGCAGAAAGTAACTGGTCATTTTGCCCCTGGGTGACAGGGGTGCAAGGTGGAGGGGGGCATATCTCTCCAGGCCACTGCTTAAACCGCTCTTGCAGATCCATCAGGCGCCTGCAGGCCGCCACTGCCAAGAGCAAAAGA
Source organism: Arapaima gigas (assembly GCA_900497675.1). Taxonomy (NCBI): domain Eukaryota; kingdom Metazoa; phylum Chordata; class Actinopteri; order Osteoglossiformes; family Osteoglossidae; genus Arapaima; species Arapaima gigas. Next base: position 217,745 of record UFQX01000573.1, on the reverse strand, counting down.
GGCGTGGAGAGGAGAATCGGCTTGGCAGGAAGTGTATCGGAGGTACACACACCCCGCCCTCGTGGAATCCAGGCAGACATGATGAGTCGCTATGGATACAAAACGGGCGGGGGAAAGGGTTTCTTTTTGTCTGCAGAAATCGCTGTGGGTGTCAAGCCTGATCTGTCTCACGCACACACCAATGCAGGCGTCTGTTTGGTATGTTAGCGTCACTGTGGGCATCTGAAATACAGGTGAAGCCCTTTAGGTGTACTGTAATTTCCTTCTTCCGCACAGCTGCCATGAGAGCGCGAGTGACAGGCCAACGGTGGCACTGCACAAACGCTCAAACTATCACTAAACCGAGCATTTGAGGCCATCGAAGTCCGACCGTCACTTTGCTGGTTCTTCCCCTACTCCCCCACACCCTCAAAGCTGGAATAAATAAATGATATTTAGTTTTTTTTAAATGAAATTGAGCAAAAACAAGTCTGACAAATCAGACCAAAGACACAGCCTGAAAATCTAAATCCTCCTTACTTTGGCACTTTTTCTCCTCATGCCGAGAATGTATTTTTTCTGAGGCTTGCTGTGCGTGAGTCACAACAGACCCCCCCTCCATCTCTGTGGACTGACCCGCTGCCGTCATGTGCCCATGGAATGTGCCTGGGAGATGTCCTGGAGTGTGTGTGTTGAGATGGTGCCTGCTGAGCCAGGCTTTCACCAGGTGGACGTAGTGTTGAGCCAGGCCTGAAGATTGAGTAAAGGGAGGTGTCGCTTCTCCCTGCCCTGAATCTCAGGCTTCTGAGACGCTGTCCTGCCCATGCAGTGTAATCTCTGCAGAGATGTGGGATAAAGAGGGTGATGAGCAGGAGCTGGGTGCGGGTTTGTGCCATTCTGGCAGCCTCCTCTCAGGCTATCAGCTGGTTTTGGAGACTTGGGAATGTACGTGAGCACTGTGCTGGGTGCAACCACGCACGGACTAGCAGGTTACCAGAAACTAGTTGTGCAGATGAGGGGCTGTATTTTATTATCTTTGCCCAAGATAACTTACAGTGTCTTACAAAGCACCTTTACAATGATTTACCTACCCGGCAGGGTATAGTTAGTGTATTAATGGTCATTGTTGTGCTCAATTCTGCAACAGCAGGAGCTGGAATTCAAACGTGTTCTGGGGCTTGCTTAAGCTGTAGCTGAAATGTATACAAATTGAGAAAACAAGATGAAACCAAAGTGAAACCCAAATAGAAAAGGTGCCCCTTCCCACCTGATGGCTGTAGGCCCTTAGACCTGGTTATAATGGAGATAAGCATGGAGAGGAAGCAGGAGAATTCTGAGCTTGAAGGCACTGTTGGCCATCACTGGCTAAAAGGAATCAAAGTAATGTCAGATGACAGGGGAACAACAGACGTGCTTGATGTCCTCCCACGCTGGAAGAACACTGGGCTCACTGCGGAGGGGTTGCTAGGTTTTAGGCTGCTCTTGGTCCATTGACAGTGAGGTACTTCATAGCAGTTCATTTTAGAAGATCTCTTGTTGCTCTAGTTTTCAAAAAAATGTTTTTAAACTACTGCGGTGACCAGGGCGGCGTGATGGTATATGGTAACATTTTTGACGTTTTTGTTCTTTGCAGATTTACAATGAGAAGAAAAGCCAGTTTGAGATTAAGAGGAACTCCCCCAAGGAGCTTGTGGAGAAGGTGGCCTCGGAAATCCAGAAGCTCCTGGCCAGGAAGCGGAAGGCACTGGAGGTAAGGTGGCAGGGAGGTGATTCCCGCTGAGCTCGATGGGAAACACGACGTGTTTAAGCAGGCAGTGGAAGGTCCCATAGGGGGTGTGTTTCAGAAGTCTGCAGGAGAGGCATGTGTGCAAACCGGAAAGCGCTGCAAAAAGGACATCTGTTGACATTTTGTCATCAGCTTGCTCACAGATCTGAGAAAATTATTTTTGTTGCAGGAAACTAAATTTGTGAGACAATATGTTTTACATACAGTACCAGTGAGAAGTTTAGAGTCCCCTTACTGGAAATCAGCGTTTTTCCAGTCTTCCCAGCTCTTCACAGCAGTTCGCAGAGATGTGAGAAACTTGTGGTTTACTTTGCTTTCACACTTCTGTCCACTTCTGTCCCATGCAAGTGTTCCCCATGGACTTTGATTTGCGCTGGAACTTCAGCTCTTGTGTCTCGTCTTGCAGAAGAATCGCCTGTATGACACACTTCTTCTCAGGCCCATTTCTTGCCGGACTTTTTCCAGCAGCTTACTTTTAATTGCCACCAACAGAGTTCTCAGTGTCCGATAAATACAGAACCACAGCTTACGATTATGTTAAGCAGTGCAGTCGATTCACTGTCTGATCTAATCTGATAAAATCAGTTTTCTAAAAAAATACATTATCGAAACCCTGTGCGGTTTGTTAACTTGTTTAATAAAGCAGTTAATCAGTTGCCTTGCCTGGAAATATGCCCGCTCATTTCAAATCCAAGGACATCGGGCGCATCCGTGATCTGGTACTTTTTTGATGTTTGATATTTTATTATAAACGTACAGTTTCATTTGAGATCTAAGTTATTTATTTAATTTTGTGCTGTTCGCTAGTGTTGCACAAGCCCAGTTTTCATCTTTTAGAAGCAAGGGAATGACTGTGCTGGCTCGGGGTGTGAACTGCTCACAGAAACATTGGAGCGACACACAGTGGGTAAACGGCACAGCATGTCGAGTGTCTTTTTTTTAGGTGTCAAGTAATCATTGAGGTATGAGAGTGTCAGCTGACCTTATTGTCTGCCTGTTACCTGTGGTTTTGCTCCATGACAGCAGCATATAGCGTGGCACACACCGTTGGGGTTGTGACTCTTTTGTGTTTGAGTTTCAGAATAAAAGCAAATTTAGTGTATAGAAGTATGTGTGTGATACACTGGCAGCAGTGTGTAATACCATCTGCCCTCTGTTCCTCCATCAGACACACACACATACACACAGAGGACTTCAAACAGGAGTTCATTTCTCGCACGCCTCCCTTTTTTACGTCTGCTGTGATGGATGATGTTTCTCATTGGTCTGGAAGGACGTAATGAGGCTGTGTTTGGCTAAATGTGACTGCGTTCCTTGTCCTGCTCACATGCAGCTTCGGGGGCTGCCAGCCACTGGCTGTATGTTAGAGGGAGGTCCTCTGCTTCCCAGGGATGGTCCTGGACCTGCGTGGGAGCTGATAGCTTTCAGAGAGCAACGATGGTGGCCCATGCTGCCCAGGCCTGACTGTTGTTTTTCTCAGACCTGTGTTCATTAGCCTGAGCTTGCTGGGGCCACGGCATCCCCAAGATAGCGGCACAAAGCTGATCAATCTCCTGCGCTTTTATGCCCTTCAAGTGCTTCGGAAACTGTACAGGGAGGCTGGAGCGATCCACCTCACAGACTCACCTTGCAGTGAGAGCAGGGTGAGGGTTAGTAGCTGGCCTTTGAGGGCAGAGAACCAGGCTATATGATGTATGGACCCCCCAACACGCACGCATGCACGCACGCACGCACGCACACACACACACACACACACACACACACACACACACAGAGTCCTGCTCCTGCTGCATTATGTGTAGTGGGGGCAAACCCCAGACCTGAACTGAACCCACCTGCTCATAGCCCCCCTGCAGCTCCTTACCTAGATTGCCCTGTCGCCTCGGATGTCACCAGTTGCAATTAATTATTTGCCAAAAGGTAGAAAAATGAGAGAAAAAAACATCAAATAGGAAGGCAGCCCTGCGGCGCCATGGTTCACTTCTGAAAATTAGCAAAGGAAATGAAGTGATGATATTCATACATTTCAAATGAGCGAGAGGACGGAGTGTCGGAGAAGGCCTGGCCAATTGGAGCCCGCCATCACCTTCCCGTTTCACCCTTTAAATGTCAACATGCTCCCCTCATTTCAACAAGAAAGTCCTCGGCACCAGGTGCATATCAGAAGACGTTCTTGCCCCACTTTAAGTCAATTTTATGTAAGCCATGATCTGAGTTTCATACAGCTTTGAATACAGTCCTCAGGCCATTTTGGTGAGGTCAAAAATTTTGATTTAGATTTATTGGTTATCATATAAGAACAATTCATAAACTACTACATACAAGGGCATGCAAATACATATCCACTTAGTTCTACACATACACAAAAGACGACTTTGCTTAGTTCTGAAGGACTTGACGCTGGAGGGCTGTTCAAGGCCCGGAAGGGCCTTAACTCAGATTTCCCATGAAATGTGTAGCTGTACAAATGGCTGAAGTGTAGTTTAGTGTCGTGTTTTATCGTGGTCACATTGGATAAAAGCTGCAACTTAGCAACTAAATAATGAGTAAACGAACAGAGGGCTTTGTGGCTGGGTACCTGTGTACCGGTGCCTTTGGTGTCTCTGTGACCCATGAAAGAAGTCAGGGGCCAAGAAGCAGCTGGGATTTTTGGATTTATGGTGCTGGGATGAATGGTGCAGTGGCACCATGACTAGCCTGGTGGGCACAGGCCTGGGACTGGCACAGACAGGACACAACCTGGATTGGCATGTGTTGGAGTGGCACTTCTACAGCGACTGTGCAGGAGTTCACCTCTCAGTCGCACTGATTTGCTTTATCCTGTGTGCTCAGGGAGCGAGGGCTCCATCGGACCACAAGTGGAGTAGGAGGGAGTGGCAGGACAATAATCTGCTAGAGAGGTTTTGTAGAACAGTTACAGAACAAGGGGAAGCAGGTACTGTTGTGGTTGACACTCCTTCCTTTGGGCTTGCAGGCTGCTGGTTCGAAAGTCTCCCCCTACTGTAGCACCTTTAGGTAAGACCAGTTGTGCTTCAGTATGACTTTGATCTTTGGACGCCAATGCTTCATTTTCACATCTCCCCTTCTGCCAGAACTTCAGTTTGTGTATATATGTGGTTTAAGTGCTGTGTTGACGAAGGCAAACAATAACTCAAAATTTATTTTATCCACTTAAAAAGTTTGAAAAAAATCCTTGATGTAAGATGTTTCTGGGAAGTTAAGAAATTTGACAGGTATCCAGTTCATTATTTTCATGTTGTTTCTCATTTTCCCCTGAGGAAACCCCCCTCCAAATGATGGCTAATCCTGCTGGGTCTACCTGTCCTATGTGTGTGTGCGCATGTGTCCGTCTGGGGCAATGATCTCTTCCCAATATCTCAACCTAACCTGTAATCCAGATGCCACCATGCTGTCATTTTCATTTTCAGTCACTTTAAATTAATTTTAATTTTAATGTAACTCAAAGTTGATAAAATGTTCAAATAAAGTCTGGCATTTTTTATTTATCATAGCTATGTACAAGGTTTTTACAGAACCAAAACCTTAAATATTTTAGTGTACATTTGTAAATAAGCTTTTATTTAGTAAATTAAGAAAAAAGTTTTGAATGAGACCTTCAGAAAATTTTATATTAATTTTAATTTTAATGCTCTCTGAAGATAGCAAAAGTGACGTGTTAAAGCTTTAATTTTTATTCATTATAATTCTGTCAAAAGTTTTACAGAGTCTAATCCATGAATTAACACCTGTATTAAGATTTAATTTTCTATGGTGTTGGAGTAATGAACAAGTAGAATTACGAGCATTCGGTCCCGGCTGTGTTGCTAGGCGCGTAATAGTTAATAATAGCTGCAATGGTACGAGTGCCTGTAGGAGAGAGCGCCGCCTTTGCTGTAAAGACTGTGAAGACTGTAAAGAAAAACGAGTGTGATATGGAGTTTTTTGCCGTCCACAGCCTAGTCTGACAGCTGCCAGAGGAAAGCCCACAGCCACGGCTGATGGATAGTCGCCACGGCAATCACTCATCTGTAATTGAGCATTGCTGGATCCCTTTAAAGGCACCTTTGTCATTTCCCCCAAAAAATAGGCGCAGGACAAACGCTGATGTGACACACCATGTTTATGTCCTCTCAACAAGACACATATAGACCCGTTTACTGACGCCCGAATCTGTGCTGTGTGTAAAACACAGTGCAGTTACATCAGTAAAGCTGTAGTTTATTGTACATAAGTGACTTGAACAGTAATTCTGACATTGAAATTATGACCAAATCATGCTTTGTGCCTTTGGCTGAGGTTTGTAATACCATAATGTACTGGCTATTCAGCAAATGGCGCTACAGAATTCGGCAGTTTACTCTACAGGGAAGTGATTTGTCTCTGCTTCTGATGTCCTTAATGGTCAAAGAACTGCAGACCAATGTTGCTTTCGGGCATTGCAGATGCGTGTAAATGTCAGATTGCACACAGCCGTTTGTGGTCACCCCACTTCTCACAGTGGAGAGGCTGCCGTCGATACTTACACTGACAGAAGTGTAACTAAAATCCCAACAGTCTGTGTGTCGCTCAAGTATTTTAATGTAAAACTGGGGACTGCTGGACATCATATGTATTAAGGTGTATTTCTGGGTTACGGTTCAAACATGCGGCGATCGTGGACACAGGGTGGGGGTAACAAGCCTCACCTGTATTTTGTTTTCTGATCATTGTCACAGCTAAAACTGTCCTTGCCTTCAATCACTGTCCCTGCTACAGGTGTATTTCTTGGAGCCCAGTTAACTGCTCCAGTTTCCTTCGTGAGGGGTAGGCTAGAGGAAAGTGAGGTAAGAAAAGTGAGGTAAATGAGTTGAAATGTAGTCACTGCGTGTCTGTGACTTACACACTTAGTAACACGCACGCAGGCTCCATTATCCACATATAGCTGCACTTTCCCTTCCACACGCATCAGACCTTCAGCCCAGTGAGGTCACATTATCACAGGGTCCGTCTCATAACCAGTCTGACCCTGCAGGTGTGATGCAGCATGGCAACAGGAGCATGTCAGCCCTGTAAGAAAAAATCCTAATAACAACAATAATTTTAATACAGTTCTGCTGAGTTCATGTTTTTTCACCAAAATAAACTGCAGTAAACTCCTTGAAGTCGCTGGGAGATTTATGTTCCTCTGCTCCCTTTTTGATTCCGGCCACATTTGAGGATTAGAAGAATATTTTCCTCCAAATGGCTCTTTTTCTCAAAGCCCCACTAAGGCACCAGATGAATCAACAAAAGTTGTAAACTGTTCATGTTCAAATGGGGGGAGGAGTTTGCATGCAGGTGGGCTTAGCCTGCAGGACACTAAATGTGTATATTTTCATTGCCTCTGGGGGTGGCCCTGGACCCCTGGGACCCTTCAGCAGAACATTCTTAAAGGTGGGGATCATTATCATTATCAGTAGTTGCTTGTCCAGCGCTCGGTGTTCAGGAGGATATTCTGGAAGGGGGTGCAAGGCAGGTTCAGCGGGCCATCACAGGGCGTGCACACACACACACACACACACACACACACACACACACACACAAATACACACAGGGCTGTTTTAAAGTCACAGTTTTATCAGAAAAATATCTGTGGACTGTGGGAAGAAAACTACGTGACCATGAGGAGAGCATGTAGACTCAGCACATACCGAGCCACATTTTAACCTGTATCTGAATCCACACAGTTGATTTTATTTTACATTATTAACTGTTTTATGTGTTAAGTGTGTCACATAGGACTAATGAATGAAGAAACCCAGTAAAGGTTTTGCATAAACATATTTAACAAGATGTTTAGCCAGTGCTAGTGTGTATCTTTTTCCACGTTCGCTGTGATCACATGGCTTTTTAAATGTGACTCATATTAGCAGCGTTCTCACATTGGCCCCCTTGGGACTGTTTTCTTGCTATGGATTAAACACACATTATGAGAGAGAGAGAGAGAGAGAGAGAGAGAGAGAGAGAGAAGTAAGAAGGGAGGCAGACAGCACTGCAGGAACATGAATGAACTTTGCCTCTCATATGAACGGTCTCGCGACGGCTGTATTTCCCCCGGATATGATCCCGCCCATCAGTTGCCCTGCTCAGGTTTCACCTGTGAGGGAACAGAACACGCTGATGGAACGTGTCTCACCCTGGTGCCACGTATCCGTGACCCGCTCCCTCAGCCGAGCCAGAGGTTACAATAATATGGCCCTTTTTCCCCCCTCTGTGCAGCCGGTTCTTTTTCTTGAGCTCTAACTGTTAATTGCTAATTAAATTACACCTTAATTAAGTTGTACGTTTAGATTGTTCAGCCTTGCATGAAGCCCTGTCCTCCCCGGTGGTTGCGGCCGTTTCGGGAAACACAAATCACTTGATTCCGCTTTCATTACTTCCACTTATGGATCTGCCTGCCCACCCCCCATCACACCAACAGGCCACATGCAGCACGTACGCGAAGGTGAGCAGCTGCAGGGGTTCGAGAGCCAATCAAACAGGCCCTTTGGCAGGCAGACGGCTGGAGTTGGAGTCGTTGCTCATGCGCGGCCATGCATCTGTTCCCCAGTGGCCCCTTGAGCCACAGATCACGGGCCTACATCACACAGGAGCTTTGTCAACACCAGGGGTATTAGATCTGTTTGCTTTTAATTTTTGCTCCCCTCTCCTTGGACGGCAGCCCTTTACTGAAGGATGAAAGCGGCTGGGCTGCAGACGGATGGTCCAAACAGGCACGGCGTTCTGCCCTGTGCTCGCCCTGCCTTTTTAACAAGCTGTCCAGATTTGCCCGTGGCAGAAATGACATATGTTAATGATGTTGGTCTTTAACAAACCAGTTGTCTGGTTCTGCCATACGGTGGCTGGGTCCTGATGATCAGGGAAGCCGCTGGGCTCTAGGCCCGGAGTCCTGGGCATTGTGGCCCCAAGGCACCCAGACCTTTAGAGACCTCCCTCTGGCTGTGTTGCGTGGGTGAGCGCTGGGGAATATGGGGCCCAGCAGCCTTGGCACTCACACTCCCAACTGAGCTGCTCTGTCCCCACTTACGATGGGGATGGGAGATGGGTGGGTGTCTGGCTGAACTTGCTGCTCAGTGGGCCATAACTGTGTGACCATCTGTATATTTTTATTTTATTTTGAAATAAAGGATGATTTATTATCTAAAAAACAATTAAGTTGGTCTTACATGATCTCATTTTCTCTCACCAACTCAGGACACATCCATGTGTCATTTATGTCATGGTGGTGTTACAATCCAAATTCAGCTTAGTCCCCTCCTTTTAAGCCACTGAAGGCCTATTCTTCTGAAGGGGCTTTGACTTCACCCTGGTGGGGACTTCTTGGTACAGAGCCTAACTTGGAAGCACAGGTTGCAAGGCAGGGTACACCCTGGAAGGGAAGAGGATAGGATCCCAACCTGCTTTGGCACTCTAGAGGCCAGCCGTAGCTTGCTGGGATGTGGAGTGATGAACCCACAGCATACACCCTCGGGGTGGGGGGTCCTCGCTTCTGGACTGTTGAGAGCCATGCCCACAGATTTGCCCACTCTGATGCTTATCTGTTCTGACGACTCAGTCGGTGAGGGTGACATCCCGCAAGCAGACAGGGCAGTTGGACGGGGGTCTTTGCTTGCACTGCAAAACTGCTTGACAAATGGAATAAAGTTTAATTTGCGTCCGCGTCTCCTGACATTCACATCATGTTAGTGTTTCTGGCCGTTTGTCTGTGTCACTGATGTGTGTGATGGGCCGCGCTGGTTGTCACACGCTAAATAGAAAGCTTGGTCACACTGCTTATATGCTTTTGATTATTAGTTTTATTATTCATTTAGGTGACACTTTTCTTCAGAGCGACTTTCAGTGTTTCGGTTTGTACTCTAAGCTATTTACAGTGAATCACCCATTCATACAGCAGGGAAATTTTACTGCCTCAGGTTATGTACCTTGCTCAAGGGTACTACCCCCTGATACCAAGTCATGCAGTTTCATTTCTAGCTGCTTTAAGGATAAATTCAAGAAGGAAGTTTGATATTAATCTGATGTATTTTAGGGATTTTTAAGGAACAGCATTGTTTTATTATTAGCGGTTGCAAACAATCACTGTAGAAATAATGGCGTCAGCGATAGAACATGTCTTTTTGATACAGCTGTTAGAAATATTCAAAGCATTCAGGAGTCAGACTGGGTGCCGTTTCTTTGTGGCAACAGGTGGCGTAGCAGTTAGGAGCACCTTTGGACATGCAGGACCCAAACTCATGCTACAGCAGCCTTGGGGAAAAGTTCTTGCCCTGAATTATGCCAGTAAAGATCTTCCTGCTGTGTAGATGTGCTTGGCAATGTGAGTAGCTTTGGTGAAATCTCACCTAAATGAGTAAATGTAAATGTATGGGTTTGATTGCTTGCTTGGGGAAGGGGGGGGGGGGGGGACATGAAGGGCTATAAGGACAGGAGTGGTGAAGAAGGAACACAGGAATGCAGGTAACGTGGCCTAGTGTGGGGGGGTTAGCAGGCTGATCACAAAGATGCACTTGCACTGTGCTGGTCTTTGCTCAGACAGAAAGATGCCTCAAACCACAGCTGTTTTTTGTTGGGGGGGTTATCCACACTGCGTCACTCTGACGTCCTGCATCCAGACTGAACGGCCTCAGTTGATTTATATCTCTGCTCTGCAGGAGGGAATGTTTTTTTTAAAATTTATTTTCCATCCCCCCTGCCTGCTTCATCGCTGTCCCTCTGTCAGGCTGTGTTTCTCTTTTTATTTCCCAGTTGTTATCTAAAATAGATCTCAATTATCGAAATGCGGAGTGGGGTTCACAGTCATTTTAAGAAGATAGGTTGTGTGCTGGATCTGACTCAGACTGATCTGTCATCGTGTCTCAGGAAGGTGTTTGGCTCCAGACCGCAGGGCAGTGTGGCCCAGGAGATGGGGCTGATGCAGTGACACCGGCATACAGGGTGCTTATGGGATCTCTGTATTTCTGGTGTTTGCGGAGGGGGTGCAAGGTGAGGTGAGGTGAAGCTGCTGCACATTGTTTTGCTGTTGCCGTGGGAGCAGCGATGGGAGACAGTGTCCTCCAGCGCTGTGTAATTCACCTCCCTGCTGACAGATGTGCAGCTGCTGTTCCACTGACAGGCCATGTACTGGAGCTGTTGTCTGGATAATTATTCCGATGTGCGGCGCCACCCGCAGGAAGCCTGCAGCACGATGGCTGCCGTGTGACAGAGTGGGATCCCCACCTTTTTTCCTCATTTACATTTCCATTTATTCATCTTCTCAGAAGTGACTCAGAAAGTTAAGATACTTACAGTGTTTTATCCATTTACAAAGCATAGTAATGTTACTGTATCAATTCAGGGTAAGTACTTTGCTGAAGAGTAGTACAGCAGGAGGTGGGATTCAAAACCTACAGCCACTGAGTCCATTATACTATCTGGATAGCTTCTAAGAGTTTTTGTTCATGTTTGATATTAAACGTGTTTATTTAGAATGCCTGATGGAGACATTAAATAGACATTAAAGGAGGAACATCACTTTTGGAAGGTGAGAAGATCGATAGAAGCCAGTAAACTGTTTTTAGACTCAGTGATCATTAAACATTTACCATAAAGAGTACTTTTTGAATTTTTAATTGCTAAGCTGTGGGACTCCAGAGCGCTGCATCAGCAAGTTGCCAATTTGTACAGCCATGTATAAAAACTATAACAGCACTTGTGTCTCATGAAGGGTGCAAGGAGGCGGCAGTTTCTTTGCCACGCCTTAACTTCATCAGGACTAAGAACATACAGTAGCACATTGTATTTCCAAATTTAAATGATATTTACCTAGTTATTCTAACTAGCAGAATTATTTAGAATTGTCCAGTAGTTTATATAAGTGGGCAGCCCTCACCTAGTAGCCAGACTGACCACTAGTGAGGTTGAGGCGCTATTGTACCAGTGAAGCGAGATAATTGTTAAATAATTGCATTTCTACTTTAAAAGCCTGGATCTGAAGTTCTAGTTTATTAAAAAATCAGAACTACATTCAATTCTAATTTCACTGCAGGCAGGAGGTGGTGTGATGGTTAGAGGTGTTTCTTTGCAGTTGAGGCTCTTACCCTGCTGTATAAATGCGTAAATGTTTGTAAGCTGCATAACATTAACACTGTGCAGTAGCTTTGGGGAAATGTGCGAGTTAAAATAGTAATGAGTGGCCCCCCAAGGCCCCAGGGTATTGTTTTGTTGTGTTTTCTAAGTGTACCAGCAGATAGAAGCTTGCAAAGTTTGCCTTTTACTTGCTCCTGTTTGCATCCTGTGTCTCCTCTGCCTGTTCTGTCAGGTTCCCTATCATGCTGCTGTGCCAGTGAGCACCTCGTGTGCATGGTTTAGCTTCCTGCCCCATTCCTCTGTCCCCAAGCTCGTGTCACAGAGATCTATGGAGCACCATTAGCAGCCATCTGTTAGAACCTGCAGCAGTGGAGCTGTGGAACTGTGTGAGGCCTCCGCTCTGAAGGCTGACCAACCACCCATGTCACCCCCCTGGCCCCTCCGTAGCCCTGCCCCTGCCTCTAGCATGTCTACTCCCTAACTGCTCAGCCCCTGTCCTTTCTGGGGCTTCCTTTGGATGTGCTTCCATATTTGCTCAGCAAAGGTCCTCTGAGACCTGAAGGTTACCAGGGATGTCATCCCAAAGGGCTGCTTTTCAGCGCCAGTTTATGCTCCATTGTTGCTGGACCGGAATGATGATAAGGGCTCCTGGGTGGCATGTGCAGGAGATGGAGAAGGAATGGTACCCATATTCCTCAAATCCTCAGAAGAAGATCCCACAATTCATTTCTATAGTTCACACATGACCTTCAGGAGCACGTGCCGTTTGCCAGGATGTTTCTGGCCAGATTGTTCCATGTCATTTTTACGGGGAACGTTTACGCGCGCCAATATTTCATGCGCTCTCGACAGAATTGATCGCGGCATAATTGACTGCGTGTAGCAGTAACTGTCGAGAGCGGGAAGCACAAGTGCTTTATCGGGTGACACGGCGTGCTCCTCATTGTTTCAGCCCTTCATCAAGGCACGCAGAAATCCAGAGAAGTCAGCAGATTGTTTATATGGCAGCTGGCGCACCTATTCACCATGCATACAGATTTAAACAAGGTGTTGGAAATGAATGTAAATTGCTACTTTGTGCCACTCTTTATGCAGCTTTCTCAGATAGATGCATAAAACATATTTCCAGCATCTTCAGCCTGCCATTGTGCATCTTCAGGAGGGGGGGACTCGGGGGGTGGGGTGGCGGGGTTGAAACGAAGAATTTCTTCAATATTTGAATCACTTTACTTAAATGCCGCGGTGCCGGGACAGCGAATGTGGCTGCTTTTGTCTGCCTGTTGTCTTCCCTCCTAGAGGGTACAATTGAAAAAGATCATTTCGTATGAGGCGTGCTTTCGAGAATGCCTCACTCCGCAGTCTAATAGGAAATTTCAAGTGTTTCTTTTCTGTATGGCAAAAACAATGAAATAACTACTGAGCCCTGGAATTGCCGCCCGCAAAATAAAAAAAGAGAGGAAAGGGAAAAACAGCCAATCTGTCACTGCCGCAATATGGAAGAAATAGAGAGGGTAAGATACAACAGATATTGGGTGCCATATGGGGCCATGATAGTGCGGGATATATTTTAATCTTATTGAATGTAAAACCATCAGCACGTTAATTAAAAACATCTGTGGGGTTCGTGCCGTCTCTAAGTCTCCTCTTCTGCTCCTGTTTTCTGGGGGGGATCGAAGGCAGGAAGGTGACAGTCCGTCCGTGTGTGTGTATGTACGTGTGTCAGTCACCGCACGTATCAGTGACTGTTGTCTGCTGAGTTTGCCAATTACTTTTTAGGACATCATAAGCTAAATGGAGGCCAGCGCGGCTCTGTGGTCGGAGCCGGATGCAGGCCGCCAGCGGGAACCCAGAGGCCGGGGGAGGTTTGGGCCTGGCCAGGCAGCATCGCTTTGTCCCCCACGGCTGCCAGAGCGGTGTGGCCCTGCTAATGAGGAGCGACAGCAAACAAGCTCATTAAAATCTCATGCGAAGAGGAAGTTTTACGGGGCATCGTCATGCTTACATAAGATACACAATGACCCCCGAACACGAATGGAGTTCACTACACTGTAAACAAAGTGGTTTTTGCAAGGAAATGAACAAAAAGAGGAAAAGTGCAACTCAAAAATGGACTAGTTTACTGCAAGAATGGAACAAAGGTGGGCACATATTATTAGCTAAGCATAAAAGACAATTGTGTCTTGTAAATTTTGGGCCATCCTTAAATGGTACATGCCTGAGAATCAAGAATCATTTATTGTACCCTTACACCACAGGGATAGACACAGTTTCATAATCCCCAGAGCACTGTGACCCTGCATTATATAAGCAGCTGTTGACGGTGGGTGGATGGATGGATGCATTAATGAATCAATGTTCCAGTAGAGGTCATCTCCAATGGTCCTTTTTCATGAGGAATGGATGACTTTGTGGTTGTGCCGACTAACATTTGTGTGTAGCCATTGGGGCTCTGTGAAGGATACGGTGTGAAGCATTTTCTGGTACATTTCAACGTGTAGCAAACAGGTCTAGAAGTTCTGTCATCTCTCAAGGACATGTAATAATCATGGCTGCCAACTGCAGGTGCTACAGCTCAGTCAGTGGTCAGTAGGTTTGTGAGTGTTTTCTGTTTTGATCCTGTGCAAGAGACTGTGTGTGTTTCACTTGTGTGCTCAGTTTAGCTGTTGTACCTGTTCAGGATGGGACTATGTGTGGGTGTGTGTCTTTGTGTGTGTGTGTGTGTGTGTGTGTGTGTGTGTGTGTGTGTGTGTGTGTGTGTGTGTGTGTGAGTGAAGGAGGCCGGCCCCAGGAGGTGATGGTCTGCTGTGTCCTTGACCCCACTCCCAGGTGCACTCAGCCCTGGTAGTGCGTTCAGCCTTAAAAGTGGATTGCAGCTCAGAGAATAAATAACCTTTTCACACAAAGCAGAGGATGGCATTAGGCCACATGCCACATGTGGGGGGACGTATTGCAGTTCCAAACCAATTGAGGCATGTAACCACCACCACCTCCCCCCCACCTTCCTCACACAACAAACAGGGGTGTGAAATTCATCAGGTCCTGTCGTGAGAGGGCCACCAGACTTTAAAGGGCGGTTGGAAAAATAAGCCTCTTTGCTCCTTGTCATCGGATACATTGATGGTGCACGCAGTGGGTGACGTGACGTTTTCAGACGCTCAGATTATGAATCGTGTCCTCTGAGGGTTTTACAAACGGAAGTGTGTGATACAGCCACTCGTCATCAGTCACCAGTTACGTTAGAACAAACATGCTACCGACTGCGGAACTGTACAGTGTTGCAGGAGACTCTGGCATCACATCCTGCCCCCCCTTGAAGAAGCTATTTTTTTCTGTCACTGCTTTTCGGAAAACTACTTTGTTCGTGACCGAGGTAAATCATTTAAATTTTGACATCTCCCAAGATCTTTGTACAACTCCGCACTGTTATTTTCTTGTTTATCTTTCTGATATTTTTTGTTGCAACAACAAAAAAAAAATCTCTATTAAGGATTGAACTAGTTTGCTCACCTTCCTTTTTCACTGGTGT
Organism: Arapaima gigas; assembly: GCA_900497675.1. Classification (NCBI taxonomy): domain Eukaryota; kingdom Metazoa; phylum Chordata; class Actinopteri; order Osteoglossiformes; family Osteoglossidae; genus Arapaima; species Arapaima gigas. The sequence goes on along the minus strand of UFQX01000573.1, from coordinate 202,371 downwards.
ATTTCACTGTCACTCTCCTTGTTTTACCCAGTTTTTAACTGCTGTGCTCCTGCCCACCAGGTCATAGTTCAGCAAAAGGTTTTGTGTTGGATTCGATACTGTAACATTCTGGTTTAAAACCTGTGTCCCAAACTGCACTGCCCTGCTTTTCGTTTATTCCCCCTTGTTGGAGATCCTTTGGTTACACACAGTATCAAGTGGCTGTCATTAATAATGCACTGGTCTTCATTTTCCACTTCTGATATGCAATCGGCTGTAGCGGTCACCCCAGTGGGTTTCCCTACTAAATCATGTATGAGAGTGTACAGCAGACATATCTATTTTGTGCAGCCAGTGAAAGCACCTTCAGGGACTCTTGTCCTCTTGTTCCCAGTGTAGAAATGCTTGTTAGGAGGAATAAATGGGTCAGACACCATTGTTTATTGTACAGGATTTCTGGGGGGGGGGTCCCTGACTTGTGGTGGTCTTCAGCCACACCACTTGTGCTGTTGTGGATCATTCTGCTAAGTTGAAACAGGAGGCACGCACAGCTTCAGATATTAATAAACATTCTTGTTCAGTTTAATAAGCATCTTTAATATGAGCTTTTATGCAGAGGGGTCAGGGTGTCAGGGTGTATGTTGCCTGACCATCTGATGGTTGCTGGTTCGAATGCCCATTCCTGCTGTAGGACCCCTTAAGCAACATTCCCTCCATTGATACAGTAAAAAATCACCAATCTACATAAAAGGGTAAATAACCAAGTACCACAGGAAACAAACCCTACCCTGTGATGCCCTTTGGAGAAGAGTTTACATCAGGTTAATGAATAAATGAAACATTAATGCAGAAATTTTCATTGTGGAACTTGAATTCTTTGCCGTATTATGTTGGAATGTACTAAATTTTACATTTATTTATTTTTGCGTTGCGCTGTGTTTCAAGTAGAACTAAAAATAGGGGCTTTTCAGCATGGTAAACAGCTCAGTGTTTTGAATATTTGCTGGGTTTCATATATGAATAATCTGAGGGATGTATTTATATATAGCTGAACAAGAGGAGGGAAGGTAGCAGAGCAGAGTACTCTCTGGTAACGCTGGTCCACAGTCCCACACATGGCTTCTGCTGAGCCTCAGTCTCCTGCTCACATGACCCAGCGGCCACTGTGTGCTGGCTGCAGGGTCCAGAGGGCAGCACTGCCTTATTTCGTGGTTCCATCAGAGGAAAGCAGCTAATCCCTGCTCTGGCCTGCATTATCTCATCTCCACAACGTGGCCGCCTGCCGTCCAAATCCCTGCCCAATGGAAAAAGCAGATCAAGAGACAGCTTTATATTTTCTCCTTGTGTAATTTTCTCTTGGGGAGGGTATGTCTGTGTTTGGGTGTGTTTGGGTGTGGGTGTGTGTGTGTGTGTGTGTGTGTGTGTGTGTGTGTGTGTTGGGGGCTGGTTTTACAGGAGGCTGCCAGTGTCGTACCCTTGTTAAATACTGCATTATTACTGTTATTGATTTTCTGTTAATTTTAGTTGGTAAGCTTTTTTTTAAAGGCCTTCAAGTCCAGAATTTAAAAGCTCAGAATTGACACAGGAGGCAATGGGGAGATCAGGTTTAGTAGATTTAGAAGGAAGAGGAGGTGTAAGATGAGGAGGGCTAATGCATTTCAGAGGGACTCCTAGCTGTTAACAATCAGTCCTGTTTTTTCAGCCACATATCCTGCTTTATCATCAGTCATTTAGTGATGTGCACCTCTGTATGCCTCATTCTCAGAAAGGCAGAGGAGTGCAAGCATTAGCTTTCTTCAGCTAATGTTGTTAATAATCTCAGTTTTTTCCAGAAATCTCTTAAGCAAGTTTTACGTTCAGTCTGGAGGTTTAGCCACCCACAGGAATACTATATATTTGTTGGCACCATGGGGATATGTTCGTCATCCAAGCCCTCTTTAGCATCTTATTTTTTGGCTGTACATGTTCAGTTTCTCCAGGGAAAAGGATATCAATTTCCAGCTGCAGTCAGGTATGATAATAAGATGTTAAGCTATCAGATGAATGCTGGTAAAGTGTCTTTAGATGCCCTCTAAACCTAAACACTGCTGACTGATCTGTACTGTGCTGTGGTCTGAAAAGCTCTGAAATGTCCTTGATTTGAGGTCTCAAGATATATTGTAGTAGTAGTAGTCATAATAATAATAATAATAATAATTATAAGATACTTGCAGCTATGCTACTTGGCTTATCTCTTGGCTTGGAGAGGTAGTGTGAGGTGGAACGCTGGCCTGTCACCTGCGGTGGTGCTTTGTCTTATTTATGGATCTCCGCGGGGTTGCATCATCCGTGGGTCTGTCTCACGGGGGCGGGTATATGTGGAATGCCCCCCCCCAAACCCCCCAGCCCCAGTCATGCAACACGTATCCTCTGAGCAGATACACCGGAACTAATAAGTGACTGAAAGCAGACAACTCGCACAGTCAGCCTGTTAGCGGTGGAAGCCGTTAGCATTCCTGGTCTGAGTACCTCGTGGTGCTGCAGGGCAGTCGGTTGAGCTGTGTGCTGTTAAGGAGATGCTACCACGCTAGCTTTAGTCCCTCCGGACACAAAAAAGAGATAATGAATTGTAATAATCTCTTGTGAAATGGGAAAAATAAATCAAAATAGAGCAATCACAGACATTTCCCAGAGTGCTCTGCAGCCAGCATACTGTATATTCTTTATCAAAGGAAATTAGTACCTTCTAATTTACAGGCAATTTATACTATTGTATTTTTTTTTTAGTGACAGCAGTTATCTTTATTTGGCTCATTATAACGATAAAAGTAAGCTGCATTCAGCTTTAGCCTAATAAAAGTTGATTTTGTTACACAACTTGACATGAAACCATGATAGTAAAATATTTATTTTGATCATACGAATTTGTCGCCATTCAGTTTTTGCACATTAACTTCTTGGTCACATCTGACACACTGTTGACTCTAAAGTGAATGTTATTTTCTCTGAAATTACACTCATCATTATGCATTTTCTCTCATTTTCTGAGGTGTAATGTGATGTACATCTGGCACAGCAGGTAGCGCTAGAGCCTCTAAGCTCCTGGGCTGTGGGCCCAGATATGGGATTGAATCCAGCTCTGTGTGTGCGGGTTTTGCACATTTGCCCTGGGATTGTGTGGGTTTCCTCCCACAAGCCAAAGTCATCCACTGAAGGAGATGACAGTAAACCACATGTAGACTCTCTACTTAGAAAACCGTGACAATAGTTGCTAAAAGTTGACTTTGACTCAGTGCTACTTGCCAGTGTAACATTTTCATATTTTTATTAAAAATATTTGGCTCCATAAACATTATGAGTGCAATAATATGAGCTGCTTTGCTACTGGAATTTGGGAAAATTATTTTTTTTAATTGCTGCTGCCTTATTTTCACAAATTGAATGACGGCTTTATAGCTATTAGCTAGTCTCATTCATTATGCAAGATGCTGCCCCCAAGGGAGGAGGTTATCAGTTTCTGCCCTCCTGCACAGTTATTGATGGTGAGAGTTTATTTGACTACAGTATGCTGGGTGACGACCAGTTTCTGCCTTCACAGAAACTTTTGCATGGGCCTGGGGATGATGGCTGGTGTCGCTGGTGTTCAACTTCTGATGTGTTGACTAACTAACACAAACCATATGCTTGACAATTCTTTATTCTGTGTGAATAAACAACATAAAATGAATAGTTATTGCTGCAGTGGGCAACTTACCAGACCACACAAACAGGCGCCAACTCATTAGCGCCCGTCACGCACTGTCTGTAGCCCCACCGAGCACCTTTCTGTGAAGCACCTGAAGGGGTTTGCTTTTGTTTGTTTGTTCTTGTTATAATGGTTCACAAGCCTTACATTGGCCAGGTTTCCCCAACCTTTCTTTTGCCCCTTGCAGTTATATTCTAGAAACCTACTTTGGTGAAAATGATTGGGGTGAAAATAAATCTTTGTCACCTGCCTTTGAACCATCAACCATCTCATCTTGAAATCACAACACCTAATGTTTAGTCCAGATGTGAATTTTGATATCGGCGGTGACTTGTGCCTTATACAGGAATGGAAAAAAGGCCCCAGAAGGTGATGTTTGGCTTGTCTCCTCAAAGCAAAGTTCTGTCAGCCATTTTACATAATTATGACTGATGGCGTTGGCAGGCCGTGCGGTTTAATTGGCTTTGAGAGTAAACACTCGGGCATATGCGTGCATACCTTATGAAAAGAGTGAAGAAAAATGGGTTGAATCGCATCGTCGGCACGGCGTCAAGCGGACCTGTTTACTTTGCACAATGGGCTCTTTGATGTGGAGGAAATTGAATTTACACGGCCATCCTTTCCAGCCAATGTTCAGGCAGCCCGGCTCTGTTGAGGAGGTCTTCCAAGAAGGACCCAAAGGCTCACACTGGTTCTTTCCAGAAGCCTCCATCACAGGGAAACCATTCCAAGAAGATGGATAAGTGTGTGCCACAAGGTTTCCTGTGGATTTCTCTTCATCCACCTCTGTGTCACTGCAGAATTTGGCCTCACCCATTACTGTTACAGTTGATGTTCTGAAGACCCATTAATTTATTATCTAGACATTCACACTGCCACCCCACCCCCCCCGAAGTACAACAGCGGGGTTCCTCCTGGAATCTAAGCAGGTGACCTTCAAGCTTTGACCATGCCAGCTGCTGTACTTCTTTAGACTTTCACCGTCAAAATAAATTTGTAACAGTATCCCCTTCTTAAAAAAAATAAATACATGGGTTGTTTGTGTGTATGGTGCTGTGCTACTCACACTTTTTGCCATTTGTATAGTGTAAAGGCCAAGTTTAAACAGGCTGGTTATACATTTTTCTATTAATGTTGCCGTGTTACGACAGTGTGACGGCATTTTGGAGTATATTTCATGTTTGTTGGGTAAGGACAAGGGTGTAAACAGGAATAGGTCAAGCTGTCATTTATACATTTTCTTATTGCATCGACTGCAGTGATAAGGAGGCAGCAGGAGGGACACCAGTAATGCCATGCTGTTTGTAGAGGGTCTGAGACTTTGTGAAGGTCTCTCTGTGTCTGTGCTTGTCATCAAATGTGAATACCTGTACCAATTTCAAATATGGAAAATAATTGAAAAAGTAAGAAAATATAGTTAATGTTATGTAAGCATAACAAAGAACCCTGGGGCAGCAGGTGGGATCGTGGTTAGAAGGCAAAGACCTCGAGTCCAGAATTTAAAATCTCAGAGTTGACCAAGGAGATGATGAAGGCAAAGATTTGAATCCTACCTCCTTTTGTAGTGGTTTTCATGAAAGTACTTATGCAGTATTCATGGAGAAATATACCTGGCTGTATAAATGAGTAAATCTTTGCAGCGTAATGTTGTAATTCACTTTAGAGGAGAATGTCGAGTAAATGAATGCAATGCAGTTGTGAACAGACTATGACTCATGGAAGGCATTTGGTCATGTGACAACATGTCAAAGGTCATACAGCTCTGATTTACAGGTTAATAGAGAAGAACTTGGGAAATGTGCTCTTTCCATTGCTTTTGGTTGTGTCCTAATTTTCTTGCTGCAGTTGTTCATAATGATGATGCAAAATTAGTAGTATGTACTACACTATATAAATGGGTAAATAATGTAGTAGCTCAGTGAACAAACCTAACACTGTAACTCACCTTGAGAATGGAATCAGTTCAATGAATAAAAAATATCATTCATTCATTCATTCATTCATTCATTCATTCATTCATTAACTCTATCTGCTTGTCCTACACCAGAAAGCAGCTAACATGAATGGCCATAAATGGCAACGTGCTTTTTTGTCCTTTAGGTTCCTTTATCTCCCCATTTGTTTGCCTGTAGTTTTGCTAAGTGTTTTGTAGTCATTTCGGCCCCACTGGACAAGAACCCCCCCCTGAGGGAGACACCCCTGACATGAGGAACCCAGCTTTAGCTGTAAAAAACACCCCAGAATGGCAGTCTTGCACATTTGTTTGGACAAGGGAAGTAAATCATGAAGATGCGTGGAAACAGACACCAGACAGAGAGGTACAGAGGCCTCACCTTATGGGGAATGGTATGTGTGAATGTTCAAAGGCAGTACATACACACACACTTGGACTGGCACACCGCTGCATACTTGAACACACGAGGGTACCCACAGGTGCACGTGTGTGGAGGACACACAGGCCATATGATGACTGCCCTATCCGTCACGTCACTTTGTCGTTCTCTGCAGCAGACACTAAGAAGTGGTGCAATAAAGTCATTCATGGTTCTTTCCGGACGAGTGCAAGATAAACTGACTTCATTTCATATTTTTAATCCCTTGTATTAAACTATATTCCTGTATGGACAAATAGTGTCATTCACACAGCTGGGCTGGTATCTCCATCCCGCCGTATGGCACAGTGACATCACGCGTGGTCTCACTCACTGCCCGGTCTCGGTCTCACTGCTTCTTCATATGTCCTCATCCTCTTTATCGCTCCCTCCTTCCCCTCCTGCTCTCCTCCTTCTTCTTGCTCGCTTTCTTTTGCTGGAGATCTGTTTCCTCCCTAATCCCTCCGGATACAGATAAAGGCAATGGAGGCAGCACCTCTGTTAGTGTTTCCCCCTGTTTAATACAAATTAATCCCTGTGATTGATTACAAACTTACAACAGGCTTAGGTGCTGCTTATCGTAGTGTGGTTTTACCTTTCCCAACTGTCAGCGGCCCTCAGGGGGCTGCCCACTACCCCTTCTCTCAGGCATTCTGCAATGACATTTGTTGAGGTCCCACAAAGCAGAAAGTTCAACAAAGGAAATGTACAAAAAAGTCGCCATAGGAACCAAAACACAGCACCAGCAGTCGCTGTCATTGTACTCTAATTGGTACAAGTGTCTGAATACTTAACAGCCCATGAATTGGGGCTCTGATGCATCTAATAAAATGTATTGTATTGTTTCATTGACTGTATTTGTTGAAAATCCTTAATTTTAGTCAAACTAAATCTCACACAATAATAATAATAATAATAATAATAATAATAATAATAATAATAATAAAAAACATTATTTAGCTGATACCAAGTTCTTAGGTGACTCAACATGGTAATAAACTTTGCAATGTTAAATTTAATTTACCCATTTAAACAGTTGGGCAGTCTTTGCTGTATCAGTTCAGGGTAAGTATATAGATGATGGGTGCTGGAGGAGGCAGGGCTTTGACTGTAAGGCAGTGGGTCTAACAGTATAAAGACTGCATTTCTGAATAAAAGAGAATAGATTTTTAGCCGATAGCGATGCATTTAAACAACAGCCGATAGTGATGCATTTAAACAACAGTAGTCACGTGATGGAAAACTTTATTTCTGAACTCATCCAGAAGGCCTGTACTCTCAGTCTGTGGACTAGGCATATAAAATATTTACCATTCTATCATGTTTACATCTGTTTTGACTTTATTTGGGAGAAGCAATTCTGTGAAATTGTGAGGAGGTCCATAAATCGTTTGGTGTGATGGGTTTCCCTGCAGGCACAAGTGTAACAAATTACAGGAGTGCGCCATGGCGTGTTGCGGTGGGCCGCCAGTCACTTGGTCATGATTCATGGCGCTGGGACGTCCTGGACACCTACATGGATCCAGTTGCGGTGCTTCTTTTTTCTCGATTACAAACGGAGAAATAAGTTGATGGGACCTTTCATTTGTCTCCATTGTTTAGCTTTCTGGCATCCTGCTGTTTCCGTAGCTCAAATGAAGTGCAGTCTTTTATGCTTATCTGTCACAATCTTATTCAGAAATTTAATAGCGAATTGTGTTTGTTGACACTGAATTCGTGCCCTGAGTAGCTGTCTGGTTGCGTGACACCTTTATCAGTACAGAACTACATGGAATTGATGCAGAAAAAATAGAGCACTGTATGCATGGGTAAGTAGCTAATATCCAAGCCTAACACTGTAAGTTGCCTAGGAGAGAAACACCAGCTAAATAATGGCTATATGATAATAATGCAGCAGATGCCCCAGTAAAATATTTTCCACCACTTACGCGTAGAGTCTGTATATAATTAATATCGTCTCTTCAAACACACCACACCAGAGTAGATTATAGTAGTAAATAAAGAACTGCTGGTGATTATACAAAACATGTACTGTTATGAAACACAGATAAAAACACAAAAATGTCCCCAGATGTATGGTTTATAGGACATAAAAAAGGAAGGAAAATGGAGCAACCCGAATGCAAAGAGGATGTTTTGTTCGATGGAGATTAAACCCCACTTAAAGCTGTGTAATGGTATGTAGGGCTTGTCGCCCTGGATCTCAGTAATGCTGCCCTTTCCCTCTCTAGGTTTTCCTTTGCCATCCTCCCATCTCTCTGACTGCCACTCGTTGTTCCTCGCTCAGCCTGCCCTTTCTCTCCGCCATCTCTCAGCCTCTCCCTCGTTCACCTTTTGCAGAGCTGTGTGTTTCATTTGTGTTTGGCCAATACACACAGTAGCAGGTGGCTAAATAAGAGCTATCGATCAGTCAGGGAGTGTTTATTCATGTAGACGGCTGTGCCATTGTGAACTGTAGACAATTTCTAAGTTATTGCAGGAGGCAGACGCTTGTTGGCAGATGCTCTCTGTCAAGGTTAGGGGTCGATATGGCAGCTTCCTTTTTTCTCTCCTTTTTTCTGAGGATGTAGTGCAAAAGATAAAAACCCTCAAGTGCATTAGGCTCTGCTATGTGTGTCACGTCTGGAAATATACTGATTGTATGTAATTTATAACTATACCAGTTCAAGTCCAAAAACATGTTCTTTATACTTATCATAGTATATTTATGAAGTATCCCATGGAAATGTTCTGGTTACAGTAAAAGTATTATATTTACAATGTGCATTTGTGGACACAATCTTGAACCAGTAAATGTGGTATGTTTATGAAATTTGTCCGTGGACATAATTTGGAATGAGTAACTATGAATGTAGCACATTTGCAAAGTGTGTGTATAGATATATTCTGGTACCAGTAAATGTAGCATATTTACAAAGTGCGTGCCTGGGCAGGTATGTTCTCGTACCTCTAAATATTGTTCCAACTCCCCGGCCCTGATAGTTCTCTAAGACGTAGGCTGTAGAATGGCACAAGGGCCGAGTAGTCTTGGGGATGAGCGTAAATGCTGTGAAATGTCCTGTCAATCACTGAAGGTCCTCTCTCCACCTCTGTCATAATAGAAACAGTGTCATTTTCAAAGTGAATATCAAGAACGACAGTTACAGTTTCATTTGCCTGCCGGCTCCTGATTGTATTCCTTAAAATGCACTTTTTCCATGGGCAGTTTTCGCCCCCTTTGATTTCATTGTATTATGTTTGCAAAACGAGTCCTCGGCAAGAGGCGTGACTCAAGGCGCATGGGCAGACACACACACACACACACACACACACACAGAGACATGCCTTCTGATTTTAAGCATTCAAGTGCAGTCAAGACCTGCTGGAGGTTCAGAGACAGTGCTGACTGATGCCGGCCAGTTATAGCACGGAGAGTCCACGGGTGCCCCTGTCTCGTGGATTGTCCCAGAAAGATTCACAGTGACCTCATTCCTCCTTCATTACCCTCCAGGCTAAATAACGGTACATCTAACAAGTGTTTTTCTTAATCCTCTCAGCTTTTGCATTTATCCTCAGTGTAAAAGTAAACTTTTTTCAAAGGGCAGCTCTGACTTCTTCAGAAATCATATTTAATTGCTATAGAATATTTTCAGTGCCAAGGCTTCAGAAATGACAATAATTTTTTGTTAAATAACTTTTTTTTTTTTGCACAGAAACCATTCTTCATTTTCTAATTTACTGTAATGAGAGTGACTGAGATCTTGTCACAGTTGCGCGCGGGTCGTGTTGAGAGAGTGCAAGAGCACTCGTGTGCATAAATGCAGATGAGTGTTACCTTGGGAAACTCTTTTATTCCTTAGTTCACATGCCACCAGAATATCCCTGATGCAGAACAAACGCTTCCACTGAAGGCAGCCTTGGAGACATTTACACAGCTGAAGTTTACGCACAAAAATTTGATGTAATAAACCAGGTGGTTCACCCAAGAGAGTTGGACTGATTCACAGACTACTGGCACTTGGAGCCACAAGGGTTCATTCGTCTTTCTCTCTATCTCTCTCTCTCTGCAGTTGAGTTTTTTGTTTTCTTCTCTTTAACAGCCTCCTGTGTCACTCACTGGAAAACTGTTAATAAATTGAATTGAACTGAACTGAAATGAATCTTCCAGAATTCATCAGAATTTTGATACTATTTAAATGTAAAACTTTCCTAGCAGTGAGCTTGTATCCTATCGCATTTGCTGAAGGTATCAGCCTTACATTTAAAACGCAATTAAGACATGTTGGAAATATCCTGTGAAGATGTGCTGGACTAAGTTGGAGTCTGTGAATGAACTTAAGACCTTGTGCTTTAATATTAAGAGAAGTACAGAGAGATAAAACTCATATTGACAGCCTGTTGGAAAGACAAGCTGCAGTCGTGACTTTTCTCATTCAGTCATGTTTTCTTTTTTCTGAGCAGTAAGAAATCACTGGAGACAAATTAAGAGTAAACATTTGTATGTACAGTTGTAAGTCAGCTCAGCTTGTAACTGGTGGTAAACAGTATCAACAGACCCCAGTTTATTTCCCTGTAGTTTGTCGAAGGCGGCCCTTTGGCTTTCATTGTGACAGTAAGATTAACCTGCCTTCATTTCATGACCTCCTTCAAATAAAACAGAATTTTGAGTGCAGTTTAATGTGCAATTTGAATTTAAAATGAAGCACAATTTTACACCTTTACTAGCTATTAGAATATGATTAACTATGTAGAAGAAAATATAAAATTTAATTTCTGGCTGATTTTTTTTTCCTTTCTCCCTCCCCCTCTTAGCTAGAAGCACACGTGAGGAGGTGCCAGGAGCGAGAGGGTTCAAACTCGTCTCGGCGCTCAGCCTTTTAGCCGCTTCTCCTCCCTGTCTCTCCCAGCTTATTAGAAGCACTTAACTTTTCAATCACAGTTTAAAATACCCAGCTTTAAGACTTCGCTGGAGCCTGTGCTGGCGTGTGCTGATTGGTGGCTCACCCTTTAGCGTTTCCATCTGGGGATCACGGGCAGGTGTGAAATGATTACAGACAGACGCCTTTTTCGCCCCGCAGGTTTTCTGACCACTTTAAGACCATTAGTTGGCTTTCTGTCGCAGTCACCACGAGTCAAGTTATTCTGCATCTCATTTGTAGGATTCATTCTTGTCGAGAGCTTGTTCACCTTTTCCATAACTTTTCATAAGATGTGGCAAAAATTCATCAAACTCTGCATCAGAAGTTGCTTTAAAAAGTTTTGGAATACAGTACTTCTTTATTTATATATATATTTTTAATTTAAATTAATACCCTTGAGCAAGGTACTTATCCAGAATGTCTCCAGTAAATATTACAGTGTTGTCTAAATGGGAAAATTATTGTTGTAATAAAGTCTCTTAGCACACAACTATTAATTGGAGAAAACTGTGAATAATAATAATAACAATAATAATAAAATCAAATAGACCAGAACTGGGACACAACAGTGTAGAGATAGTATAAAGGGGAACTGTAAATAAATAAATGTTCAAGTAAATACAGAACAAAGGCAAAGTGTTACAGTATTTATAGTGGGGGGGGTTAATGCAGCTTGAAAAGTTCCACAAAGGAACCAGAATTATGATGCGGGTCCCGTGTTAACTGTTCTAATTGAAGAAAATTTGACACTTGAGTCAAATGCATATTTGTGGCATGGCAGTAAATGCATTTGCTTGAATAAATATACTTTCCACTTTTTGGTTGTAATTTAATACACACGGCCTGAGCTTGCTGTCCAGTGAGACAAGGCCATTTTGATGGTGCGACTAACTGATTCCTACAAATTATTATGGACTCACAACTTGTGCTCCACTGTGTGTCTCATTCAGCATTATGTATAGGTATTTAGTGAGACTTTAAAGAGGGTTTTTTTTAATGAAGAAACCTGCCTCCTCCACACTTCTAGCTTTGACTCCCATTGTACCATTAGCATAATGGACCTGGAGATGAGTCTGGCTATGAAAGCTGGGACTCGACGCTGGGAGAATCGTAATCAAGCAAATGCCTCTCTTTTCATTAGTCACGACTGACTGTGAAAGTCGTGAGCTAATTGCCATGGTTAATGCCCCTTAACCTAGGAGAAATCCGCGGACGGGGTCCTCCGTAAACGCCTCGTTTTCGTTGCTGCTGCCAGTGCGTGATGGCGGCCACGGCAGCGTAACGCACCCGGCTCAATCCCCGGCCTGGCCCCCGCGTGGCCCGCCACTCGTCTGTCCTTTCTCGTCCGTTGCTCATCTGATTTTGCCCCGTTGCTGCGCACTCTACGTGCCTACTGTGTAATGCACTGCAGTTGTAGCAAAGAGCCCAAGTGGGTTTGCTTCTTGTCAAAAAAGTCACCTAGTGAATGCTGTTGTATTAGTGGAAATGTTGAACAGCTTTAAGTAATGGGCTAATTTAAAGAAGTGGTGAAAATATGCAGAAAGAAATTTAACAGTGGGAAATAGTGTGTGTTTGGGTGTGAATGAGGAGGATTTGGTTATTTATTTTGTTGAGGTCTTTTTATGATGTGTGTGTGTGTGTGTGTGTGTGGGAGAGTGTTGTGGAGGTTTTTTAAGTGGAAGTATTACACAGTGATAAGTACTGTAATGTCTTGGTACAGTTTTATGTATTTGTGGGTGTGACAACGAAGATGTGTATGCCTTTTTAGTGTGTGTGAGCATCAGCATCTACCTGCTTGTGTGTGTCTGTGTGTGTGTGTGTGTGTGTGTGTGTGTGTGTGTGGGGAGAGATCAGAGTTTGTCCTAATCAGCATCTTCCCTGATTTGTGCTGCCACTGGTGTTTGCGTATTTCAGCTGTATAACATGAAGGTAGGGAAGATGCCTGTTCCACTACAGACCCTCAACATGTCTGCAGAAGGTCAATGTGCATCTGCTAGCCCACAATGCTGTGCGTTTAGTCCTGCACTTTACCTCCACCAATTACTGTTGTCACGATCAGGTTACTCTTTTCACTGCTATGTCATAAATGATGTTAAACTTCCTTCTTGTTGTACAACAACAGAGGTGCTTCTGGCACACAAACCAGCAGGTTTCTTGTTAAAGTTCTGAATTCTAAAACATTTCCTTTTATTTATTTAACTGGTATTTCTCTACAAATTGACCCACACTGGTTTATTCATTTATACAGCTGGGTAATTTTTACTGCATCAGTTCAGGGTACCTTGACCAAGGGGAATTCAGCAGGAGTGGAATTCAGACATGAGTCCTCTGAGTGCAAGGCAGTGGCTCCAACCAGTACACCACCTGCTGTCCCACCTACTGCACTGCAGTGTCCAGTGGTGCCTTCACATTGTTTTGTTTTGGGATTTTGAGTCATGGCAGATATCTGAAAAGCTGGTCAAGATGCCCAGCTCTCTCTGTCTCCCCCTCTCCTTGTGTTGATGCATTGTTCTCATCTGTGACTAACACTGTAGTTCTTAGCATTTCATACGAAGCCCCAAGAAAGACACCAAAGCACAGCCTGGAAGGCAGTGTGCTGCTTTTTGTTCTTCATCTTTGCATTCCCCAGTGGTGGCGTCACACGCTCCAGTCTGCTTCCACACACAGCCAGCAGACGGACGCGGTGTGTTTCTGAAACTACACTTGAGCTTAGTGTGAGTCAGCACTGAACGCTGGCCAATTGGGCTCCTGTTTGGTCCTTATACACGGGATCCTTATTTAGACATCACTTTCTGTCACTCACTCACTGGGTCATCCCATTCCAGAGCCTAAACCAGAATCTCTTACACCTTGGTTGGAATTCCATGACATTACACTTACATGTATATTTATTAATTTATCAGTTCTGTTTGTCATTAATTTTCTCCAAAGTGACATACAACTTGGAGTAAACAATAGTGCATTTCAACATCAGGTAGAGATACCAGTACAGACATGTGATTTCAACTGAGTTTATGCAGGTTCACATCACGTGTAGCAGCATGAAGAATGAACATGGAAGGCATTTGTGACAGACATGTTTCTGGAGTGGTTAGGAGATTAGAGGATCCAAAAGAGATGTCTTTGATATCTTCCTCTTGAATGTTGAGGGGGATGCAGCAATTCTAGGGTGGCCTCTCATTACACTTATGCACTGAATCACGCTGAACTGGCTCTTTAGGGTACCATGTTGGTCTGGTGTGCTAGGTTTCATCTTTAGACTTTGCTTTAGACTCGTACTTCATACCTGGTCTGTTTGTACTGTAAATAACTCCAGGTCCAGCTCCTTTTGACACTACTGTATAGGGCTGTGCTCGGCCCCTGGTGATCACAGCCCCCAGCAAATGCCCCCCTCCCCCTTGCTGCACACGGGCTGCGCATACAGATCTCACAATGGCCTCATAAAAGCAGCCGGACTGCTCACCTCTTCCATCCTGGATCTTTGCACTCCCACTTCCTTCCTGCCACCCTTTTGATTTTAGCTGATTGGATTATATTTACTACAGGAAAGGGAGAGAGAAGAAATTGTGGCGAAATTGGGGGGGGGGGGGTATGGACAGATTGCAGTAGCTTTAAGTGTTTGGTAATGGATATAGTTATATCTACAGCTGTTTATATCCATTAGTCATACAATAATCATATTGATGGTTTCTCTGTTTTATTCCTCTGTGTGTGTGTGTGTGTGTGTGTGTGTGTGTGTGCGCCTGTGCTCTGGTTGGTGTAATTGTCGAACCCACAGTTATACCTGTAATTGCATGTAACATATTTTGTACTGACACACTAATTTACACTAATTTTTTAATGGTATCTCACCAGGCAGCTGGACAGAGGCCAGAAAATGTTTTTCTTTATATTGGCTTCTTTGTGTTGCATTTCAGATGCCTGTTTTTACTGATGTGATCAATTTCTTTATGTCTAACTTGGACACCGGAAGAAAATTGTGAAAAACACTAAGCCCCAGCGTGATTGATTTCCCCAGTGTCTGGGCTGCACGCTTATTGAACGGGGCTGTGGGTTCCTGCCGCTTTCAGACCATTAACTCTTCTGCCAACAAAGAAAGCTTCACCATGCCCGCAATATCCTGTCCTGTTCTCGGTGTCAGTCGTCTCACAATAGCTGAGGGTGAAAAGAAAGCCGTGCAGAAAGTGCTTGAGGAGCAGATATGACCCTGCAGGACACTGGAGGATATCAGTCAAAGAAGGTTTGAAGAGGAGTTATTTAGACCATGCAATGTACATTATTATTCTCCCACATTATGAGTAACAGGGCAGCACAGTGGTGCAGCACGTAGAGTTTGTGTCTCGGTGTGCCTGGGCTGTGGGTGTGGCCTTGGTCTCGAATGTTACTGAGCTTGTGTGGAGTTGGCATGTTCTCCCTGTATTTGTGTGTGTTTTCCCCAGGTCCTCTGGTTTCATGTATAAAGACATGTTTCATGTAGAAATGTGACTCTGTGTGTCTGTGACTGAGGGAATGTGTGTTGTTGCCCTTTGATTGATGGGCACCCCATCCAGAGTGCACCCTGCTTTGTGCCTTGTGCTTCAGCAATATGCTCTAGACCACTGTAACCCTGCAGAGAACAAGAGGTTATTGACAATGACTGAATTATACATGAAAAGATACTGTTTCTGCTATTACTTTGACTCCTGCTATTACTTTATTATTATAATAATTATTATGTGATGCAGACAAAAATGTTCCTGGCCAGGCTTGTCAGTTTGTCATTTTGAAGATGAGAGCACCAGGAAGGGATACAGGATGACATGGACTCCCTGACAGAGCTCATGAATTTGGATGTACAGTGCAGGGTCTGTTTTCATGGATGTCCTGCTGGGCCACTCCTCTGAATGCAGACACCCCCCTGAGGGTACACTGGGGGTTCTGTTCGTTTTCGGGAGCTAGCTGAGTGAGATCTTGGCATTGTGCGGTACATCTCCACCTGGATGCAATGGAGTCTGGACCCGATCACCTGGACTCTGTTAAACCTGCACAGAAATACACACCGCAGCCAGTCCCTGTGAAAGCCAGCTGGCCAGAGTGACACTTGGAGAAAGTGGACACATGGATAAACGGGTGGGCTGCTTGTGCATCAGGAGACAAATTCGAGGCAAGTGAGTTTGGACGCAAGGCTGCCGTGGATGGCAGCTGGCAGTGGATGAGGATGAAAACAGCAAATGCACTGTCTGTCATAGTGCCTGGAGTGACTTGCTTTCCAGGCCCGATGGCCATGGACAGAGAATGTCAAAGTCATTTCAATGTACAGCTGAAAGCCGCCGAGCTCAGCTAATGTAACCTCCTCACTTGAGGAGTGGGAGCCTGATTACAGCTTCTAAATGTGAATTTCTCTTACTCTGTGCACTCCCTGAATTTAGCATTATGCTGGAGATGGCTGAATGGTGCAGTATCAACATGGCTTTTGGTGCATTATATGGCCCACATTTAACCAATGGATTATTCAAAAATACGCCTTTAGAGGCTGTTCTTACCCACAGCCGCCCACCTCCATAATGCCACTCAAGGACCTGTGAACGGCTCAACACGGAGAAGCAGAAAAGTGCCTTGTGACCTTAGAGTAGCCAAACTTGTTTAACTGTTTAGTGTAGTTCGTAATTGTCTATTTAGGTGGGTATAACTGTGTCACCGTATCTCTTATGTGCATCTTCTTGATATGTGTCAGCCGTTACACTGCTGTGTATGAATTTGCCTGCTGCAGTTAAGGTACCTATCCTATCGTATCCTATCATACCCCCTCCGAAGCTCTCCTATGCTATCCTTATCCACTAAAAGTGCAAAGATACAGACCAAACCAAAAGCCAGCCCATTCCTTTCACAGTATACATGGCAAGTAAGCTGAAGAAAAGCCACCTAGTTATAATTCTGGTAGCAGCTGCTGTTTAACTCCCGTTTTTTATCATGCAAGTGGGAGGTCTGGCCAACCACAGAAGAAGGGAGGAAGAGAAGTGAGATGGGTATGGAGAGCATAAGCTTGAGGATCTTCTCTTGACTGAAGGGCACACCAAGTTTCAATCAAAGCCAGCATCCGTGTTCCTGAGGGCAAACTGTGTGTCTTTGAGGTGAACATGGCAGTGTAAGACCGGTACTGGGCTCCTACAATTTGCTGATGCCTGCTCTGGATCCACACGTTTGTGTGTTCCCCAGCAGCGCACCCTTTCTGTGAATATTCACTGATCTTATTATCCATATTTCTTTCCCAAGTCAGGCTGATTCCGGTTAAGTGGATTATCTCTGTATCTATAAAGCCCAATCTGTTTTGTTTGTTTGTTTGTTTGTTTGTTTGTTCTTTATACACAGCTTCTGTTTTTCAAGCCACAGACTTGAAATTTAGCATACAGGTACTTCTCACCCTAAGTAAAATTTTTGCGTAACATACATTTGTCACGTGTGCCTCCAAGCGGGTCTCACATAGTTTGTCAGGATAAGGACATTACTCTGTAGCATCTGCCTGTCTAACAGCACTAACAATATCTTAAGCCCCAAATGTATCATTTTAAGAATACTACAGTATGATGATATGATGACGTGTTATTACTGTTTCCACTTTCTGACGAAGGCATTACAAGGTAGCTCATCTATTTATATATAAGTTAATTTAACTGAAAAGGCAGATGTGAGCTGCCCTTGTGTTGAGGAGTTGTTGTTATGTGGTTGCAGTGCTACCTGGCCACCAGGAGAGGCGCTGTGGGCTGCGTGAGATTCTAGCACACGGAAGCGCTCACGCTGCGTTCAGAGACCCTTCATGCAAACATCTGTTACATCAATATGATACTGAGCCTAAAAACAGCTGAGGACATAAACCCTTGATGCCAAAAGAATCAAAACAGTGTTAAACAAATCAGTCCCCATTATTTCTATGTAAAAAAGTGCTTCATTTTTAGCTGAATTACAGTAAACTTTTTCTACAGATCTCAGTTTGAGACCTGAGGGGTTGACCTACAGCAGCTGACATTTTTAGCTTTTTTTTCTCTTCAGATTTTGGCTGTGTTTTTTCCTGTGTGAAGGATGAAACTGCAAAGCGAGTGCCACTGTCTGTGTTCTCGTTGACTTTCTGTGAACTGTCTGCACTGGGGGTCTTACTGTGCTGGGGGCAGTCTGTTGAGTGGAGAGGGGCAATAACAGAGGGAAAGTGTTTCCATTTCAATAGGGGGGATTAGGAAAAACAAAGCAAGAGATTATCTTCATACGCTGCGATGCCAGAGCGCACACAGCCTGTGGAAGAAGGCAGGCATGGGAGCGGTTTGCCGGCCAGGCCACTCGAGCAGCAGCACGTCTTAATGATCTCTCACTGCACGCCGCCGCTTTGTCTCTCTGTTGTGGCTGGTTAATAACAGCAACAAAGCACGTCTCCCGAAACTGAACCATCAGGAAACTTACCAAGGGTCAGTCGTTTTCTTTCTGAAAAGAAAGCAGTGGGAAAATGTTCTTAGAAATTGAATTGCTTTTTTCAGTCGCTTACCTGTCTCCCTCTGTGATCCATACGCTGCCTCATATTCTGCTAAATGGATCTACAGACATTCCAGCTTCTCCGCACACCACCAGGGGATAAAAAACTGGCCACATCATCAGGCGAGAGGAGAGAGTGAAAGACAAAGAGCAGTGTGTGTGTGTGTGTGTGTGTGTGCGCCTACACGTGCATAGAAAGGTGGTGAGCATCATTTGAGATTCTGGACCTCAAAGTCCCTCCATCCTCCATCTGTTATTGGGGGCTGGTTCTGATTCAGTGATTTTCTGATTGGCCTTAATGCCACCGCTAGAAGTAAGAGAATTGCAAGATTACAGCTGACTTGTGAGACTCTCTTAAAGAGTCTTCTCTGAATACTTAAGGAATTTGGCTGCCCTGGGGGTTTGATCTGTGGATCAACAGTGCGATGACACTATATGTCAGGAGAAAATTCTTGTAAACCTTGTTCATTTTTGGAGCAAAATCCATTATTGACATATTTAGCAGAGGTGCTCTGGTAGAAACCCTTCCATGACTTACCCTCTTTTACACTGCATGTGTACTGAGAGTCCTTTACTGTCACATCAAGGACACTTATATGATTTACTAACTTTCTTCACTTTCACAGAATAGTGCTGCCTATTAAACAAAGACATACGTATATTTATTGGTACCCCCTCAAGGTCAAACACTAAGCTCCATATACCCTATATAGAGCTCGGGGATGGTTACTGGAATGTTTCTTAAATCCTGTAAAGCTTTGCTACATCACATACATTTGACATTCAGTGTGCGCCACTGTAAAACTCTTCTGTTTATACAGTGGTTTGAAGCAGGCGGCTGAGTGTGTGTGATTGGGTGCCATTTATTTTTCCATTATTTTTTCCCCCAGTAGAAATGTGCTTCCCTTATTCCTAAGGCACTGAAATGGAACAAACTCATGTTTGATGCATGGGCTCAAGATCATAATAGAGTTACTCCATGACCTACAGAATATGTATGACCAACATCACAGGGCAGGTCTTCTATAGTCACAGACTGACCTGTTGGAAATATCCATATTAAGGATGATGTAGCTTTTTTTTAATGGTAATTCAGATTAGCACCTGTGTTCTTCTCCAGTTTACTTGTGTTAAATGTAACTCACTTTGCTGGAAAAGACACCAGTTACTTTGCACTAGAACTTAAAGCCGTTAACCTACAGGTATGGAGTGTGATGAAGCCCCATATGTTCTCACTGCTGGACGGTATTCAGTTCCCTGTTTAACTGCCACACTCGGCCCCTGATGTACCTTCGCTTTCTACAAATGATCTGAGTTTGAACGTCTAAGCCTGTCTCCTCTTCAATTTGCTGACACGATAAAGAGAGTGTGGTTAGACACTTTAGGGGATCACACTTAATGCGGAACTTTGCTTAAGATGACATTTAAGAAGATGGAGATGGGGAGGACAGACTTTTAATCATTTCTAGATTTCAATGAGGATGTGGGCAGATTTGCAAAAAGATTTTCAAGGAAGTTTCATGCATTCACTTATTTCCTGCTAGAAAGAAAAGGACTCTAATGCAGCGTTTGTCTTCAGTTTGCTCTTCGGAGCCAGACTTAATGTAAGCAATGATCCCCTGTGATCCCAGTCACTGAGTTTGCTCTTGAAGGTCAAACCCCAGGACAGGACTAGACAGCTGTGAAAGCAATGAAATTGTCCTCCAATAGGGGGCATCATCACTGCTGTCTGTACTGTGCTGTACTAGCAGCCCAGCATAGCACCTCACATGTTCATGTTGTATCCCCCTTTTTTTGTCTGGATAAAATGTACCCCTGGCACATATGGAGGAAACAGAGCCAAAGACCTAAAAAGACACCCTTTGTTGCATTAAACTCTTCCATGAACACATACAGAAGCCAAAGCGAAACAGTGGTCAGGGTGCTTCCTGTGCTCATCTTTGAGAGACTCAACCTCCTTCTAGCACCCATCACCGCACCTCTTTATGGATCACCATAAACTCCTCCTTCACAGAGGATGCCACTTTAACGTGTCCTCATCGTCCCATCACACCACTTGGGGGTCCCGGGGGTGTTTTAGCCTTATTTTTGTAGGACATGTGACACAGTAATGAGTCCTCCTTGGTTTTTTTCCAGAAAAGCAGGAGGTCGAAGCTGAAACTGGGAGGTCGGGAGTCGTTCCACGTGGCAGACTCTGCCATCTCGCTATAATTGTTTCCGTGACCTCCTGATGCTCACGCAGCATCACAACAAATTTGTGACATGTCAGAATATTCCAGCCTCTGTTGGGCCTCATTCTGGGGACTCAATGTCCTACCTACAATGCTGTTCTCTGGGGCTGCCAGTAGTGCAGAAGGTGATAAAGGCCAAGTTAGGGATTGCAGAGAGAGGAGACAATACAGTGCATTGGGGTAGGGAGGCATTGGTCCAGCAAAAACCAGCCAGCTCTGTATCTGGAGCTCACTTTGGAAATGGCACTGACAAGGGGCACCAAAAAAAAGTAAATGTATATATGAAGATATCACTTGCCCATAATACTCTACATTTCTATGGTTTGTGCCGTTAAAATCAATACTAATTTCAGGAGTTAAAGTATCGGACTGTGGAGCGTTAGAGTTGGTGTTTTGTATACTGTCCACCTGGGCTGGACCCACTGGAGGACTCAGACCTGTCATCAGGCAAGGTGGTTGAGTCCCCCTGCAAGACTCCTGGTACAAGAGAGGAGGATATGGGGTGGTGGCATGTGAGGTGCAGAGTGAGCGGGAGAATATGGCTAACAGGAGAGATTGACGGATCGATGGGCGTGTTCCAGTCCAATACCTTTCTCCCAAAATGTACTTTCTTCCAAACTCCACTAGTGTTTAAATAGCTTAATGATTTTCATATTTTTGCTTCTGTGAATGCAAAGTAGTTCATCTCTTAGTTACCTCGAGTTTAATGTTATGAGGTTTTATGCAGGCGAAATAGATCATGGTCACAAATGAAGCTTATATGGGATATAATGTACTGTTTGTGCAGAGGTGGGTTCATACGGTGCCACTGGCAGAGTGAAGAAGGTGTCACTTTAGTTGTTTTCCTCACTATAGCCTTGTTAGAATAGGCCAGGATAGTTTCACATTGAAATACAGTGTGTGGTCCCTTGTCTTGTACTGAGACGCTCCAGGCTGTCCCTGCATGGGGCTGGTGTGCTTTCTTCCTCGTGTCAGCAGTAGATGTTTTGCGCATTGAAGGGTATTCACTAGTGAAACAAACTAATGAAACTCTTAAGGCTGTTCATTCCCAGCCGCTCTTGTGGGTGTCTGACCGCTTGAACGTAGCTTCCTCATTGCTGTCCTCTTATGCCAGTCAATAATTCATTCTTTCCACCGCTGAGCCCATTGTGCCGAGCGAGTCAGTCATGTGTGAGCACCATCCCAGCTGAATCCCCCATGTGGGTCAGTCCCTGGCGACCCCTGGGCTCACCTTGTGCATCATAAGTCTCCTAAAGGGAGGGTTTTGGAAACCTACACTTTTTTGCATCACATTTATAGGCGCTGCTGCACATTCCATGCCTCTTATCTCTGGCAATAAGTTATGGTGCACCACCCGTCTTCACGCTTTGAATGTCAAATAATGGTAAAAAGCATACAATTTAAAAACAAACAAACAAAGCAAAAATCAGGATGAAATGGATGATAGCGGACACCCCAGCTGCTTTGTTTTCGAGAAGGAGAGGACGTCCGGCTTTTCTGTGCCTCGTGCCTGTGTCACCGCATGGCTCCGTCCCCAGGCGGTCGCGCGCCAGGAGATAAAGTTTACGGAACCTGCATGCCAATTAAGAGGACTGTAATGTTGTGCTTCGCTGTGACAGATGGGAAGTGTTTTAGCCAAGCTGATTTCCCAAAACAAACCCCCTAGCACCACCACTCCTGCGAGCTTGACCTCCATCCCACGCCCGTGCACCGTCCCCGATCCCCGTCCTCTTTGCCAGCATGACATGTCATTGACTAATGTTTAAAAAGCATCTCAGAGAGATATTACCAACTCAAATAATAGTCCTGAATTCAAGCAATTAAGCAATTTAACAGATGGCCTCTGGCCCCTCACTGACAGCCGTCTGTTTGTTCCAATGGATATCAAATGTAATGGCTGCAGTCAATGAAAAATGAAATCCTGGAGAGGTTGTAAATGAGCTCTGGTGATGCTCGACTAGAGACAAAATGGGTAGTGGAGGTGCAGAAAGCGACTTCCTGTGAACTGAACAGAACCACCCTTACCCCTCCAAACCTTGGTAACCATGAAACATCCATCCATCCATCCAAACGGAGGACAACTGAGCAAACAGAGGTCAAATGGGCTGTGATGTGGCACAAGATGTTACCAGCCAAAACACACAGGTCAAGTTAGAAGTGTCAGAGGAATGATGATGGTCATATTGAAGGTTAAAATGGGTTCAACTGCAGCGTTATCCATCCATCCATTATCAATAATAGCTTGTCCAGCACAGGGTTGCAGTGCTCTAGACCTAATTCCAGAAATATAGGGTGAGGAAGGATACCCCCTTGTCAAGACACCAGTCCATCACACACATACCCTAACATGTCTGTGGACTGTGGGAGAATGCCCACAAAAACAAGCGAACTCCACACAGACTGACCCAATTTCAAACCCACAGGCCCGGAGCTGTAAGACACCAGTACTATCGACTGGACCTCTTTATGCCCACCTTCCTGACTGCGAAGCATTAGTGCGTAAACGTCTCCAGTTGTGGTGCACATCTGTCACGTTTAGGCAGGATGGTTCCTGATGTCTTGTCTCTCTGTTTGCTTATGGGGCAATTCAAGCAGCCCGGTCTCGTACCAGCTGCGAGATGTGTGGAAAAGTTCTCTCAAAATGCATTGGTGTCAACAGGGATATGAGAAAAAACGCGCAAAAAAGCTGTAATATACCCAAAAAGAAAAGATAATGCGAATGTTCTCCAGGGGTAGATCAGGCATGAATATAAGTCATCTACACTGGTGTAAATTTTCCTCCTGTGTGACAGAATGCAGGATGTCTCTGAAAAGGCCCAAATTTGTTGTCCTTTATTACTCAGCAGACCTCACTTAGCTGAGTAGTGCATTCATGAGAGAGACAAATTGTCCAGGCCTGTTATGTGCAACTGTGCCTTAAGGAGACCTGGCATATATGGGCGTGCACGTGTGTATGTATGTGTGTGTGGAATAGAAGTGGAGTGACAGCTTGTTAAACATTCATCACCTCACTTTCAATTATTGAGGATGCAGGGTTGTATGGCTGATGCAGCAGAGCCAGCGATGGACAGAGGGCAGAGTGATTGGACCAGAGAGCCCCCACTGAGTACTAAACGGCGCCGCGCGGCCTCTTTGATATTTTAAGTAAGGGCTGTCATTTCACAAATAGGCACGCTGTTTCTCATCGTGGCCGCAGGGCCCTTCTGCACTGTCGGCTTCCCTATTGCCTGCTACTGCTATGAAGGATGCCCACACCCATTTCTTCTGCAACCCGCAATTCCCTGCTGGACCTCGCCGTTTCGAACGTTCTCGTGTGTGTGGTTATGAGTTCCCTCATTATTATGGGTATTATTATTACTGCACTGTGCGTTTTATTTAAAAATGCGCAGGCAGTCTGAACTTGAGGGTGGTTTCTGAGCCTTCTGTGAGATATGCATTCCTTTGCATTGCACAAAAGCAAATTTGTGACCCCCCCCCCCAGCAATTCCAGTGTGCCCCCAGAGGGCAAAAATCTCTTCAGAGTGATTGAGAGTGTTTTCTTTTTGAAACCATTTTTAAACGTTCTTAGAATTTCAATTTCTTTAAACTGTTTGTCGTTATCTGTGTGGTTTTCTGTAATGCGGTTAAAGTCTATTCTGAAGGTCAGACGTCAGAAAATATGTCGACGGTGGAGAGAACCACTACGAGGCTTTGGGAAGAAGGGATTAAGGAAACAGCCAGATGGCCATGAGGGAAACTGCCCTGTGCATTTTTTCTGCTATTGACAGATTTAATCAGATCAATGAACTAAATGACTTTCTTAAAGCTGCATCGGTGATGTAAGGTTATGTGCCCTGCAATTTTGTGATTATCTTTGTTGTTCCTAAATATGTTCTCAAAAAGGCAAAATTTTTTTGGTAGTTAAGCACCGTGCCATTCAGTGAATATTCTGGGGACTGTATGTCTGCAGGAAATGCCGGAGATTTCCTGCATCTGTTGTTCTCGTAAAAACAATACTGTTACTCCACAAAGGTGGGGCTAGTATGGACTGTGTGTGGACGTTTTGGTCAGGTAAGAAATATGAAAGGACAGTTGGTGTCCAGAAATTTACCGTGTAACAGACAAAGGGGATGAATCAATAACTAGCAGCAGGGTGGTGGGGGGGGGGGGGGCGCTGAGAAAGGGGTTTGAGAGCAGGAGATGACCTGGCATCTGGCAGCTGGAGNGGGGGGGGGGGGGGGGGGGGGGGGGGGCGCTGAGCAATGGGTTTGAGAGCAGGAGATGACCTGGCATCTGGCAGCTGGAGCTGATAGCCGACAAATAACCTTTGTGAACAAATAGTAATGGCGCCAGGCGCTCAGAAAACCACTGCAAATGTTGATAAACCTATTTTATCGTCTTGTGGAAGACAATGACAAAGGGTGCAGGGCAGAGGCACAGACTCCTTGGCTAGGGAGAAGGTAGAGGGAGAAGAATGATGTCCCTGTAAAGGATGAGGTGACCTCTCACACCCTCCTTCTTGCACCCATCACATGCATGTGGCTCTGACCTTGGCGATGAACTGTAGATCCTCTACCACCTCACCATGGACTAGGGACTCAGATCCCTGTGATCCTCAAACAGGTGTCTGGGTTTTGGCAAAGACCCCCAACGACTGAACACCCACATCCGCTATGCCAGGCTCCCACAGGCTGTTTCAGCACCAGATGCTGCTGTCAAATACACAAACGCAGTGGAGCACCAAGGTTATGGTGGAAGTTTGTTCTTTTAGTCACTCTGCGGTTTAAAAGGCTGCTCTCATGCTGTGACTGAAAGGGACGGAGGGGTGACGGCCGCACGGCACCATTCTCGGATTCTGTAGCGCCGCTCCTCGGGGGTGTTTCAGTGTTCGGCATCTCCGCCAGCGGCGCTGTAATTGTGCAGTGGCAATTAAATCAGTTGCCGTTGTACCGGAACGATTGAATTGCCCTGATCTTGCCCCCAGACACAAAATCAATGGGTGCAAAGTAGTGTACAAATGTGTTAACTGTCCATAGTGCGATGCTCAACAAGGCTCCGTGGCTGTGCTGTGCTTTGCGCTTGTAGGGGAGGCCCTGTAGTCCATGAGCCTCATGTTCCTGCTGTAGGAGAAATATCCCAGAACTTCTGGCCATTAAAGATTAACTACACCAAACAACTTTACTTTACTATTTATTTATTTAAAAATGTCAAAATAATCGTCTACTGGAGGTCGGGTCACAACTACAGAACTGATTGTTAACACGTGTCGGTTCTTGTACACAGTTCCTGGCCCTTATAACACCCTTCTCACTCACAGGGATGAAGTTTCGTAGCAGTGTATTGCAACAGCCATCCTTAGTACAACAAAAAACAGAAATACAGTAGCCGGTTTCAGTGCTTGCAATCGGGTTTTTTATGACAGTCTTTGTGCTTTAAACTTCATTTAACAAATGTACATTTTAAATGAGAATGAAAAGCTTGCACATTTCAATGAAATTGTCATTCAAATTAAACTTAAGCGACACAAAATGCTGCCATTCGAGGGCATCTCAGTGTAGTATGCATGGCCCTGTGACTTCTCACCTTTAACCTTTCGCCTGTGTTGCCTTGCAGAGGCTGGCCAAAGAAGCAGAGGAGCTGCAGAAGGAGCATGTCTGGCTGGATGGCATTAAGGTGAGACCCCCTACAGCCCCCACACTGCAGTTAAACACCCCACCATACAGGGGAGCTGTACATGAACAACTGCAGAGACACCACTCAGAAAAGGAAGGATTCCAAGGACAGTAATATATCCCCCTTAAGCAATAGGTGCGCCTTTCTCCAGGGGGATACACAGGAATGAAGTAATGGAAATGGAGTTTATATTCTCTTGCTAAGTTTCTCAGCCACTGTTGTGAAACACCTGAATGAAGATGGGACATGTGCTGGGTGTAGTTTAATCGGCGGGGCAGTGATCGCTCTGGGATGATGTTCTGGCCAACTGAATGTTCTGCTCTGTTGTTGCGCATCACTGCATCTGACTTCAAAGGTCAGTGTGTGGCAGTATCCTGAAGCAGCGCAGGTATCTTATACAGTCTTCAAAAACAGATGTGTGTGGCTTTTTCTGGGCTCTGTGGGACACGGCGATGTTAGTGGCAGAGAGCTTTGGCCACCTTTCCAGTGGGGATGCACAAGGTCAGAGGACAGAAGAACCCTGCAGACAACACACCTCTCACTCGGTATAACACAGGGCTCTCAGTGCAGACACATCGCGGGGGCCTGTTACTATGGTGATGTCAGTGAGCAAAGCCCGTGGCGAGACCTGCAGGCATGCATTTAACATCTATTCATGTATGGCGACAAGACGGTACAGGATAAATTCAGATTATGCAGAAATGTAAATCTGAGGTTGTAAGTGTTTGTTTCCAACAAACATGAAGATGCTGCTTTGGTTAAGCAACCGAGTCTGTGATCTGAAGTTTTGTAGATTTGAATGTCAGGAGGAGAACTGCTGCAAGTCTGCTGAACATATGAATACATTTACATTTATTGATTTTGCTGATGCTTTTCTACAAAGAGACTTGCAATGTTAAGCTATTTACAGTAGTTACCCATTTATGCAGCTGGGTATTGTTTATTGGGGATTTCAGGGTAAGTGCCTTGCTCAACGTACTACAGCAGGCTGTGGGGATCAAACTTGGGTCCTGAATAATAATTCCATATTATTTATTAAGTTTTTTTTACATTTGTTTTTAGCATTTTGTCACATATTATTTGCTCAGTTTAGTGCTGAAAAGTTGTGGTAATTTCTGTCCAAATTAAAGTAACTGTGGTTCACTATGTTTCATGGTGTTGTGTTACCTGTACACTACATGGCCAAAAAGTATGTGGGCACACAAACACCACACCTATATGCGCTTGTTGAACATTTAATTTCACTACTCTGGCCATTAATATGGAGTTGGACTTTATTGTTGGACAACAGCCTGTGCAGGTGAACACCAAGAGCCCCTTTGAATCTACCACACTTACTCTAACTTACCAGGGTTAGGGAAGCAGAAGAACTGTTCACATGGGTTTACAAACAATTTGGTTCCTCAGCGTTAGGCGTCAACACGGGGCCTCGGCACCGGACATCTGAACATGCTTTCCTCCGATGGCTTGTTTTATTCTGTCCGCCTCTGAACGAGACTCTTTTGATATCCCTTTCCAAGAGCAGGGTGAGCATGTTGCACGAATGTTGGAGTTTCCCAGTGACTGCCTGAGCATCTGACCCTGAGATGGTACAGTATGAGCTGCAGAAAACAGGAAGCATAACCGCCGCAACCCACCTATTCACGCAGCTACACAGAGATCAGATATTGTTAGGAACATCACACATCAACACATGTCAAACGTCAGCACATGCCCTTGGTGTCCGTCACTCATCAACACTTACCCACAAGTCAATGCAGACCTCAGATATCTGAAAAACCTCACTGTTCAACACATTCATCACATGTGCAGACATATATTGTGTGTCATCACTTATACATAATCAAATACATGACACAATGACACTGTAAAGCACACATAAACACGTGCAGTACCTCACACACCAAAATATGGATCAGCACCAGAGGCACACATCTCCAAACCACGTGGGCCGTTATTGTGACGTTTGTTGTATGACAGAGGCACCTGAAAGATGAATAGCAGATATGCACACATCCCTTGTTAACTGCTGACCTTACCGTATGCAAATTTTAGTGATTTTTTGCAGTGACTCAGTTATCATTCATTTATTAAGTCTAACAATTGTGTTGTTCAGGTGACAGGAATGAGCTTGTGCATGAAAATGGGTGGGAAATATTGTAATCACTAATGAAAATGTAAAAAAGAAATGAGAAAAAAATCAACAGCGTTATATAATAATATTGCAATTACAGACCTTCTCATTGTAGAGATTTTTACAGGTAGAAACAGACAGTTCTTTGATCTGTTGTGCAGCAGCCCTGTTTCCCAGCTCAGCAGTCATACAAAGGGGTGTAAATCTAAGCTGGCAGAAATTGGTTTCTGTCCGATTGTCAGTTCGTCAGCTTCTGGAATGAAAAAAGCTGTTTGCATGAAGAGTCTGGGTTGAGTCAGACGCAGGACACTGCAAATTTGCTCTTCCACTTTTCACATTTGTTTGATGTCGGCAGCCAGTATTGGTGCATCATCCTACTTTTCAGCAGACCCCCCCCCCCATGTGTGTGTTTGTATGTGTGTGCGTGCATGCATCTCCAAACACTTGCAATGTAATAAAGTCACCAGTAGATGTCTGTGGCCGTCAGCTGCCGCACAGAGTTAACCCAACCGTCATTTTTCCGTCTCCTGGGAAACTGCCACATGAAGCAAGGCTGTCATGGTACACTACCCACAAATGGATTTTTGACCCCCCCCTTCTCTCCCCAGGGATATTTGTGTAAAGGTTTTAACAGATTTAAAACAAATAGTTGAGCTGCCCCCTCTCCAGAAGAGCCTGTTGCCACCCGTGGTCTGTTGTGCTCTTGTTCTCTGGTCCGGTTGCCTGCTGCTGGGTACAGAGTAAGTCCTCCTCTAGCTTCTGGGCCCCCCCACCTCCCACATGGCTTTGCCAGTGCTGTGAGAGTTTATGTGTTTTTAAACATGATTCATCACGCACCTGTATGTGTGTGTGTACATATTGTATGGTGCAGACCTCACAAAAAAACAGTTTGGACAGTTGGGACCTGCAATTTAATGTGGTATGGACATCAGACACAGGAGAAACTGCATGTGTGCCCAAAGCAATGAAAAGGTGCTGAGTTGCAGTGTTTTGTCGGGGGGGGGGGCATTTTGTCTGTTTGAAGATTGAATAAGGGGATCTTATTCGGCCCAGTTGTGCCCTAACCCCACCCTGTCCGGCCCAGTTACGCTCTAGCCCAGCACCCCCAAAACCTCCCATTTGTAAACACCTCAGCATCACTAAAGCTGAAACGTGAAATAGGTGATTTTTCTAGATTATTACTTATCTATTTAGTTGATGTTTTTCTTGTTACATTTTTGCACTAACCTACTTAATACATTGAGCCATTTATGCAGCTGCGTACTCTTACTCCATCAGGTCAGGATGGGTGCCTTGATGGAGGTCACTACAGCAGACAGTGAGATTCAGGCCCAGGAGATGGCTGGAATCACCCTGCCTTCCCTCTGCATGGCTTCGAGGAAGCTGAGAAACATAAGGAAGGACCTCTTCCCTTAACTGTTTTCTCTGTCACTTCTTAGCTGTCTCATTGTTTTTTAATCAGCCGTGAATAAAACCATTTTGAAAATATCATATTGTGGGAAATGTAGCAGATGAATCCCAATGGTGGTGATATTCCATTAATAATGTATAAGAGTTGATTTCATTTGCCTTTGTAATTAGAACAGGTAATGAATCTCACCGGGGGGTGGGGGGCAGTAAACCTTCTGAATTATTTCTGAGGAAGAGGAAGGTGGAAGGAAAAAAAAACTGTATTGTAGTAATAAGATTTCCTCTGTTTGTTCCTTTTACTCTTTAAATGTATGTTCTTCCAGCGCTGTGCTGAGTGACAGTTTAATTGGATTATGGGGGGCATATTAAAGAGCAGTGCTTGGCATCCTGAAGGAGACAGGCAAATTGTGTGTGTCGGAGAGGGGCCACTTTAGCGCGTGGAAGCCCAGTGTGGGCAACAAGCAGGGGTGGGGTGCAGGGGGCGAGGCCTTCTCAGCCGCAATCCCATGCTGCGGCCGGTGCTCTGGCCCACCACAGCATCACTGCAGCTGTTCCACTTTGAGAAGTTTCAAATCTCATTTGGCTGTATCTGGTGGGTGCGCGGCGCTGCGGGGGCGCCTCTCTGTCTTGGTTTTCACTCCCGGCTGGATTACAGCAATACGGTGGGAGCAGCATTAGGTTGGGATGTGGTCAGGGTCAGCTTAAAAAGGATTAGCGTAGTCATTATAATTATGAGAGCCGAGATGCACATACTCACCCAAGGCTGCAGGTTTATGTCACGCCCCCAGTAAATACTCTTAGCACAGCTTGTATGTCACCAAGTAGAACGCTCCCCTTTCTGTGCTAATAGTGCCAGAGCGAACAAACAAGAATTTAATAACACTTTTTTTTGTAGAGTTACAGTTAGTGAGGCTAATATGATTATCCAAAGCAATTCGGCGTCAAAACAAGTGTTAATTGGACTGTAAATATTTGCAGTTGGCCAGATTTGTCGCTCAGGTGCCTGAGTGTGTGCTGTGCACAGTGCAGTGTTCTTACCACAGGATCCCTACTGTACGTGCATACATACTGCCCATGCATACACACACTTATTTTGTAATATTTGAGCTTTTTGTTTTTGCACAACAGAAAAATACACAGGGATAAAATTACAGGAGATCAGATGGAATGTGGCGGGGAGGTAAAAAAGCAACAGACTTTTGTAGCAGGACCTCCTCGGAAAACAGAAGTGTTAAAACTCAAATGGTGGAGGTAAAAGTTAGATCAGATAAGATGAGTACATTAAAAACATACTATTAACTAGGGAATGACAGATGTAAACATACATCTAGCAAGTATGTTAGTTATGTAATGAATTGTCTTGTTCCATTAGATATTTTCTAAGCAATTTCTTTAACAAGGTAACAGATGTATGTGATTTGAAAGTGACTGGAAGATTGTTCCATACATCAGGTCTTTGGAATCATCATGAGAAATGGCCTCGGCTGGTTCTGAAATTGAGAACGTAAAGGCGGTTCAGGTTGTGTACTAATAAACTTTTACTTATTTACCTAGCCAGGTAATTTTTACTGTAGCGATTCAGGGTGGAAATCTTGGTCAAAGGTACTGCCACAAGAGCAGGCATTCAGTCCTTGGACTGCAAGGATACGGCTCTAACCACTGCACACCAGTGACTGGTGCTTTGATGGAGAAACTGCCTTTTTCTCAAAGGTACAAGAACAGGGCTCCTCTGGGAGTCTGATTTTGCTCATGCCACCCTATATTAAGTGCCTGTTTATAAATGACATATTCAAATGACATCCTTTGCTCAGCTGGGTGTCCTACAGGTGCCGTGTTTCAAGCTGTGTGTAGTGTGCCCTCCATGAGCTGAGTGTGTGGTGTGCACTGGAAGCATAGCGATGTAACAGTGAGCTCAGTGTGTGCTATTTGGGACTCACACCTATGATGTGCAAGTTGAGCGCCACAAGCACGGCTCCATGCTGCTGCCTCATTTACACGCCACGGTGAACAGCAGGAAGCAGCCATTTTCCTGCCATCGCAAAAGTGGCATGTTGTCGTCTCGGGGCTGCTTTCTGCACGCCTCGGCTCAGTCTCGACAGCATTGGCTGCTGCTTCCAGGGGCACGTCTCCCCGTTCCCACCAGAGGAGGAGAAAAACAAAAGGAGAGCCCCTCCCTCCGGCCCCACCCCGGCATAGCTTGTGCCACCCCATCATCTTTTATCACTCAGAACACACACACACACACACACACACACACACACACACCCCTTCTGACGTGCTTCTCTTCAAAACATTTCCCACAACCACTCAACCACGTCACATTTGTTCATCACTAATGTCCAGTTTGGGATCTGGCATCGTGAACATGTTATTTAGAGCCCCCCCACCTCAACCCTCAGCATCACCTGCCACTGCTTTGTCTGAAGCACATCACCTCCCTCTCTCTGACGTTGCTTCCTCTACATCTGTCAGAGGTGAAGTGGTGACCCCCTGTGAAGCCCTCCCAGGCGGGTGTGTTCCCTGCCCGTTGCGTGTGCGTTTATTACAGCTATTAAATGCAATTACAGCCAAGTGTTTTCTAGTGCCTTACTTCTCAGCACCTCATTAGTGTCGCTGTCACGGCGCCGTCCCCGGCGAGGTCGGCACGAGGCATTACCCCAGGTCTCGGTGGATCCAGGCCACTGGGAGCTGCTCAACCTCTGCTATAGGCGTCATGTTAACTGACTATCTAGCGCCTTTGGTAAATAAACAGCTTTTCTTGGGTGGAACAGTGACACAGTAGGTAGTGCTGTTGCTGCCCAGTTCATTGGCTGCGTGTTTGGATGTGGGTTCAGATTGTTTGTGTTTATTTCTGACATCCCGTCCAGGGTTCACGCTGCCTCATGCCCTGTGCTTCCAGAATCAGCTCCACGCCACCATGACCCTGCATTGAACAAGCGGTTCTTCACAGTGGGACTCGTGGAAGCGATGAGCATAGATGTGTCTGGGTAGTTCAGTGGTGACAGTACATGAGTGGAGCCCCCTGCAGGAGAGGTTGTGATCGTAACTGTTTCTGGAATAGGTTTTGTGATAATGAAGTTCTATTATTACCGTGACACAGAAAAAACAGGAGTAGAGAGAACGGAGAAAAGAGGCCATGCACAGATGTCTAAAAACAAATATCTTTAATAAAGTTTTAGAGCATCTCACGACATTGGAGACCTTGCTGGTGTTTGCTGTTTTTGTTTGACTTTTCACCCCTGACACAAGTTCCTGTGTTTGCTCTTGTTTTTGCCCTGCCTGGAGATCCTTGTGTTTAGCAGGTTGTAGGCAAGGTAAGATAGGCTGACAGCCCCCACACAGTGCAAAGGACTGTGCCCCCCCCCCCCCAACATTGTCACCCTGGCTCACTGTGCAGAGACACATGATAACAGTGATCAGTGTGGTCAGCAGAGTGTGAACACAGAGCTCAGAGTGTCAGTCCTGCCCAAATCCCAGCCAGATTGACCATAAGAACATGGGGGTCGCAGTGTCTGTGACTGTGTGTGACTGTCACTGTGTAGGGACCCCAGACAGATGCAGCAAACCCGCTTCCAGCGCGTCTCCAGATGCAGACAGTATGTGGTGTTTCAGGAAAGGACATGTGGCGTGATCCCACATGCAAAACTGTTGTACCCTTGAGCATGGTACTTCACTTGAATCAGTAGTGAGAGCACGTGGCGTTGACAGGGCCAGTCATAATCCGTATGGAAGAGAAGATGTAATGGTCAAATGACTGCAGTAATTTCTTTATGGAATAATCTTTGCAGTGATGAACTCATTTGTACAGCACTGTATAAGTAATATAAATATAGATCCTGTAAAATGCTGCGTGACCTTAGGGAAGGTGGGGTTGGGGGTGTGGACTCAGACGTTGCCTGGATGCAGCAGCAGCAGGATGGCGGAGGGGGTTGGGCTCCCAACGGACCTGCCTCATTTCATGCAGGAGATGTGCTAATGATCTATCTCGTACCTGTGCCGGCCCATCTGCCGCGTGAGTCCTGGGCAGCCGGGCGCTTTCTGACATAATCATCTCAGTTTTGGACAAGAACAGATCTGCGGTGTTTGGGCCACGCGGTACAGGTGCACTCGCTGATGTTGCTGTGCCGATGCATGCCCCCCCCCCCCCCCGGTGGTGGCATTAGAGTTACCGCTATTATGATCATTGTGTGATTTAAGGTGCACATCCACTGAAACGAAATGATGTGTGAAATAGACATTAAAGTGTTTTATTGGCTTTTATTTTGTCAAGGTCATCAGGCTGTCCTCACAGTGAATGTCAGCGATCTCCGCCAGATCGCCCTCATTTATACTAACACAAATGAATGACTTTGGTTTTTTTTTTCTGCTGTTGTTTTCCAGAAGAAGGAAATCTTGTTGCTCTTAATCCTCGTTTATTGGATGTAATGATATTTACTCTGTTTTTGTTTCTGTTCAGGGAGTGTGCAAAGGATGGGCTTATTTCTGTGTCAGACTGCTCCTACGTGCTCGTGTCATCTTGTGTCAGTAGTTTATTATATTACATTCTGGTTTATATGGTATTAAAAATGTGCTTTACGACCACTTATTCAGGGGTTTATTGAACAATTAAAAATTTAACACTTATAACTATTTATGTCTGTAATTTCAAAAGATAATTTTTCAACATTTTTGTCATCAGAATATGTTCTTCTAGGTATTTTTTTTGCTTCAAAATAAAATTTATTGTTATTAGTGTTATGTCTGCAATGGGATGGTGATGGGGTCCAGGCTGCAGTGAACCTGCTGTTCATTCATTCATCAATAATGAATGAATGATTATATTCACTTCAGTACATTGGTGGAAAATTGAAATGAATACTAAAAACTTTGCTACACATTTTTAGGCAGGATAGGAGTTTTCAATGTAGAATGGAGGTGAAATTAAGTAGGTGAAAATCACTGGGGTCGCACAGCGCCCACTGGAGACCACGACAGCTGTGCCTGGCCCTTCTAGTGGATTTCATGAGGAATACTTGGTTGCAGCGGTCAGTATCACAGCAATAGTCTGCTCTCACTGGTCAGCACCTTTCTGGCAGCCATCAGAGTCCGTGGCAATTGGTGACATAACACTTGGCCTGCACGTGTGTGTGGGGTTGCGGAGCGTCAGTGGTCTTCACTATTTTCCTCTGTTTTTTTTAAAGCAGCCACAAAAGGACATGAGCATAAGAACATGGGAGTCGTGTTTCTCTGGATCACAACAGCAGCAGTGCACAAATGCGTTACGATTAATAGAGTATTTCCTTCCTGCAAACACTTACGCCACGGCACCAGTATAAGTTTATGGGAGCAAAGAGCATAAAAGCAACTCCAATAGAGTACAAGTGGCCTTTAAGTTTCTTCATTGGAGTTTTATTTGGCTTCAAGAATTAGAAATCAGTAGATGAGCGTTTCTGTTAAGAACGCACTGTGGGCATGTCCATAGGTGTGCCTTTATCTTCTAGTGGTCCTCTGTGGATACTTGCGTTTCCAGAGGTTCACCTCTGCCTTCCCTTGCCGTCCTCACTTCTCTGGCCCTCGCTCGGGTGTAGCTGTCTCCGCCCAGCGTCCTCCTTGTTTCTTCCCTCGATTTCGCCGTGGCACCGGTATAGTGGATGATCAAACCCGGGGTACAGCCAAGTCATGGGAAAAGACAGGCTGCAAAGTGAGTCGGCTGGGAGGAGCCCGTCGGTCAGCGAGGCGAGTGACCAGAGTCAGGGAGACGGCGAGAGGTCCGGAGAGCGAGCCGAGGGACGGAGGACAGGGTGGGAGAGCGAGAGATGTGTGTCCCGCAGTTCCATCAGAATGCGTAGCGGCAGCTGCTGTGTATTTGAAATGCATTAGCACTAATAGCGGTGCCATTAGCGGAACACGAGGTTCCCGTACAGATGGGTTGCCATGGGTTGCTATACATGAAGTGAGGGAGAGAGGCGCCCAGAAAGACGGAGCCATCTTCTAGGCCATTTACTGTAATCATCGCTCTGTAATCAATCAATCCTTTCATCGTCGAGCAAGAAGGCCTCCGCGAGTGTGTGCGAGCGTGTGTGTGCACACGAGTCTGCGTCTGAGTGAGAGAAAAAGGGAGACAGATATACAGCGTGCCTGTGCTCGGCTTTTCAATCTAATGGACCGAATTCTTACTATGTTTATTTATAATTGAGAAGCCAAAAAAGCAGCTTTTTATTTTCTCGCTTGGGGTCTTTTTCATCAGTGCTCAGAAACGCTCGTCTAATGCCGACAGCGGCCCGCCGCTTTCGGCCGGGCTGCTGTTGTCAGAGCAGCCCCTTGTGGAGTGGGTAGGAACTGCGTGCGGGCCCTGGATGGCGCGGGTTTATTCATCAACCTTCAAATTAAGATAATTAGCCCTTTGAGGAAAATTATTGCTCATCATCTGGCTGGCGCCCTTTTAGGACACTATCAGCCTTGTCATCAACACGTCTGCTTGTGCAAGTGTTGCATTTTCACAGATATTGAATATATTAGTCCCCAGTATGTTGGGGCCAGTGGGTAGGGTAGTGGCATTGTGCTTTGCTGGAGGGATGTATATTCAAATCCCACTCCTGCTGCAGTTCGCTTGATCAGGAGACTTGCCCAGCTGTACAATGGGATAAATCGTCAGTTTGGAGAAGGTATCAGCTAAATGACAGGATTATCTAGTGACAGTAAATATGACATTAAGAAAAAAGTCTCACTGCTCTCTTCCTCATTTTCTGTTTCAAGGCCCAGTTTTCTAAAACATTTTACTGCGGTAAACGATGGTGTCAGTTAACACTTAGCTGCCTTGAACCGGAGCGTGTCTGGATACGTGGTGGATGTGAAACCTCAGCTAGAATTTGGTGGACAGAGACAAGGTGCGCTGTCCATCAGCCAGGCTCCTCAGGCAGGTCTTGCTCGGAGGGAGAGATAAGCAGCTTCACTCGGGTGTGTGTGCGCGCACGTGTGCGCGTGTGTGGGGCTATTTCTGGGCTCACCGGCAGTTACGCAGGCACCCCCGTTCTCTCACACACACAACTGCTAGCACCTGTCTGGCTGGACGGTTTAGAGGCCCTGTGCGGACCCAGGGAGGGACACATGTACGTGACCAGCGCTGTCTCTGGGAATAACTGAGTTTGCTTCCCGCTTCATCTTTAACGTCTAGCACCAGCATATTCTGGGTTTGAATAGCATTAGTCAATCACTCTGTGAGTGTCTGAATAAGGAAACAAACAGGCCCACAAACAC
Source organism: Arapaima gigas (assembly GCA_900497675.1). NCBI lineage: Eukaryota > Metazoa > Chordata > Actinopteri > Osteoglossiformes > Osteoglossidae > Arapaima > Arapaima gigas. The sequence continues at coordinate 165,238 of UFQX01000573.1, read as the reverse complement.
ACCCACTCACACACATACAAACAGCCTCCCCAGTTTTCTTGTCTTACAGCTCTATTCCTCTGATCCTGGTTTTAGGGATGTGTGAAGATTTAGCGCAGTGGTCTGGTGTCCCAATCCCCACCCTCTGTTCACACTCATTCCTAAACCCACTAAGATCCGTCATTCATGGTCGCAGGACAGACGAGAAGCAGCTACGACAGTTGTGAGAGGGACAGGCGCTGCTGAAAGAGAAGGGTTATGTATTTTTGTTCTTGTTTCGATTGAGTCATTTCCGGGGCCTCTCATTCCAACAAAACGTCTGTCCAGTTTTACTGACACCTGTTGTAGTCTCCCAGAGGCCTTCAACCACACATGCCATTTGTTTCAATAGGTAGTGAGAGGGACCGATTGTGTTCAGAGTTTGATGCCGATAAGCGCTGTGCATAATCACAAATGAGCTGTGATATTTCCCTAAAAAAATGCAATTTATTTGGAAACGCTTTCGAGATGCGCCTGCAGCTACTGGCTGGAGAATCATGGGAAACGTAAACAGGCCTTATCACTGACGCAGGCACGATGTGACTGCCGTCTGTCTGTTTGCTGTTGGAGGAAAGGAGCAGAGTGTGGGGTTACATGAGTGTGTCCGGTGTGGCATACAATTTAGCAAAGAACCTCATTCCCATCAAGCGTATCTGATGGTGCAGACACCTCAGTAGAGAGCCATCCAGGCTGTTGATGAGAACACTGCAGTGGGGTGGTGTGTGTGTGTGTGTGTGTGTGTGTGTGTGTGTGTGTGTGTGTGTGTGTTTCTACGAGGCATTCAGCTAACAGGTGTGATGTAGAAATGAGGGATGCTATCTTCCTAGCTGTTCTGCAGCAGTTCCCAGAGATGCAGGATACCTGTGGCTTCCATACAGGTGTTGCCCAGGTGTACTCACACTTTACACTGGTAGTATACATTGGTTTCCCAGAAGACAGTTTCACTGAAAAATTGACTGGCTAGAAAATAAAAATAAAACTGATTCAATTAAAAAGATTAAATAATGATGAAGTGAGACACCTGAGCCGAGAACCTCAGCTCATTGTCACATTCTGACCCCATTAAGTGCTTTGCTCTCCTCACTGAACCGTGAGAGTAAGTTTTGCAGTCGTTTTTAAAAATCCGTAGCACTCGGCAACACAGTGCGTGTGTGTCCATCCATCCATCCATCCAACCATCCATCCATCATCATTAACCGCTTTATCCTGGTTAGGGTTGCAGGAGTCTGGAGCCTATCCCACAATCACTGGGCACCAGACTATGAAACTACACCCCGGATAGTTCATTGCAGGGTTCGAAGGCAGAGGTGAAGCAAAGCGTGGACCATTTCTCCTTGAAAAGAGCAAAAATGATGTGGCTGGGGCCGGGCCTGCAGTCAGAACAGCCCCCTTCCCATCCTGCCTCTGCAGCTGCTCTCCCTCGGCTGCTCTGCTCATTACGTGGTTTCCTTGGTGACCTACCTCATCGGGTAATTTTAGTTCCTTGATTGCAGACCCAACTATAATTTCCCCAAGAGGCGTCGCTCAAGGTAGCGATGATTCGTCTCCCTCTCTCCCGTCTACCCTTCCTCTCTCTCACTCTCGCTCCCTTGCTGTGAGATGCTCTTGCAAGGCTGGGGGACCTGGGGGCATAGCCCTGGTTTGCGTGCAACACGGAAGTGATGTGTCAAGTCCTTCGGTGGACGTACGTGCTGCATTTGTGGCTCAGCATCAGCAGGGTCTTCAGCAGCGTGGTGTCCTGAGCAGTTGGTCATTCTCATGCACACATGGCCATCTAAATTGTTGGCCATAACCCATAACGTGGGTTTTCCTTTATGTGGCAAACATTTGGTTGAGCTGTGATCCTCTTCCCATCGAAAAAGTAATCATTTTTGTCCCTGGACTGTGTGTCTTATTGAGCGCCACCTGGTGTCATTGTCTTTGCCTGCCATTTGAGAGACATCAGTAGGTCCATCAGCCTCCAGTCTCTGGATCTGGCCGGGTGGTTTCAGAGCTTCATTGAAATGAGAGCTCCTTAATGTGCACTGTTTTTTTTGATAACGTTACAGGATATAGGATGAATATTCTTACACACTCTGAAAGAAATGTACAGTAATACCTGGGTTCACAGTGTAGGCGTGTGCTTCAGATATCGAGCGTTTAATGCAGCAGAGCTGTAAGAGGGAGCTGGAAAATTGCAGATACGCAAAATAATACAAAACTAGTTATATCTTTAATAATAGCAAATAATCAGAAAACAGTCTATTTTATGGATAAATACAAATATAAATATAATAATAAATTCTCATAAATATGGTAAATTATTGTGATGAATTACTAAAAGGGTTAGAAGAAAAAGCAGTAATGTGAAACAGCGCTATAGGAGGTGCTGCTAATGTAGGTATTCATGTATTTTAATGCTGCCGTCTGTGCCTGAAGTTCCTTCTGTAAATATCCAGACATCTGTGGAGTTTAGCTTTCTTCCACTTGTACGTTTGACCTTCGTGACAATTCAGATGAAATCCGAAATATCTGGAGAACCTTCTGGGACTTACTACACAGTTCTAAATGATCACAGCTGTGAAAGTGAAATACCGTGACCGTTGGCCCTTGTTTTATGTATGTGGTTGTAGTTGCAGTTGACTGGTATTCTGTTTCTCTCCCTGTGTTGCTGTGTCCCAGAGCTGCGCTGTTGTTATGAAATCCACAGCGTATTTGCTCTAGCAGGGAAAATCATTTTTGAATGCATCCATATTTCTTCACAATAAAAAATTTAAACAGAAAAAAGCTTCAAGTGGTCTCACAGTTGAGAGTATGAAGCTAAAGGTACCATCCATCTTCATGAGATTTATAGTCTGGTCACATTAGGACTTCAGCCCCATCTCAGCAGGTTGTAGACGAGTTTTGATGTCTCGACAATTATTGAGATGTCGGAGCCCCTGTCAGTCTTCATGAGTGATGACTGTCGGTCAGTGCCTTGGACATGGGGTAATGCTGTGAGATATATGTGTTGGGCTGGTCGCTCCATCTCCTCCTCGCACAGGAGTTCACAATGAGTTTAAAAAGTAAACAAGATATACAGCTATGGGGTTGTGATAGTATTGGTAGTGTAATAGTACCGATCAGCTTACATAACACAGTGGTTAGAGCCCTATTTTCCAAAGAACTAGGTGTGAATCCTGCTCAGCTGTAATGCCTTTGATCGAGGAACTTATTCTCAACTGACACGGTAAAACTTACATAGCTGCATATATAAATAAATAATTTTATAGCGCGTCATGTACAAATCTCACGTTGTAAGTTGTCTTGGACAGACATGTCAACTGAGCAATAACTGATATGGAAAGTTAAAAGTTTAAATGAATAATATGTATTAGACTTTTTCCACATCGTAAGTAAACGCAGTTGTGTTCATAGACCAGTGCTCTCTTCTTCGCTCTCAGTCACCGTCACCCTCGCTGTCATCATTGTTGTCACCATTGTCTTCTTAGGAAGGCGTGTGTCTGCAAAGAGGACGACTCTGTGAGCAAGAGTGCTCCTCGCTTTCTCCATTTGACGGCAGCCATGATGCTGCTAGCAGCCAAAGTAGACTCTCAGAGGTTAGAGAGTCGAGTTCAGCTTCGGTTTCTCCGTGATCCTCTGTCCCACCGCATGCTGTGATGGAAGTCTGTAGCCATAAACCTCTCATTCTGCGCTCACCAATATTCATCTAAACGTCAGAGAAAAGCAAGAGCATTTTTGGGCCATCACAGCTAAACTGTCGGCACATTTACTCTCCTTTGCCACCGCGCACAACACAAACAATTTGCTGTGGGGCTGAAGAGCTCTCAGGCGATCGCAGCCAACTATCCACACCACAGGATGAAATATAGCAGAGAGGCTCAGCAACTGGCCATCTGCGGCAGCTCTTCACCTCTTTCCTCCGCTCATCATTTGAGCTCTGTGAATGACCCTATAGATCCCATTCTCTTGAACACCTACGGGTTTTGCCCCTTTACATGAAGGGAATCAGCAACAGATGTCAACACTGACCAATCCTATTGCACAGCTGATCTTCTTAGTCCTGTTTATACATGAAAAAGAACCAGTGTTCTTACCAAAATCTTTACTTATACAAAACTAAATGGCAATGCATTCTTCCACATTTACATGGAAGAAGGGCAGCTCATTAAAATGCTTTTTATTAGCAACATATAAACTGGATATGTGTATGACTGACCTGCGATGGATTGGCATCCCCCCTACTTCACAGCCAAAGCTCCCTAGGTGATTTGCAGACCACAGTGGCCCTGCGTTGAAGAAGCAGGTGATGAAAATGGGGATGGGGTAGGAGATGTAATGTTGTTGTTATTGGGCTGCAAATGCAGCTGTTGTTCAAACCAACCAAAGTACTGGCAAAATCAGAAATGGTTTCACTTGGCGGCAGTCAGCATCAGATGAGCATATAGAAGGATTTTTTTCTTGAAAAATGCTTTATCAACTGATAACTGTTTGCAAAATGCTTGTGTGTTTATATTTCCACTGTTTCAGTGAATGCGGGACCTTACATATTGCCATTTTAGCTGAGCTGGGAATCCTGGGTATTCTACAATCTCGAGTAAGGTGACCCAGCCCTACTAGGGAATAATAGCTGTGATCCACGCTGCAGAACACGGGGCAGCACCACGTTCACGGAAGGGTTAATCTGCTGCCATGTCTGAGCCGCACAATCGATCCCCGTGACCAGCCCCAGATGAAAATCGATAGTCTGAGTGATTCCATACTGGCTGCTCGCCGGACCTGTAATTCTCCCATCTAATGATACACGGAACATCAATGAAAAGTTTATGAAAAGGTGCGGCTGCCGTGGTCTCCAGGTGTAGTGTGGGGCTGGACGCAGAGACGCAGGCAGTCAAGTCTGGCGCTGCAGTGGCTTGGGGCTCAGACGTCAGTAGCGATCTTTTTGTCTCAGAGCAGCCAAACATGGCCACGTTTGTCCTGCTGCAGCATTAATTCACCACGCAGCTTTATTTTGCATCTGGAATCTTCCACAAGCTTTTGATTTCAGAGGTGCACAGTCATTATTAAAGATTATTACTGATGAGGTGATTAATCTGGAGTCGCTCTTTTGTTCCAGCAGAAACATGCCAAATTTAAAGATGTACGCCCGGTGTGCAGTGTCGCGTGTTACTCCTGCGTGTTTGTGCTGGTGTGTTACAGGTGTAGATGGGCTGCATGTGTTTCAAACTGCTGTCCAGCAGTGAGATGAAAGAAATGGGACAGCAGGGGAGGCAGTTTCATGGCAGGGATTATGGGGTGTTAAATGACAGTGTTCCTGCAGGGCAATGCTGATTGCTGATTGGCTGCGCCTGGTGTACCACGTCCACGAGGACCGCATTGAGGACCATGGTCTGCTGCTGAGCGTAAAGCACATAGCAGCCATTAGAGCAGAACTGACGGTAGAAGTGGTTTTCTCTCCCTGCTGGCTTCCCTCTCTCCAGCACCCCTCCCTGGTTGCTTTGGCGCTGTGCAGCGTGGCGCTGTTATCTGCATTTCCCAAGCTCGGGCACGAAAGCCACCTTGGCACCTGAAGACGGACCTTGTCCGCATCGAAATTTCACGATAGGTGACACAGACACAGCATGTGCAGTGTCTGTCTGCACCCCAGGGTGGTTGGACATGCAGTACTGGGTTGATACGCCCTACTGTGTCACAGGCCAGTGCCCCTGCGGGTTTGCTGAGCCTGACCTCAGATGATGGAATGGTGGAAGGGGACAAGAGGGTGTGTCGGCATACTTCGGGGTGGAAGGTCATTGTGGAGGAGACAGGGGTCATGCCCAGGTTCAGCTCAGCTCTGATTTGATCCCTGCTCTGCCTCTGCGGTGTCTCTGTCACCTTCAGCTGCACTGTGGTGTGTGAGCACAGAGCAAACATGTGCAAGGGTTCCCAGAGTCTGGGGTTGGGCCCTTTATGCTGTGGGGCCCCACGCTGTACTGGAGTCAGTCAATAGTGTTAGATGCTGCAGTTCTGGTCACAGGGTCTGAGCCAAAATGGAGAAGAAGGTCCAACTGTGATTGGGAATCCTGACCAATAAGCCCATGGTTGAGCATGGCATGCAGGGATAGTTGGGGCATCTTAGGGCGGTGGTGTCACTGAGGGTGTGCTGGATCGTGGAACATTTGACATTTGGCTCTTGATGGACTCTGCTGGAGGTTAATCATGCCTGGCGGTACATCCGTGTCCAGCTGGATGCTTCTTGTGTTGCCACACCCCGTGTGGCAGATTGCCAACAGGAGGGGGCCACAGTGAGTCTGATTACCGGCAGGTGCTGGAGGAGATGAGAAGACAGGTCTCCTCCATCGCCATGGTCCTTTTGCTGATGGAAGGTGAAGGTGAGTTTCCGTGTCAGCAACAAGAACGGCTCACACAACAACTACTGTGATCCTTTTAAATCAGTGCCGTCCACTTATGGATACGTCCATCATTAGAGCCAAAGAGGCTCATTTGTAAATGATGGTAATGTTCAGAGTAGAATGGCCTTTCAGAGATTTGATTTAACTTAAAAGAGTGGAGCGAAATAGCAATAGACTCAAGGGGAAGAAACCCATTTCCATTGTCAATCCAACGAAAAAGAAAAAATATAAGTGAAACGAACAAAGTCGGGCCTGGTCTGATAATTGGACAGTCTTTTATTTTTTCCTTTCTTGTGTTATTTGTCTCATTTTGGGTTGGACTAGCATTTGCACGGCTCCTTTCTTTATCGCACAGCAGTTAGGCTGCTGCGCTTGTTTCAGAGGGGTTAATTTGCACGTGCAATGTTGTCGATGCCCTGGAGGATAGGCCTTTATCAGCCGCCGTGTCCACAGGGCGTGATACTATCGGCGCCCGTGCACATGCGGCTCAGTGGAGAGCTGTCACTGAACAAAGGAGCCAGGAAGTTAGTCATCGAGGTGACACGACACCCTGAGTGGGGCGGGACAAAGAAAGCCTCGCCTTATCTGAGCACATATGCAATAATCCAAGTTTGATTTTCTTTACTACCTTTTTAAAAGGCTGATGGATTCGACAGCAGACTTTGGCCATACACCGCTGCCCCCTTCCTCCCCGGTATGTCGTATGTTGAAGTACAGTCTCCGAAAACGGTGCTGCTGGGGGGGCATGGTCATGCCCTGGGTGGCGCTGGCCTGGTCGGCAGCATAACCCTTTGTTTGTCTTTATAGCTAAGTGCTGCTGTCTGCTTGGCTCAGTTCTCATCAGCCTCTCCTGCTGAGGTAAGTAGACGCAGAGACAAACACCGCATGTCTATCCCGCATGTAATCAAAAGATAAGCCCTTATTTCTGCCAAGAAGTGGAATTTATCAGCTCTGCTGTCAGTGGTTTTATCAAGCCCCCCTTATATACTTGGCACGGCGTACACATTAAATCAGTGTTTCCTGCTTTATGGCTAATGTTCAACAATAAAGCATGAAGAAATTACATGGAATGTAGCTACATTAGATTAGTGAGATTACAGTAATGGACAGGTTTATGCAGCCACCGGGAACTGAAGTGTGCCCTGGCATTGTGCTGCTTACAATACTACCAAAATGCAGGCCAGTACAATCTGACTGTTAGAGGGGGAAAAGGCCTTCTTACTGTAGATTTATATTGTGTTTATAATAATAGCTGCAGCCTCTGCTATTAATATGGTCATTACATCTGAAGTGTCCTGAGCAGCTGAGCCCGCGTGGGGCCACACAATCGCCCGGCTCTCCTGCGGAGAGACACGTAATCCAGGCCACCTTTCTCCTCCATAATAGGCCGCTTAAGGGCCTTGGTGTTACCTTCGTCTTACCTCCGACAGGCTCTCGTGTTGAAGAGGGCGACCACGTGGGGGACCATTTGTGTTCACCCCATTTCTTAACTGGGTTTGCTTGTGTGTTAACTGCACGATCTGGCAGAACGGTCCGGCAACTGTGCGCGAAGCAGTGGGAGAGAGACTTGCTCTGGCAATACGGCACCACGATCAGAACAGGAGTCGCAGCAGCACAGTTTTAAAATTCACCATGATTTTATGTGGTCCACCGCAGCCAGCCATCAGAAGTAAAGGGGGATGAATAAAGAATGATACCGAGGTGATTATTCCAATAGGTTTGCTCGGCACCACCCAGGGCCTCTGGCCTGTGACAGACTGTGATGTACTGGGCAGCTTAAGGTGCTATGTGCCCTTTCCTCAGTGAGATTATACATTTTCATTTTATTAGAATAAATTTCTCTTTTTATTTTTTGTGTGTGGAAGAGTGCTTCTCCTGAGCACACAGTGCTTGTCCTCCTTGCTGGCCTGGCTGTGGTCCCCCTGTCCTTCAGGAGCTGTCTTTGCCTTGTCTTATTTACATTCATCACATCATCAAGTGACCTTTAAGTTCTGACCACGCAATTTGTGTTTCTGTGTTGCGACTCGTGTCTTTCTATTATGTGTTGGGAATTTGGGTTTATCTCGGAACTGTGCTCATCTCACACAGTTTAGTTGTGTGCTTCTAGGCTCTTTGTAGAGTTCAGACGTGCCAGTGTACAAATCACACCAGGTTCGAGAGCTCATTCCCTGATTCAGACAGCTCTAGTGTGGCGGTCTTACTGCTTGGGAAAAAGTGTTTCCCTGAGGGCATCTTACTCTTCCTCCCCTTACTGTCTGTTTCTCCTGCATATCTGTCTGCAGCTGGGCTTGCAAACACCCTTTGAAGGGAATAGATAAAAGTGGAAGCCAAATAATTTGTTATTTCTTGATCTGATGCTTTTCTCCCAAGCAGCTTGCAATAATTTACCCATTTATACTCCAAGATACTTACTGTATCAATTCAGGGTACATACCTTGTTTGAACGTACTACAGTAGCAGGTGGGGTTCAGAACATGGGTCCTCTATGTGCACGGTGTCAACTGTAACAACTGCACAGCCTCCTGCCCCCCACTCCTTCAAAGCAAAGAGCCACCAGAAAGTCTCAGGAAATACCATTTCCGTTTGTTGCATTTTAATGTTTTGCTGTATTCTGCTCACATGTTTATTTGCTGACACTAGGGCAAACATCTGGCCAGTCCTGAGCCATGGTAACAGGCGCTGTTTGTCTTCTGCACAGACCACATCTCGATAAACGGCCACCGCAGGCCCTTCACAGGCGCTTCTTCCCCCACTGCCCCCCCCCCCTTCTCCATAGCTGGCACATTACACCCGTCTCCCATTGCACACCCACTCGGCGCGGGCGTCACCATCAAATGACTTTACCACCTGAACGGATGTTAATGGTGGTTTGACGCACGGCCACTGTCGCACCGTGCCGAGGAGCACTATGGAAAGCCACTGCCTCATGCCTGGAGTGGCCATAATTCAAAAAGTACTTCCAAAAGCTTGCTTTATTTTTTATTTCCATCTTCTGCTCTCTTCTCCTAATATATATTCTTTATTGTTATGTGTCAGTGGCAGAGCGGAGGCCTGCTGCACCACCGAGGGACAGCCAGCACACTGCTCAATAACAATAATCCATAGCTTTAGTGTAGGCCGGCAAGATGGCACAGCAGGTCAGTCAAGTGCCTGGGCTGTCAGTTCAGATGTGGGTTCAAATCTGGCTCTACCTATGTGGAGTTTGCCTGTTTTCATTTTTGTCCTCAACTTATGAGATTTCGCCTTACAAGTTGATTTCTAAAAAGACATTACACTCGTAAGTAGGGGGATACAAATATACAACAAAACTTTTTCGATAACTAAAAAACGATGCAAAATAATAACTATGCTAACAGCCTTACCGGATCACAGGTCCCGAGTGTACAGGTTAAACCTGCCACTGAACTGATGCCCTACTGAAAGTAGTCAAGCGTTTATGATCAACAGCAGTCCTTTGAAACACTGACCTCCTGAAGTTGTCTTTCGCTGTGTGTTGCATTGTGGCTGCAGGAACATTTTCAGATTTGTTATTGGCATTTATGCAATTGTTCCCCGTGTACAACGCATGTCTGAAATGTTACTTGGCAGCGCAGATAATGTTCGATATGCCTGTACACCTGTCTGGGCTTAATTGAATCAGGACAGGAGAGGCGGAGGGAAGACTAGACGAGATGAGGGGTGAGTGACAGAGAGAGAGAGCGATAGAGATAAAGAGAGGGTGACACAGAGAGAGAGACAGAAAAAGAGGGACAGAGAGAATCAGAGAGAAAGAGAGAGAGACTGAGAGAGACAAAAAGAGTATCAAAGAGAGAGAGTGACAGAGAGAGAGGGTGACACAGAGAGAGAGACAGAAAAAGAGGGACAGAGAGAATCAGAAAGAGAGAGAGACTGAGAGAGAGACAAAAAGAATATCAAAGAGAGAGAGTAACAGAGAGAGAAGGTGACACAGAGAGAGAGTGACAGAAAGAGACTATCATGGAGAGGGTGACAGAGAGAGTAACAGAGAGAGAGGGTGACAGCGAGAGAGTGACAGAAGGAGACTATCACAGAGAGGGTGTCAGAGAGAGTGAGAGAGAGAGTGACACAGAGAGAGAGATGATGACAGAGAGAGTGACACACAGGAGAGAGAGAGGACCATCCTTTACATTATTATTATTACTCTGAATCACAGTGGCCTTGTAAGGAGTCAAGTTTTCTTAACCTGTTTTTTGGTTATAGAACCACATCCCCCAGCTCCGCCCCACCCTGAGCAATCTGGAACCCCGCAGCGTGTGTCTGCCTAACAGGCTTACATGTGGTGTAATGATGATCATCAAATGAAATCCTTCATTGTGTTTGATATAATGTCAGGTTCCATTAGGCATACAGGTCGCCAGAAGAGGTTGCCAGGATTGCTGAGAGTGGGGGCATTGTGAGTGTGAGTGTGAGTGTGTGTGTGTGTGTGGGTGGGTGGGGGTTGTCTAGGTCTTGCTTGCTAAGAAGAATGCTGCCGTGGAAAAATGCCACTACTTTCCTTGCCGTACTGCCCCCAGTCCTGGTTGCCCACCCCGCACACATCCCACGTGTCCATAATTATAAACCAATTAGCAGCTGCCCCAAAGAGATATGGATATGACTATAATCTATCTGAAGAAACTGACAAAGTAAAGGCCTGCCTTGAGATTTAAATGTCAAGCTGTCTTGCCCCATCTTGAAAAAGCATAGCAGCCCATAGGTGGCGCTGTAGTGAAATCTCTGATGAAGGAAAAACAAAAACAACTCCATGAGGCCCCAGTCCTCTGAAGGAACAGTGAGACAGGTGCCGTGTTCCTTGCCGTTGTTAAACCTATTTTGCTCAATTGAAATACTGATATATTAATATATTGATGCGAAATACAGGAAGGTGAGTCAGTTGCGCCGCCGACTGCAGATGCCTCGAGGTGGCCCACAGAAGTGCGTTTGCACATTGGAGGCAAGACAAACGTTGTGTGTTTATGAACTTATCCGGGCCAAGAAAAGTCTGTCTCTAAATGTTAATTATTTCCTGCTCTAACCACAGTTTATTTCCACCTGCCCCCTGAATTACTTAATTAATGAATTGGGCCCAGACTGGGACTCCGCTGCTGTGCGGCTGCTGATAAGTAATTGCCAATTAGGAGGCCAGGCTGTTGTTAGGGAGGCCTTGCCTGGCCCACAGCTTTGTGTGTGTGTGTGTGTGTGTGTGTGTGTGTGTGTGTGTGTGTGTGTGTGTGTGTGTGTGTGTGTGTGTGTGTGTGTGTGTTTGNGTGTGTGTGTGTGTGTGTGTGTGTGTGTGTGTGTGTGTGTGTGTGTGTGTGTGTGTGTGTGTGTGTGTGTGTGTGTGTGTGTGTGTGTTTGTTTGTTAAGGAGAGAAGCACAGCAGGACAATGATGCAGGAAGAGAGGTGAGTTTGTAAGGAGTGCTGGGAAGGTGAGTGATGCCCAGAGCAGTGCGGTGCTGTAACTGTGTGCCAGGCACCAGCGAGAGCTGTAGTGTAGGAAAAACATCAGCTATGTTCCGAAGCCCTGCATTAACTAACCACACATGTTCTGTTACTATGGATCTTGATTTGACCCTTTTGTTAAAGGTAAATTAGGAGGTCCAAAGCCTATTCTGGAAGCAACACAATGAAACTGCCCCTGGATGGGATGCTTGTCCCCAATAAACACAAATTCACACAATGTGAAGTGAGTGACCAGTTAACCTGAAACACATGTCTTTGGACTTGGGAAGGAAACCGCAGCTCCCAGGGATATGGGGAGAACATGCCACTGAGTTGGATTTAGTGATATAACGCGTTAAAATCCTGAGTCTGGTAAACATTCAGCCGCCTGCGTTGCTAATGTACAAGACATGGTTTTAAATGCGGCCCCCATCCAGGATGTCTCTGCTCACACTGAATCTCCAACTCTAAATTCACACTGCAGTAAATCCACAGCCTGGAGATCATGAAATAGCTCTGAAATAGTCCTGTGACATCCACATGGGTTTACATTTCCCAAAGGTTTTATTTTCATATTGGCAGATGTCTACCTGTAGACCTGGGAACTATTTAATTGTTGGCTTTTAGTTTCAGATAGCAGATAGCAGCTTGAATCTTATGTATCACTGCCCTAACTTGGAGGGCAAAAAAAAACCCTGGCATTATATATTTGGCCTGGTATTATGCACAATACAGTCAGAGACCTTCTTTCTCGCTTTCGACATCCAGGTTGCAGTTTCGGCATCATGTGACAGATGAGACGTCAGGTGCAATAACAGGGTGCGAGGGCGGCCCTGATGCCTGGTGACGGCGGCGGCAGTGCCCCGGGCCCTACAATGGGCCTGATTGCTGCGCGCAGCGGCCGTGGCTCCGGGCTACTTTCACAGAGGAAGCCGGCTGTAATGGCAGGCCTGACAGCATCGTTGCTGACAGCAGGTAGAGCCGCCCTTTGAAAAAGCAGCGCGGAGGCTACAAAGCAGGGGAGGGGGGGGCGCATCTCGGAAGGAAGCCGATGGTCTGAAATGATCTTAATGGGAAGAGAGAGCTGTCTGCAGGCGTTCTCGTCTTTATAGGGCTGCGTTTTGGGTTCGTTCTCTGCTGTGGTCAGGTGCTGCTCACCTCTTTGACCGGAGCAGATAAGCCCACAAACAGTGGCTGTTTGCCATGGTAACGTCCTACCACCACCCTTGGTCAAGAAAGAAGTCATCTCCCATTGTAATGTCTGCGCATGTTTTTGCCTAAAACAGAAATAGGATTCATTTTTGCACAAGCTATTGTCTTCAGCAGTGTCACATAGCACACTGGGCTGCAGATTCTCTTGGGTGAGCCCTCTGTAGTCTGTTCTCCTGCCATAAGCGCCTAGCTGACTGCTGGAGCCTTTATTTCATCGCAGCACTCGAAGGCAAGTCCTACCTTTCTTTGGCAGCTGTGTTTGGTCTACAGTGTGTTTTTTCCCTGCACTCTGGATTTTTGTTGTTGTTTGTATGTACCAGGTTGATGCAACATCTAAGGGTACAGAAATGTCCAACATGCAAACATCCAGAAGAATAATGCCACTCATCCGCTGGATTTACTGTTAAGTGGTGTTGAGTCTATGTCGACTCTTTGTGACCACATAAAGAGTGTTTCTGGAAAACTCTGATCATGTAGTCACTGCATTTGAGTTCATCCATCTGGTTGGTGATCATCCTCTGCTTTGGTTTCCTCCAAATTCTCCAAGCATTGCTATCTTTTCAAGGAAGCCCACTCTTTGTATGATATTGCCAAAGTACAGTATTTAAGTTTTGGCTCTGCAGCAGTAAAGTAATCGTAAGGGTCATGTTGGGTGCCGTGAGTTTCTTTCCTTTCTATAATGATATACAAATGATCCTGCTCTTGGCCATTGCATTGTTTTCCAGGTGTTTATTTGGTTTCTTTAGGTCTCCAACATAACCAAGATACAATTTTTTTTCCCCCATTACACCGACAAACTTGCATTGTCTGTCGGAAAGGCCTTTTGGAGACAAATTCTTGAACGTATGTTACCCCTTTTTCATATGGCGACAGTAATAATTTGCTTCTGCCAGTCATAGTGGACAAACATGTTATTGAGGGAGGAGAAGAGCAGCTCCACCACTGTTTATGCCCCTCAATACTGCACACATTTTGTGTCAAAATGCAGCAGGAATGTGCTTGAGAGTAGCACTGAAAACGCATGAAGTGGCGGTCCCAAATGAACTGGTAATGCACTGAAACTGCGTGCCGTACGAAAAGGCTGAGAGCGACAGAACCAGAACAAAGGCAGACTGACAACACTCAGAACATGGACACATTGTCATTTGGCACTGAGGACACCGTTCCTATGGCAACAGTACAGTACCCAGCACTGTGTAACTAAAGTGGAATGTAGGAGACTGGGTTGCCGGTCTCCTCTTTCTAATTCCCCCGAAAGCCCGACCCTTGTGTGTTTACGGCCTACAACATCCAGTAGAGATACGGTGAATAAACTGTTGAACGGGCACATAGAAGGGCCCCGATTAACTTTGACAGAACAGGTTAGCCGGAGTGATCTGAGATAGACGTTCTCTTTGGATAAGCGGGCTTCATTTTTTTTTTTTTTTTTTTTTCCTCCCAACTCTTTTCTTTAAATCCATCTCTGAGATACATCAAGGGGGTGAAATACCTCGTCTANGGGCTTCTTTTTTTTTTTTTTTTTTTTTTTTCCTCCCAACTCTTTTCTTTAAATCCATCTCTGAGATACATCAAGGGGGTGAAATACCTCGTCTAGGCTGCCTTTATTCACTTGGTATCTGACAAAGCGGGAGAGGGACTGAACAGTGCTGGGAGATGGAGCTCAGGGAGGAGAGCCACAGGAGATGGAAGGAGGGAGATAGAGCGAGTGAAAGAGAGATGAGAGCAGCAGGTGATGCCGAGAGCTTCGTGCCGTGACACTGTCGATGTGCAAAACAGCCTCGCTTGGTGCATGAGGCCTGGAAGGAGCTTCGCGTGGCTTTTCAGATGACCGCGATGCCTCGATGACCCCAAGGGGCTCAGTCCTAATCCAGGCCTTGTTCCAGCAAGTTGAATTGCACTTCATTTGCGGTCCATTTGTACTTTTTTTTTTTTTTTTTTTTCTTTTCTTCTTCTTGTGATGCTCATCCTTGGGGGTGCCCTCCTGCACTGCACAGGAATGTGGCCTGTGTCAGAAATCATGAGTCAGGCTGCCAGGTTATGGGAACAGTATGCATGGCTCAGTTGAAGCTCGACGTGTACAGAGGAACACGTGTGTAATCTCTGTACGGTTTAGCTTGGAGTTGACACCTGAACATTGTCCCCCCCCCTCCTCCCGAGTCCTAGAGTGTGGGTACTGCTGTCACACCCTTGAGCAATCTGTTAAACGTTGCTAATAGAATGAGTGGGTGGAGCTAATGGCCAGGGTTAAACTCATTATGATGGCAAAAACAGTATAACCCAGTAACAAGTAAATGAGGGGATATTTAAACTACTCACTGACACAGGATCTGTCTGAAGTTATAAATACCAAATATTTAAAAAGACATTTGGACAGCATCCACGGGCTCTGCTGTGCAGGACACAAAGGTGTGTAAATAGCGTGGGCCAGCCAGTACGTTCCAGCGATCTGTCTTTATAAATGGCTCTCAATTAAGCACTAATTCGGAGCAGCCGGGCCGGCGGGCAGGGCCACGCCGGGGAATGGGCCACGTGCAGGCGCTCAGAAAACTGATTGCCCATTAGCGGCCCGGCTGCTGTCGGGGGCGACCCAGGCCAGCCAGACGGCTGGTCGTAAGGTACAAACACGTCACATTCCTCCTGGAAACTTCTCAGTTTATGATATGCCGCTCTCTCCTTGAACCCCGTGTTGCTGCGGCATGGTCAAGGTCGCTCCGCCCTCTCTCTCTCTGTCGCTCTCATTCTGTGTTCCTGTCAAACAACACAGGGCCACGTTTTTCCAGTCTCACCAGTCTCCCACTGCACGTTTTCAGCTTTTGTTTCTACTGTGTATTTATTATCATAACATTAGTGCAAATGAGGAGCAATAAATAGATTCAGCAAAGTCGAGATAAGGGTCATATTGCCTGCATGGAGTTCGGCGTCACAGCAGCAGCCTTCTACATTATACATTACTTTATCTTTGTGACTAATGCAGCCTTTCAGAGTTAATTTGATGCTTAACCCTCACCCAGCGATGTCAGTGTGTGATGGATAAACTGTTTTAATTTGCCGTTGAGGTCGCACGTCTTCAGAGGGGCCGGGAACCACGCGTGTGGCCGTGTTCTTCATGCACGGTTCTGTAAGCGAGCAAGTGGCTGATTTCCATAGCAAAGTCACGGGCAGCACCTTCGCCCCGACCAGACCCCGCTCCGGCCATCACGCGACCCTCCCTGCTCCTTCATTCAGCCACACGCGTATGTTAAATAAAAACGGACTGCTGGACGTGGAGTTCAGGACTGGTGGCTTTCAGAGAAACAAAAATGCCACACTCTGTCAGGCTGGATGTCACGAGCCATGCGATCGGTGTGGTCAGGAGGGCAATGTTCTCAGTTCAGGCTGGCTTCTGTGCCCCAGGTCTATTGAAGGCGACATGTGCGGTCGTCGCCTTTCCTCATTATATATTCAGTTGCAGAGCGGGTACCTTAATGTAAAGTGACCTATATCACTTACCCTTTACATGTCATACATTTATGCAAATGGCTGTTTCACAGACACAGGGTAAAAACTCACTAAGCAGTACTCCACATGTCCTCCAGATGGAGCAGTGGTGAAGAAAACAAGTCAGTGTTTCGCAGCGTTTGTGTGAGCTGTGAACAGCGTGCTGTCTTACCACGCATCTGTGCGAGTTGACAGAGAGCGGGACCGGGGCAAGGAGTTTTACACAATGTCACCAGTCGCCTTTGTTGACTTTGGTGGAGGAGCAGAGCGCGCATTTATGGCGATGCAGTAATCGTTCACCTGTTTCATTACAAGTGTTCACAGGTCAGTTTGCCTCCACCTCTACATCCCTCCTGGAAAATGGCAAGAGAAACACCAGACTTGCAATAACAATCCCACAAGGCCTTGCTTTCGTACATGGCTGGAGTAGCATAAACACATAAATCACAGCATAAGACGGAGAGCTACAGAACAGCAGGTGACCAGGTCCTTTTTTTTGCTTATATGCTCCCTGATGATGACTAACAAGTTTTGTGTGTGTTTGGTGCACTTAAAGGAAAACATGTTCCCGGCATTAATTCTCAGAATCTGATTTCCAGGGACTGCAACTGAACGTTGCTGGACGTTGGTTTGGCAGGAAAAGAGCCACTCTTACGATTGCAACAGAGGGTGCAGTAGTCAGAGCTGCTGCCTTGATCTCAAAGGAGTCCAGTTCAAATGTCACCTCCTGCTTTATTACCTGTGTGCAAGGTACCTACTCTAAATTTGAACAGTAAAAATTATCCTGTCGTATAAACTAGAAAACCATTGTAAGTCACTCTGGAGAAATGTCGACTAAATAAATTATTAAATGCAAGTTGCACAAGGAGGGTTCCTGTTTCAGCAAAATATTTGCCCTGAATTGTTCCAGGAGGTTAGTGGGTGAACATTTATGTGGAAATATAAATTTTATCCTAGCTTTTCATGGTCAGACAGGCACTGGTAGGTCAGTAAATGTGCAGTGTTTGAACGTTAAACAGACTGATTTGTGAATGTAAGAGACAATGGGGTCGTACCTGGTGGGGATTTGTGCGTCACCTGTGTGTGTACCTTCAGCCCAAGCATGTGTTTAGTCGTAGATTAGACTTATTTTCTTCCCCACAGAATGGTCAAAGGGTATCTGCACCTTTGTGTTTTTCCCTTGGATTGTTCTCTTGTTAGCAGATAAGCAACTGCAGTCACATGGTCCCAGGTTGGCACAGTGGGACCCAGAGGGTCATTTCAGGGACCAAGGTAGCTGCACATTAACTGTGGACCGGGACCTGGGACAGAGCACTGCAGATGGCCACTACTTGAGAAGCAGACAGGCCCGTGGGGACAGTGAGAGCTGGTGGGATGTCCTCTTTGTTACTTGGACAGGAGCTCGAGGAACCCCCAGGATCTGTGTCTTTTTTTTTTTTTTTTTTTTTTTTTTTTTT
>UFQX01000573.1:115165-147251 GCA_900497675.1 Arapaima gigas | reverse complement strand
GGGGGGGGGGGGGGCCCCGGGGTTTTTTTTTTTTTTTTTTTTTTTTTTTTTTTTTTAGTTACCTTTTGTTCAGCTCTTGTCTCATATGATATGATGTGATGTTGATACAGCACCAATTGTTATTCTTTCTATACTTGCCATGCCAGCAGGTGTCTGTGGAAGAATTATTGTATCAAAGAATTGTTTTATATCTGTTGCAACTGAATGATCCTTTTTACATTTCATGGAGGAGGTTGGATATCTTTGTTACAGATCTAGTCTAGAGCTAGACTTTTTACCGTACATGGCTCGCTGTGGTCAGTGTCATAAATATGCTGAATTTCTAAATTGCTCTCTAACCCTCTCAGGTTAAATTCCCAGTTTGTGTAACATCCCAGCAGGATGTACAGTAGGACTATCTGTTCATATTCCTGTTTTCACAGGACAGTCAGGGGCACTATTGATCTGCTCCACTATGGGATGTTATGCTTTCACACACGTTTTTGTTTTTATTTTCATTCCCATCCCATGTTCTGATTGGGTGTAACTTGTGTTAAACTTTTGGGGGTGTAGTAAATTGTAGTAAAAGTAAAGTAGAAGCAAAAAGGTTGTTTCAACCTGGGGATGATATTTGGTTCAGAACCCCTGAGCAGTATAAGCTGGTCCAGCTCACTTTGTTGTGCACTTTCTTAGTCCGTCCAGTTTTCTCACTCACATTCTCATTGTTTACCGTGTGTAATATTGCAACCATTTCTGACCCGCAAACCTGTCTCTCCAGCTGACCAGCATGATGTAATACAACGTGATTGAAACTTTTTCTGTCTCCAGTGTCATGACTTGTTGAGACCAAATACCACAGAGTACGATGCAGATAAAACCCAGTAGGGTGCCAGAGGCAGGCTTGGCCCAGCCAGCCAAAATGCTAGTCTTTTTGAAGACCGAGTTGAGCTGCTGTAGAGCACTCAGCACCGAGGGGGTACAGGGGCCTTTCATGCTTCATTCTATGTTCACCCTCGTGGTGCCTGTTGGCTCAGTATTACTGATCGCAGATAATTTGGTTGCAAACCTCAAAGCAGCAGAAGCTCTCAATGTTGTCAAACAGACACTGTCAACTTCTACTGAGGACCTGCCTCAGGCAAACGTCCCTCTCCATTGCTGTTGCTCACCTGAAACAAAGATGCAATGATTTTGCAGAACGTGTACGGCCTGACAATTCACTTGCACCTTTTCTAGGGTCCTGCTCTCTACTGACCAGTCATGAACAGCTGCAATCGAACATAAATCTGAGGCCCCCCAGCTGCACTGATGTTACAATATTCTACCTACTTATAAGACTGTCAACTTTGTACAGAAGCATTTAGACGTGGTAATTCATGAGGCCCTAAGGTGCATATTATTTTACCCTTGCTTGTTAGCATGGTTATCTAACCATTGTTCCATCTGACTGCTCATACAGCCTGGGAAACGGAACTGTCTCACGTGTTCACAACTGTTGTGATGAGCCACATGGGTATAGGCAGCAGGATAGCAGCCGGATGCGATGTTCACCTGTACTGGCACTGGAAGCTGTGGGGCTGCAGGGGGTGCTGTGGTTAATGATGGGTCTCTTGCTTTGTAACAAAAGAACTTGCATTTGAATCAACGCTCCTGTTGCAGTACAAATAGTCCAAGGTACTTACCCAGTAAAATACTGTAAGCCCTTTGAACAAAAGCATCAGCTTAATGAATGAATGAATGTAAAAGAAGAATACTGCTGGTTACTCTTTGTTTTATATCCATTTTAATGTTCAATCACAGTTTTTTTTTTCCTCTAATTTCTTTATTAGTCAACAAGATATACCCTGGAAATGAGTGGAAAGTGCATCTGTTAAACTGGCATAGTAGATCAAAAGGTTTGCACTTTTTTGGTTATTCATTAGCAACATGTAGTTTGATTAATTTTATTGTAATATCCAAGCTACTAAAATGTGGTTTTTAAAGACCGCCAGCTGTGGACTCGCAGAGAACCATGTGACCAGAATTCCTGCGGGCCTCAGGTGAACTCCCACAGTGACCCTGCAGTGACGCCGCCGTCATGTGGGCTTTCCGCATCCATCAGGCCAAACCCCAAACCTTTTTGCCCCTGAGTTGTGACCCTGGAAGAAAGATTAAATGTAGGGTGTATGTAGGGTGATGAAGTACGTATAACGGTGGGGAGGATCACCATCAGCCCTTCTCATTCTATAAGGTTGCCCAATGGGTCTATTTTATACCTCCTTTGTGTGTCTTTATTATATTATTATAATACACTTTATTATATGTCATAGATCTCCTCTGGATCCAAATTGCAAGTGGTAATAAAACTGTTACCTCCAGAATAGGAAAGTGTGGAAAGGATTGCAGCCTTAAAAAATGGCATTTAATTGGAGAATAATATGACATTTTTTGAGGGTAAAAAGCCTTGAAATGGAAATTGTGTTAGTTGCAATTTCAGTTACGTTATTTACTGTGAATTTGTGTGGTGTCTATTGTATATTGGCACGTGTGTTTAACAGCTTCTCTGTGGTCCGTAAATCTGTTTATTAAACAAAATGTTTGTGATAACATGCTTGTCCGTTCCTTTAAGGCAGCTGAGGCCACGCTGTCGGACTCTCCTGATTCCGGGGGGGGGGGGGGTGTCACATTTAAAAGAAGTCATGATCATCACAGGCCCGCGTGTCTGGCTCGTCTCACAAGGGATGAAAAAAGGAAAGCAAAGCATCTCTCTGAGAGGGGCTGGTTTGCGTGGACGCTGTGCCAGTCCTCTTCCCATTCAACGGCACTGCTGTGCCAGACACACCAGCCTCTCCCCTGCTGACTTGCTGCCTCTGCTTTGAAAGCATGACCTGCGTCGCCTCAGAGCAGGAGAAGGTGGGGGGGGGGGGGGGGGGGGGGGGGCAGNGGGGGGGGGGGGGGGGGGGGGGGGGGGGGGGGGGGGGGGGGGGGGGGGGGGGGGGGGGGGCTGGGCTGAGTGTGCCGCACGATGGCGGTGCCCTTGAGGAGGCGCGTCCTTGTCGGGCAGAGAATAATAACAAGGCAGGTCCCTGAGAGGCCGCGGCCCACAATGTAGCACCCAGGCGGCCTCCACGTTCAGATGACTTCTGGGCCACCACTGCGCTGGAGATAAGAGGGACGTTTTGTCCGTTTGCTAAAAGTGTGGGTGTGTGTGCGCATGCATGTTTGTGTGTCTGTGTATCTACACTTAGTGGAGGTTTAACCTCAACTTCAGTTTGGAGGTGAATGTGAATTTTTTTTTTTTTATCTTTTTCTAATTAGAAAGTAAAATGGTTGTGTTTCCTGCAGTCTCCATATCTGTAGAGCTCAAACTCTGTTTGTTTACCTGTTTGTTTTTTATGCACAGCTATGTTTTTGAAGCCACAGACCTAGAATTCTGGCACACAGGTACTTCTCACCATCAGTGAGATTTTTATGTAGACAACTTCACTAAACTCCAAAAAGGCTACTTACTCTTCTGGTATTTTAAAATTTGGTGTCTGATGAGGCTGAGAAGCAGGAGTTGTGATGTCACATGTAGTACATAGTAATGTCACACACAAAATGTCACACATGCTTGATGAACTCGCAGACAGGTTAGCATCCCTTGTACCTCTGTACCTTTTTGAGCTAGACAATGCTGGGTAACTGAGCTGGTGAACATGTATAAAATGGATTGTTGTTTTGAGCAAGTGCCAGAAGTGCAGGAAGCATTAGAGTATCCTTAATAATTAATTATTAGTGCAGCCTGATGAACGATAATGATAAAAGGCTGTCAAAGCTTTTGAGAAGCAGACTGACACTGAGCAACAGCGACTTACTGGAACTATCCCTCTTTCGCGCCGATGACGACGAAATGAAGTCATCTGTGTGAGGACTGACATTAGTTCATTACAGTATGCAAGTGTATGTGCCTGTGTGTATACTGTCGCAGGCTGTGTTGTGTATTTTATAAAATGCAGATATGCATCCCATCAACGAACCATCACGTTGTCATGCTGCCGGGGCTCATATGTCTCCATGAATCTCTGGAGTTATACCAGACATGTCCCACTGGGAGGGGACCCCAGGACATTTAGCACTCTACTGGCCTATGAACACTTGGGGTTCCCCAGGAGAAGCTTGAGACCATTGGAGGGAATAGGAGGATCTGAGCCTGCCTTGTCATACTGTTCCCACCGAGACCCTGACCAGGACAAGTGGGACAGGGGAAATGGAACTGAACAGATATGCATACTTCTGAATTACATGTTTCCACATCAGTGCGCTTCAAGTCAGTTTTGGGTGCCTGTGCCTCTGGACCCCATTGCATCCCCTTCATTCTGAACAGAGACAAAGAGCTCAGGATCCTCTCTCTGACAGAGGTTGAGAAGTTTCTATCTCTCTGTATTCCCCCACATCTCCATCTCCGGCTCGTTGCCACCTTCACCCCGCCTCATATCTCCGAGTTCACTTTACTGTCGCGCTGTGCTCACACATTGCCAGGGCCAGGGAGTGCAGCCTGGGCTAATGGCTGGTAAGCGCCATCGCTGTGTCATTAATCGGCTCTATCATGGAGGACCCTCTGTCTGCTCTAATGTAAACCAGAGCAGGCAGTCGAGTAAAACATGAAAGCAGCTCTGGGCAGGTTTATTGACCCCAGCAGGATTAAGTCTGCTCATTTTGTGCCTCTTATTTTTTTATTTTTTCATTTCTGTGTATTTTTTTTTTCACCAACCACAGGTTTGCCTGGGTTTGAGGAAGGTGTCTATAACTTGTGGTTTTGTGTTGACCAGCTGTCGGGCAGCCCACCTTGCTCTCAGCTCACACTCCCTCCAAACCTTTACCGAGCTTGGCGGTAGCTAGTGGCTGAGAGTGAGACCAAACTGTCTCTGAAGCAGTTCCTTTGCCATGATGGTGCTTGCTGTGGGGTCTGGGACCCATGGCCCCCAGTGTGGGGCTACACCCTGGTGGATCTGTGACATGGGAATCCAAAGGATTTCCTGAACTGTGGGGTTGCAGCACAGTGGTACTTGTAACCTTCTTGCAGTTTCCACCTCTCCAAGCTCTGCTCATCATAGACCCCTCAGGGTGGGCAGGGGAGGGCCAGAGCACTTTAGTGAGCACTGAAGAATCCCCACTGCAGCAGTGCTCACTCAGAAATGCTCAGAAAAGAAGCTTTGTTCCATCATGTGTTGCAGGAACACGTCTAGAAGTGTCCAAGCTCTAACTTAAGGGGGCCAGGTTTCCTCCTCTGTTCAGTTGCCTGTGATCTGCATTTTTGTGATGGGTTCTTTATTTTCTGTGTTCCCCACCTGCGTGACAATGATGCCATCCTTGCTTGTTTGTTTCGTTGCAGGATAGGGACGTCGAGTACTACGACGCCAAGGCAGAGTCGGACTATGTAAGTATTGTTTATTCATGTGTTACTGATGTCCACTTCCTCCCATTCACACCGAATGTGGCTCTCAATCCTCTGCCTGTCTCTCCACATTAATAGAGCTGCGGTAACCCCCTTTGCCAAAGCCGGAGTTCAGAGCAGTGCAAAATTGATTTCATTTGTAGCCTCCCTGCCCGGCTCCTTGGGAAATGATGGCATTGGCCTACTTTTGTTCAGATTAAAACAGCACACCGCTGAAGCGGCCATGCCTCGCTTCAGCACGGTCTTCAGCTCCTGTAGAGCACGCAGCAGTCGCTCCAAACATATGTTGTAGCTGTTGAGTGGTGCTGTAAAACCTGGGCTCTAGTGGAGTCTTTAAAATACATTCATCCACCACTAAAAAGTCATGGTTAATGTGTGTTTACTTGCTTACTTGTTTATGGCTTCTGCCTGTCCAGGGTTTACCCACCCCCCACAACCCTATAAAGGACAAACGGTTATTGATAATAGGTGGATCAAAATGTATTTATTCATTTTGTAATGAAAACATCTTTTTTTTGGTTTTTCTTGAAATGCCAATTTTTTGTGATGGTGCTCAGCTGTGAAAATAGTATTTTTTTTTTTTTCCCCCTTTTCAAACTTCACAATGCATGTCAACGCTCTGATTTATTGTCCGTCTCAAGCACGGCAAAATTCGGAAACCTCTGAGCATACAAGGCAGGAATGAAGGTGAGCATGAAGAATGGAGGAAAAAAGACGTTGACAAAACTGAGTGGAAGCATAAATCAAAGCATGATTTTCACTTTCAAGGGGTAGCGGGGTGTGATTAATGACAAAGTACTTAAGGACCTGTCAGGACATCTAATTGCAAGAGATCAGTCATCATTAACATGGCAGCGGCGGAGGACCAGACCCTCAAGCACCTCCGTGACCCACATGTTGTCCTGCCTGGTGATGGGCAGTAAGGGTGGGGTTCAGAGAGGTCATCTGGTCTACCTGTGAACGTGGTGAACTGCTGTACTCCGCACACTTCACGAGCACCGCTGTGCAGTTAGTTTGTCGTCGGGTACAAATGTTAAATTGTTATGGAGTGCGCGAGGGTCCGAATCCAGAGGCTCTGTCTGTTGACCCACTGAAACATATTGGCTTATTTTATATCTGTCTTATGGCAGATGTTCTGGTTCAAGACTAGCGAGGAAGCTTAAAGTGTTTAAATAAGTGAATGTTTTTCCCGTGACATTTTTAAATTAAACACCCTTGTCAAGGGTATAACAGCAGACCCTTACGGGGAACCAGCAACCTTCTAATACATCCTAACATGTCGCACTAATATAACATATCATTTACAAACGAACAAAGCCTGTCTTGTCTCTAACTAGCGCTTTGCATTATGATCTTTAGTTCGTTTCGTGGTTTTTTTTTTCCCCCCCTCACTCGGTTTGTGTGTCGTCCTCGAAGTCTAACATCAATTATTTCAACGCTAGAAAACAGGAGATCAATACAAGATAATGTAGCTACAAAATTAGTTGTGCACATGTGACATGTAGAGGTTTGGCGCTTTGTATTTCCACCTCTGAAGAAACAATTTCACCAGTTCAAACTTATCTGCAAAGGGTGGTACATCAGAGGTGACATTGGTTGTTCTTCAACTAATTAAATGTGCCATTTGTATATTAAGCCTTTAATATTGTAATTGAGCCATTTTATTTTAAACCATTGAACAGTTAATGGAGTTTCCAATATAAAACAAAATCATTTCAGAAATGATGTTCAGAAAAGCTAATATTGTATAGGTACAGTGGGAAATGTGAAGCAGGCTATGAGTGCAGAAATCTCCCACAGACTATGAATTGTTCACCAGTGGAGTGGTGGGTTGCTTATTTTTGGTTCAATGTTGTACTTGACGCGCTATTATGACTCAGAGTCCACCCCAGCTCACAGACTGGCATTTTTCTAGAATTAATCAATAGCTTAAATCAGTCTTAATAGATTGTTGTGCTGGCTGACATTTTTTCTGATATTAGTGGACCAAAAATATTAGCAATAGTGCTCACTGAAGTTATATACAAGCATCGGGTGACACATTAGGTGTGACCTCCTCCCTGTGACACCTTTGATTAATTGTGAGGAACAGGCTGGAGGAAACCTTGCGGTTTCCTTTAAAGGATTCATTGTGGTTGTGATTTTTGACCTGTCGACAGAATCTATGATGGGATCAAAAGCATCAGGCGTGTTTATGGGAACACATATGTGAAGTATCTTTTGGTCTCTGCTCTCCATCACCATTAACTCAATAATCAAAATGAATCGGCCACATAAAGTAAATGCGATTTGTGTCTTTGGATATTCACATTTTTAATATTTTATTTTAAAAAATTGGCCAATGTTGATAATCGTACACCAGCAGAAAGGGCTGGTGTTCAAGATTATACTGCAAAACAAAGTTATTGTCAAGGGACCTGCTTGTTTAAAACACCTGAGTTTATTACAACCAAAATATACCTCTATCCCAGTATTCGAGCTCCCAGTTTGCAACTTCTCGATGTAAAGAGTGGTAAATATTAATGGCCGCCCGGATGTCCGAGTTAAGAAGTCCTAGCATAGCAAGCGCTGTCAAAAGAAAATATTCACAACGGAGAAATACTTGAAATTGGCGACAGAACGAGTGCAACGCTGCGTGGCAATACTGTGCCGCTCATTCTCAGACTTTCCCTCCTGTGCACCAGTGTTCAGATGCAGTTTGGTATTTCATTCACTTCTGTTCAGCTTGAAAGTCTTCCAGTAACAGCCCATTACAGCAGGTACATTTTATAGTTTATATTGTTTTCATTTCTTGAATTTTTAACATAAATGTAACTATTAAATTTTGCTACTACTCCACTACAGGAATGTAACTGTAATAAGGAACTATTATAATACGGAATGAAACAATGTATGATACTAAATAAAGGAATTGCATAGAAATGCATAAATGTGTATTAATAACCTCATTAATTGTTAATTTGGTCATTTTTTTAAGGTTTTTTTACATGCTAAAATAGGCATTTTAGAGTTAGTTATTTTACAGAAATTACTTATTGCTTCACAATATCCGAGTTTGCAGTAGAGATTTATTGAAACCGATCACACCAAAATGTTTTCTTAACAAAATAGTTAACCTCTAGATGCGGCTATGTAAATACTGACAGTAAATCTGGGAAAGTCTAGTCTAGCTGCACCCCTGCACGCAGTACCTTTTACTGTTAAGCTTCACTCCGATGTCCTTGGCTTCAGATCTGTGTTCGTTCTCTCAGAAGGCATTATTTCATTAGACTGACAAATGTTGTATAAAATTATTTCAGTATGCTAGTTGATCCCTTGCAGGAGTGTCTCAGACTATCAGAGTAATGACGGAAAGCAAACAGTGTGGTACAACGGGCAGCAGGGCTGCAGGCGGTTGGGGCTTTGGCCTGGCTCTGTCCATCAGCGCCATCCTCAGCCGCCTGTTTGGAACCGCAGGCCTGCTTCTGCCCACGGTTCAACGGAGAGGAACCGACTGACGAGGGAGCTGCTCATTACAAAGACACAGTGGAAGGGGCTCTAGGGTAAAACCCTAAGCCGTCAATCACCCGCCTCTCATCTGCACTCACTATTCCCTAAACCTCTCCCAGCCCCCCTCAGGTCAAGCCTCCAACACACCCCCCTGAGTTTGTGCCTCATTCAGCACATTAACAAACTCACAGCAGAAGGAAACTTCTTGCAAGCCTGGTACCAACAGGGACAGGCAGAGTCCCAGGGGATGCTGGGATATCTAACAGCATCTTGAGGGTGACACCAGACCTCGCTTTATCATCGCCGATCCTTCCCTCCTGTTTCCTCTCTCTCTTTCTTTGACTCCATGTTCTCCCCTGTACTTTATCGCCTTGGGAAAACTTACAGAACATTTAATCTTTCAGAATCTCAACAAGGTATTCAGGAAAACCTTGTTTTTTTTATATATATATATGAGAGAGAGAGAATTCTGTACATTGACTAGTTTGCAGAAATGACTTGTATTTTTGCCTGGAACCTTTCACTCATTCCTACTTTTCACTTGTCCCTTTTACATTTCAGTTATTAAATGAATTCTTTGCCTGTGGCTGTACTCTGCCAGTCCTCAGAGAGACATAAACTCATAATTACAATCCACATGTCCCCGTCCATCCGCTCTGGAGAAGAGGGATGTTGGCCGGTGGAGTCAGATATCCATGAACCCAGGGGGTGAGACTTAGGGTATCCTGCTGTAGGCCACTAACCAACTAGCATGCACTTGGCCTGTCTTCAACCCCTGTAAAGGGCAGCGACATCAATCACATCCGCTGTGGCCGAGCTGAGACCGTCTCTCTGCTTGTCTGACGTTTTGCTGGCAGTGGAACCAGACTCTCAGACATTTAATAAGACTGTGTCAGATATTTGCGTCTTTGTCACCAGCAGAGTGGCACCCTAGAACACACCTCACCCTAAGGTCTTCTGTCACTGTGTATGTAAAGAAAAGGTACCAAACACAACAGCATGCTGTAACAGTGGACCAGCCCCATGGCAGAACCTCCTGACTGAAAGGGTAGGAGGAGACAAGACAGGTGGGCTATTTCCTTTTTTGTATCCTTTCCTTCAAGTGAGAGCAAGGCAGTGGAAACTGGAGGACAGGGGGCAAGACTACATTTTGCCAGTGGAGGGGAAAAAAATAACTTTTCTAACTGAGGTTAAAAAAAAAAAGCTTGAAAAATAAATAAATAAACGAGAGTCAATTTATTTTTTTAATGGAAAGGATGAAAGACCTTTGCTGCCTCCAATTCGTAACTTTCTTCAGTCTGTCCTCCTTCGTTCACTCTCTCTCTCTCTGTCTATCGCTCTCACTCTCCCCCCTTCTGACTGACTCAACCTGCCTGCAGATCATGTGGATTATTCAGCCCATTGACGTGGATCAGGCCTGTAGTGCTTGTGAATGCTGAGGGGAATCGTGGGCTGCCAAAGTCACAGGCTGGTGATGACAATGCAGCACTCTGTTATTATAAGGGAAACGAAAAGTGAAAATGGGGGACGGCTGAAGGAGCTGAGGGCTGGGGGGAGAGAATTAAGTAAAGCCTGTTCTCAGCCGGCTTGCAGCCTGCCTGTACTCATTAGGCTCAGAGGATATAGAGTTGGTAGGGCTGATCGGGCAGTCTGTGGGCCGACGTGGGCAGTCAAGATCTGAAGCAAAATGAGACTGGATAGGGAAGACACTGGGAGGCCGCGTGGGGTGGTCAGGGGTGGTTAGGAGCCGATTAAAGACCCTCTTTGGCACTGCTGTGATGTATATGGCCTTGGGCTTTGTTTTGATTCATAAAGCTATAACTCTAGGAACTGCTTTGCTATCTCTACTGCCTTGTCAGATGAACTGGCACCAGGGCCTCCATGACATTTTCTTATCTAAGGAATGTCTGGATGCTCAAGTCCAAAATTCAGTGTGAAAATGGTGTTAAAAACTTCATTTGTTCCTCTTGGTCCACATTATAAGCTATTATGATGCACACTTTCCTTGCCTTATGAATTGTCATAAATCAAATTAGTTGCACTGGTAAACATTTTTATGTGTTCCCAAGTCCTAAAATGAATACCCTTTTTGCTAAAATATCAGCAAACCCCACTTAAAGGGACACAATTGCTTTAGCAATTAATATTCGCTATTAGCAGCATAACAAGGCAGTTTTCCTCAATTAATGACTCTATTATATTGTATGGCTATCTACCTTGGCTCATTCAGCTGTTTCACAGCTATTATGCACCAAAAACTCTCACAAACAAAGTTTACGTCTATATTATGTTCAATGTTTTTCCATTAATGCAACCTTTCATGGCCAAAACAGAACAGTGAAGACTAAAGAAAATAACAGAAACAGTGCAGATGAATTTGTACTCACTGAACAAGTTGACACCATTTGCATTTGCACAGTCGTAGGAGAGGGTTTGAACAGGTGAAATTAGCAAAATGGGGTAACGGAGATTGAGAACTTCACACAGATGAGCTGTATCTGACATCCTGGCTCTAGTTTTGGCTGTGAAAAAAATCAAAATTTGGCTCTAGGACATGTGAAGAAATAAGTCAAAGTAGGAGTATTAAACAAAACTTTGCATACATTTCATTCTCCTAACCCAAAGTGGCGCATAAAGGAATTAGGCACATTGATTTTATCTCTGTTTTGTTGTTAAAAGAAACTGTATTAGCTGGAGATACTCTGCTCTAGGCTGGTAGGTCTGTAAGGAGCGAAATGAAATCAAACCACAGTTGAAACAGCAAAAATATGAAAATGGTGGATCTCTCTATTACCACAACATCCCTGGGGACCATAGACTGAGAGGGGAATCTCGGAAACCTTCTAACCAAACTAAAATAAAAAATAAAAAAAATACTATGCTTTCACATGTATGGCATATTCCTGAGTGGAGGTAATCCGTTTACAGTGTAATATTTTCTCTGAATTTAAGATATTTCTCTAGGGGAAGTTTTTAGATTCAAATTCATAAAGGAGTCTGTGGCCTGGAAAAGGTTAAGTATCTCTACCCTAAACTCTACCTCAGGGAGAGTCGCCCAAGGGAGTCAGTTTGTGCAGGTTCTGTACCAGTGGCTCTGAACGCTGCCCTGTTCTGGAAAGTTCCTTCGCTGGCAGTCTGTGTTCCAGCAGAACTCCTAATTAATCGAGCTTCATCGAGTGTACAATAGAATTATAAGCATGATTTGAAGTATCTTGACATTTCTAAATTTACTCAGAGATTTTGTTGTTTATGTCGCTTGTAACACATCATTAACTGTGAAACGACGGAAGCTCAGTGTTGTGGATTTAACAATCCAATGGAGTTTTAGTCGTTCAGCAGTTAAATTGTTGAATTCTCAAAATATTTTCTGGATCACTCAAGAAATGCAAACCCCACCAAGCTGAAGACACCAACCAGGTTTGGTTTGTGTGTGTTGGAAAACTAAATAGAAGCGATACAGTGAGTAAACTGCGGTAAATGATAGAAAGGGAAATAAATGATGGAGACAACTTATCTTCCTTAAGCCAGCTTAATTAATTGCCTATAATTAAGTTTTTTATTAGTAAATGGTTACTTAGTGCCGAGCCTGAATTACTTACTAATTTCAGCTAAATACTAATTAGTACAGAAAATCAAATAAGAACAAACCTTTTCGGCATACACGTATTTTTAACCCTATTACAGAAATACCATAACGAAATTATTTTGTACTATTCATCCATTCATGTGCAATCAATATCCAACAATGGAATAATAGTGATCTCACACACATTCCTCTCACACACACTGAGGGCAATTTAGAGTCAACAGGTCACTTAAAACATGTGTTTGGACTGTGGGACGAAACTCTGTACAGACAGAGCTGGACTGAGGCCCATAGCTTAATATTTTATATAAGACAAATCAAAATTAAACCGACTCAGTTAACATGTGGGCTAGAATGTCCCTTGAAGGTGTATTTGAACGGTGTTAAAACACAGCAGAGCCCCGTGAGAATGATTTTGGCCACGAGTTACTCACGAGAAAATGCACATATAGGTTTGTGGGTGTATTGCTTGCAAGAGCTGTGGGGGATGTCTGGATGTTGACTGAAACATCTCTATGTTATGAATGAGATCCTTTTTTCAGACAGTTTCAGCCAAACATGAGCAAAAAGTGTTTGAGGCTGTGGGCAGGAGGCCAGGAGATTGTGTCACAGCACACAGTGAGCACCCAGAGGTGAGGATGTGCGTTCGCTTCCCAAATTGTAGCCGTCACAAGATGCTCGTAATCCGAAAAGAACGTTAGCAACGTGGGCTTATGTATTTTACATATTGTGGTGTAACGACATAATGCCTTAAAGCTGCGAGTTTAAATGTGGCGAATACCCGTGGCATTGTTTTGTTTGAGGTTACTACTCCCCCACCCATTAGGCTGACTGCAGCTTACAAGGCAGGAGTCAGCATGGTTGCATAAATCAGTGGCGAAAATGTCTCACCTCTAGATTTCTGTCACATCTGCTTTGCTTTTTCTGCACCAGCAGTGCTGTCACCTCGTAAACAATCACAATATATACATGCTGGCTGTGTCACTCGGCGCTGCCCGGGTGAAAAAGGTGCGGCGGTGGAAACGTAAAAAGTACTAACACATATACTCACCAAATATGTTGTTTTTAGTAGTCTTGGTCAAGGGGAAAGTAAAAACAACAAAATATATATCACCAAACATTAAGACCCTTACATCGCTGACGTGTGCAGCACTTCCTGTAAATATTTTTTTAATTAACTTTCACATTTTTCTTGCACACATACAGCAGCAAAATCCACCCACGCGTACTAATTGTTGTGTTTGTGTGTGGAGCAAGAAAACGTGTTTGTTTCTGGTACGTTTCAACGTGTGTGGCGTCTCAGCCGACCACCGTCCGCATCGCAGGGGGATATGTAGATATAAATACAAACGTAGAGATGTAAACGTACAAAGGTCACAGATACACAGTGAGGAACAGGTGATGAAGGTTCCTGGACGGAACTACTAGACTGCAGGGCTCATCGTTCCCAAATACAAACTTGTTGAATTATTTGCCAGTCGTAATGGTTTCTTAAAGGAACACCTGACCCTCGTGGGCAGGAGGCCAAAGTGTGCGTGTTTTCCTTCTACACATTGAGTAAAAAACCAAAGGGCCAACACGTCAAACCAAATGGCAAGTGGGCACATGAGCAATGGGTGTCAAGGAGCACAAAACGGCTCAGAGAGAAAGGCGAGACCGAAAGAGCCTTCAAAGTGTCATCTTTGGTCCCCACAACCCTTAATTAAACCTTGAAAACTGGGGAGATAAAATTAACAAATTGGGTAATGAATCGGGCAAAACAGGTGGTAAATGGCTGAAGAAAATTAACCAATCAGTCTTTGTGCGTGGATTTATTTAGCACCTAATTAGAAACTGCTTTGGTTAATTATGATTGGGCTTCTGGAAAAAAAACAGCTCAAATGACAGTCGGTAAAAAAGGAAATAAACAACTAGTTTATTGCAGATTGGTGCCATTCTGGGGACCTTGGAGAAGGAATTTAATTTAATATTGCAACTGCATTTACTGTGAGATTACAGTTTGGAATGTAGTGGAAATATTTATTTTACAGCGCCCATGTTTTTAAAGCACATTTTCACTTTGCGCTAGAAGCCGTGTTTCGATTACGCTTCGCGGGGGTTTGCAAAGTGGATTAGCCACGTGATGCGGAACACAGGCTCGTCCAGAGGCCGGCGCTTGCGCAACTCGAGCCGCAGACGCAAACCTGCCGTATGGCTGCCAGTAACGCGTAGCGTTTGTAATGGCGGCTGCACCAGTTCGGTCCCATTTGGATTGAGCAGATTAAGAAGCGCTCGCAGGGGTCCAGATGCAAAGTGATAGGGGGCTGAGGCTCAACACAGTCCCCTCTGCTGCAGACCTGCCCCTCTTGCTGTGGCGTTGGCTGCTAAAGTAACATATTCCCACCCGAGTGCTAGTTATGATCTCTGTTTTTCCTTTTATTCTCCTTAAAGCCAGCACGTGAAACTTTTCTCCTAAGCTACATGATTTACCCTTTGATACACATGGGTAGTTTTTAGTGCATCAGTTCAGGGTAAGCACCTTGATCCAGGATAAACAGGAGGAGGTGCCTTTCAAACACGGGTCCAAAATTTCAGCTCTAAGCACTAAACCACCTGCTGCACTATGCAGTTGTACTCGCACACGTAGGCTGGCTTGATATCCACAGAGACCGAGAGGGCCTCGTGGGAGTGAGATGCCAAAGTGTGAGACATGTTCAAGTACCTCCCAGCAGGAGATCAAAGCACACTTTACATGTCTTATTAGGATCCTCAACACGTAGGTACGTCACCTGCTGCAGTAAGGAAACGCAGAGGAAGAATTGGGCAGGTGATGGTGGGGCACTAACATACTTAGTTAGCAGGCAGGTAGTGTACTGGTTCGTGCTGCTGCCTTGCACTCACAGGACCCACATTTGGATCCCACCTCCTGCTGAAGTATATTTGATCAAGGTATGTACCTTGAATTGCTTCATATCTTGGCCCCAGCTCCTCCTCCACAGTTCCCGGAAATGGACACTTGTGGGTTGCTTTGCTTTCACTCTTCTGTCCAGTTTGTCCCATCCAGCTGTTGCCAAGGCAGACTGTGTTTACACTGGTACCATATATCAGTGTGTCCTCTGCAGACGGGGGTGCCTGTGTGCCCTCGCCTTCTTTCCCAGCCTCGCAGTCATCATATTGACATTCGGGGGGCGTCGGCAGAATCCCCTCTCTTCCGTTTGCTTCCCAGCAACAGCTTGTAATTGCATTTTAATAGACAATTAAAACCAGGCAATAAATCAATGCCTGGCACTAGGAGTGAGGACTGAATATGATTTTCCTAAAATATTTAGGCTTAGCCAGTTGTACTTCTTCTCAGTTTATCTCCAAGTAACCCTGTTAGAGTGAGAGTGTGTTTTTAAGTGTGGTTGTGGTATTAGGCTAATAGTATTGGAGATACTACTGATAAGGTGGAAATAAAGAGAAAGTAATTTGTTTTGCATAGAAATTGCTTCAGTAAAGTTACGAAACTATGGATATCATAAAATGACTTTCTGTGTTTGTGCTGTGCATTATGACTAACTTGATTTGCCTGAGATCATAAAAGGACATTCGTATCTCAGCATGCCCTTGTGGTTCGGTGCAGTTCTAGAAAATTTACTAGTGAGATTATATAGAAAGTACCTCTCAAGTGTCGGAAGAATGTATGTTAATTTTGCACACACGGTGACCTGTGTTTTTTGGGAATCAAGTTTTGGTGCTGTGCATATTTTGTTCGTGTCTTTGTATATGAAATATTATTATATCTTTCATGTGTCCGTGTGGGTTTGTTTTTGCACATCCCCTGAGGAGCTAAATAAATAAATAAGCTTTGCCAAAGAAACTGTTCAGATCTAGATTCTATTTATTTTTAAATTACAGGCCCTAGAAACGGCAAGGTTTCTCTTCTGTTGATAGCTTATCAAGATTGAATCCAAAATGTCACATTAATGGAGAAAGATTAAATTCTGAACGCCCTTCATCCTGCTTTGACATTTAACACCTTTTGGATTTGAACACGAAGGACTGTGGAGCCTGACAGAAATCTCTGTCCGCAGGCCTGCCCAAATACAGCACTGCCATCCGGCACATGACGTCAGACCCCCAGGTGTAGGTGTGTGTGTGTGTGTGTGTGTGTGTGTGTGTGTGTGCCCCTAATTCATTATCTAAAATAAAATAAATAAAATAAGCATAATTAACTGAGCTGGTTCTGTGTCAAATGTTTTTGGAGCATTTAAACATTTTCCTGGCCAGATGTCACTCAACTTTGTTTTACAACATAGTCAGGTAAATAAGTTGCCCTTAAAATGCATCCAGTGTAATTAAATTAAAATTACTAATAATTTATATATTTATTAGGCTTTAGGTTGTCCTTGCCTGCATCTGCTGCTTGGCTTTTAAAAATGATCCTGTTTATTTGTTTACTTCTCCGGGACTCCCATTAACGGACTTTTTCAGGTCACATTTGTCAATAAGAAAACTATGTGCGAAAATGTTGAAATGAGAGTCATTGTAAAGGAATATCGCTCAGCGGGGTGCGAAATAAGATGGATATCTTTCTAGATTGTTCCGTGAGATAATGATGTTCGCACTTGGCACGTTGTGTACTTCGGTACAGTCTGGGGGGCCGTGTTCACCATATACGCCCCTATTCTGGAGCGAAATGGATTATTACAGTCCTGCGCTTAACTTTCTGTTATTTACAGCGCAGCAACTCAATGCGACGCTCTCTTGCCTCTTGCGTTCGGCACGCGGGTGACGCACTTGACGTCAGCGCGCCGTGGAGTCGTCACAGCCTGACAGGAGAGCGACGGGCCGCCGCTCCGGCTGGTCTCCCGCCCGCAGCCGGCCGTGACGGAGATTGAAAATTGATCATTTTTCAATGGAAGCAAGTCAATCAGAAGAGAACCGAAGCAAAAATGACCAGTTTCTTTCCGTTATAAATTGTTAACGGGGGGCCAGTGGTGTGTGGAGTGAAGGGTTTGTGTGTCGTGCTTCAGCCTTTTCCATGGACTTGACATTTAGTTCAGGTAAACAACGGATATGCGAATTTCGGGCGTCAGGTGTAATTGAAAAACCTGGCGCTGGAATGTTTAGCAACGCTACGAAAGTCCGAATTAAGACGGAAGAAAATTATACTTGCTCAAAGACGAACACGGTGAATAAAAACATAATTACGGGGCGTTGTGTATATATGTTTTTAAAGAAAAGCCCCCCACCACAGAGTTGTAACTTCCTTTAGGAGAAGCTTAGGGGGTTAACATGGCGCTCCGCCTGTCTACACAGAGGTGTGTTGTGCTCCTGCCCACCAGCCTGGAAAACTGCACCACGTTTTAGCCCTTTCTGTCGTTTGTTATTGACAGACCACTTATCTGCATGCCACTTTAATTTGCTCCGAGACAGCCATCTTTTTGCTTCTAATTGATTTTCAGTATTTGTCTCCAGTTTAATACCTGTTGGTCGTGAGCGGAGGGAGAGAACAGCACCATGGGCTTAATTTTTGATATTTATTTATTTTATTTTTTTTATTGCTGTGTTGACAGCTGTTTCTGTAATGGCAATGTGGACCCTGGGGGGCATCAGCACAAAACCTGCCAGTGTGTAGAGGGGGTGGAACGGGGTTTCCAAATGTTTTGCAGCAGACTTCTACTAATGCCAGTCGTGGGGGCTGCCACACTGTGCCAGAGCACTGTTTTCTTAGAGATAAGAAATTTTCAGAAACGTTTGAAGTTTGAACTGGTCCCACAAGCACATGTGCACTGGAAACAGTGTAGGGCATCGCACCGCAAGGGTCTCAGAGGTGCAGCCAAGATGAAGGGGATGGTGGCAGATCCAGAGGGCCCACAGTCTGTGTTTAACCAGGTCATCTTGCCTGGTGTTTAATAAAGAAATGCAAAACTGCAGGACAGCCTGTGATGTGCTGGTGTTGCACCCAATGACTCCAAGATAGGCTTTCCACCACTGAGACCCTGACCAGTGTTAAGACATTTGTGATAATGGATAGATGGAAAACTGAAAAAATTGAAGAGCATGTGCCTTGAGGCATGCTGGGAAGAGGCGGGGGGACAGACCCGAGGGTCTAGTGTCGCTGACAGTTCCCTACCAGGCAGTCCTCAGCCTGCTTGGCACCTTCTCTCTGAAGAAGGAGGCGGACAGTGTTGTAGCCCCCTCTTTCTTCATCTGTCCTCTCACTCACTTCACCTGATTGTCTCTTCTCCCAACCTCCTGACACCCATGTTGTTTGTCCAAAAACCATGTTTAGACTGTTTTCCTTTGCTCTCTTCTACATCTGATGATGACATCTGAAACCTATTTCTCGCTTGCAGAACAGTTTTATTTCCAAAAAAACAAACACTGTGAGGAGGATGCTGTCAAAGAAATCATGAAAATAGTTTCAGTAATTAAAAGTTGTTGTTTCTAGATGCAGTATTCATAGCTATAACACAGATGTGAAGAATTTCTTATGTGACAAAAAATGCCAGCTGTACATTACATGCACTACTTATGACTTAGATTATAGGTTGTGATAATTTATGGTGTTTCTAACAAACAATTTCAAATATATGCTAATCAGTAAAGCTAATGAAGTACAAGTGTGGAAATATCAAACCTATTTTTAAACATGATGTTTCTGAGACCTTGACCTGAGGTGTATTACTGGGAAAATGTGGCGTGTGTTCTTGATCAAGCGTGTTGCTGTGACCAGTAGACCATGGAGTGCGACTAACATCACGACTTGCCTCCTCCCCCCCAGTCTGAGGATGGCGACGGGGAGGAAAACCTCTTGGAGAACCCCTACTCCTTAAAGCTGGAGTTTGTGGATGACCCCAACTTCAAGAACAAGGTCAACTACTCCTACACAGCGGTGCAGATCCCCACTGACATCTACAAGGGCTGTGAGTAGAATATCATATGTTTTTTATATGTCACTATATTAGGTCCATTGATTTTGTCATTCTGACCTAAACTGACTATATTTACACATATTTTTCCATTTAACAGTGGGAGGCAGGGGGCTGTTTCTTGGCTTGCAATTGAAATGATACATACCTATATAAGGCACATACATATATAAGGCTACCAAGCTACCCCCACTCCAAACTTAACCCCTCAGCCTTGCACATCTGTGAGTCCAGCTTCCACAGACAGCTGTTAGTCAAGGGGTGGTGAGAGGTGGATGGAGAGGTGGATAAAAAAACCGCAGCGAGTGTGGGGGTGCAGGTATGGAGAGAGACTTTGATAATAGAAACCATTTAGCGCAAAATGCTTTTTTTTATTTCGTTCTTTTCAGTGGCTAAATGACACTGTGGCAGTGTCCTGGTTTTATTTGTCTGTCTGGGACCACAGCCATTTATTGAGATTGAAACTATTCCCCTAGTGCAGTAATGAGCCATTTTATTATTCATTATTCCACTAGTGATTATAGCTGCCAAGTCTCAAAACTTTCTAATTAGCTCAGGTCAAACATTCATACATTTTTTTTTCTAATTACTAATGCTTATTACAGAATAGATACCAAAATAAAAAATGGTGGGTGGTTCTGTTGTGCTGATGGTAGGGGAAGGTTTGTGGGTTTTTTCACACATACGCGTATACACACACATCAACACACAATGTGCTGTTTTGGTCAGTACGGCCACGGTGATTCTTGCAGGCCATGCTCAGCTTCACTTTAGTTTGGGTGGTTTTAGTTTGTTACTCTCTATTCTGTTTTCTTCAAAGCATCGACTATGTGTGTGTTCTAAGGTTTTCCAGTTTACACAGCTGTGTAACGTTTACCGTGGATAAGATCAAGGTATCAGGAGCAGATGGAAGGATTCAAGCCTGAGTCACAGTTTCAAGACAATGAACTGAACTGCGGTGTCAGTTGCTGGCCTTGTATGATTGAACATAACAGCTGTACCCTTTGTCTCTTGTCACAGGTACGATACAGGTGCCAAAGGAATAGTCGTTAGTTTTCCAAAATAAGCAATGCAACCAAGGTTCCAGTTGAGTAGCTCTGTTTTTCACCCCATTTGTTGTCATTAAACACCAGCACTGGAACAGTGGTTAGAGCAATATAAGACAGTCTTGACTAACTGTTGTCACACATGACAGACATAAACATTTGGAGCCTGAAGTTATTTGAAAGCAGCGGTAATGTTCTTTTACCTTTTGGGGATGTTTTTCAAGTGAGAACGTGAACAGAATGAAGACAATTCTTCTGACAGATTACCTAATCAGTAATTACCAGAAAAATGCAGCAAGGTTTATTTCAGTTTTTTTTTTTTTTGATGAACATACAAACTATATAAAGGACACGGTTTGTTATTTTGATCACAGTGAGTGACCACATATTGGGCCTCGTTCTTGGTCCAGCTCTTTCTCAGATTGAGGCCCAAGATAAGGGAGCTTGTCCAGGCCCATCTTGCATGTGCTAGAAGGGAAATGTGAAATTGAACATTTTTGTGAGCAAAGCTCTTCCCGTGAGATAAGCTGTAATGGATACCCCTCTCTGGAGAAGCAGCGGTGAGTGGGGGACTCGCTCAGGCTTCGATAAATATCAGGAGGCCGCCATGGAATGGGAGGGCATGGTTGTCCACGCGAGATGGGATATGCCTTGGCCCACAGAGAGGCTGCAAGAAACAACAAGTGCTCTTGGGCTGAAATAAAGGGAGATTTAAATCTGAGATTTTCAAAGAACGGAAATGCAATTGAAGCCAGGGCTAGTTCAATAACTTCATTCAAATTGTTCACACCCTGAATTCAGATTTTAATTAAACACATTGATGAAATAGAACCAGAACAAAGGTGTGTGCCTTTCACAAAAAGGAGCTCCGCATCCACTCGGTAGCACAGAAATCAGACAGTGCAGATAAAGATAATTCGGGTGAAGCATCTGTAATGTTCCTGTCAGCACAAGTGCAACTTGGCAGTACTAGCGACACCAACTGGCAGTCGCCCGTGTTGCACAGTGCAGACGAAACATTGACACCCCTGGAGAGATTGAAGAGATGAGGACTTGTTTCCTTATTTTAGTATAATAATAATAATAATAATAATAATAATAATAATACTTGCGAAAGTTGCAAAAATGTTGTGGCCTGGTGTCC
The DNA here is from genome assembly GCA_900497675.1 of Arapaima gigas. Lineage (NCBI taxonomy): Eukaryota > Metazoa > Chordata > Actinopteri > Osteoglossiformes > Osteoglossidae > Arapaima > Arapaima gigas. Next base: position 125,698 of record UFQX01000573.1, on the reverse strand, counting down.
CTTTCTTCCACTTTCAGCCACTGACCTCTGTAGCTCCTTCAAAGTGATTGTTGACATCTCTGCAGCTTCTCTTACAAGTGTACATCATCTTAGGACGCTGACCCTTGATGGACAGTCTTGTCTAGGCAGCTTCTGGGTGGTGAAAAGCAGCTTCCACTTCCCGATTATTAATCCAACACTGCTGACTGGGAGATACAAACACTTGGAAATTATTTTATAGCCTTTTCATAATTTATGCATTTCTAAGATTTTGTTTTACTTTTGTAGTATCTTCTTTTCTCTTTTTTTCTCACACCTTTCCTTCAGGTTCACAGTCTCACCAATGATCCTTCGAATAAATCTGTTCTTTTTGTCTCTAGAAAATGTGGCTGTTATACTTTAAGAACAACCCAATAATGTCCAATTAAGAAACAATTTATCTTTGTTAGAGAGTCATTTTTGATCTATGTAAACATAGTTTCCAGAGCTCAGGGATTTGAACATTTATACCAGCAGCATAATTTAGTTTTTCATTTTCTTTAAAATATTTGCAAAAAATGTGCTAATTTTTCCACTGACAATTTATTATTACAGCATGTGGCTTCACATTAACCTTGATTGAAAGAATATGTATAAGTATAATTTGTAATACAGGCAATGTTGTCAACTTTCAAAATGTTTGAATTCTTTTGCAAGGCACTGTATACTTTCAGTAGCGTGTGGCAAATTTCTACTTAGGCAAAGTATTTCTTCTCCAGTGTTGTAGTAGAGGTCAAACACAGGATGCTGGCACCTGTTTGGAACAACCTTGGTACTGATGTCACAGCCAGACAGGATAGACTTAAAAGCAAAGTCTGATCTCTTGCATCGGCTGGACTCTGCATGACAGTTCTGAACGTGGAACACCGCAGCTGTGGTGTCATGATGGCAGGAGGTGAGAGGTGCAGCGTTGGTGAGCGAGAGCGTGGGCTACTTACAATTCCCAATTTTGTGAGATGGAAATTGGAGAGCTGAAATGTAGTGGAAAGAGGGGCAGACAGCTAGCGAGCTGCGGCAGACCACAGCCGCGGGGACACAGAGACACCACAGTGCACAGTAATGGCTAAATTGGTTTGCACAAGGACCACTTTATTTTCATTTATGGAAATGGACTCATAACCCGAAGGTTCCTGGGCCAAGTCCCCCTGCTCACAACTGCCGTTGTACCCTTGAGCAATGTAGCCACCCTGAATTTGCCCCAGTAAAATATCCAGTTGTCTAAATGGATAAAAGTTTGAGATATTGGATAAAATTGTCAACAAAACAATAATAATGTTAAATATTTGCTTGTTACTACTCAAAGGCATCTTTATAGACTAGTTTCCATTTTCAGTTTTAAGTCTCAATCATATGGCTGATTTAAGTAAGTTTTCATGGTTGGCTCGGAGTTGCTTTTGTTTACTTGTGTACCATTTACTGGCTTAGTTATTTAAATGGTTTTCAATTAATTAATTATTTTGGTAAGCTGACCAGTTACCCTCATAACTTCTATCATTACATTACTGATTTAAAACATTGCCTTTTTTTCAAATAATATTTTAAAGGTTCTTAATATATGCTAATAGTCAAATGTAGACAGTTTTGCAGACTGGAAGGTTAAAACTGTTTGCGGCAGAAGCATTTTTGCGGCTCCCTTGTGGGCGATTCACCAGACAGCAAAAACAAATAGCTGCCTTGGGTCAACTGTCTATACCACTCAGCCACAGCAGCTACTCTTAGTCATGAGAATCACAGAACAAACCACAATATCTTGGTGATCACTCAGATGAGCTCTCTAGAGATACAAGCTGTGAATATTTAGATGTACTTTGCTGCTTTGTTGATGTCAGTACACTGTCAGTCAACCTACATGTCTTGAGTTGCATTAATTGGAATAATTAAATCAAAGGACACACGGGTAATTGCAAACAAATACTAAAATTGTAGATTTAGAAGTGGACCAGCTCACTGCTTATTTGGAAGGTGAAAGCAAAAATAGGCCTGTGAATAACTAAGTGGTATAATAACTGAAATATACATTTACTACCGTTACCTGGTGAAGGATTCAACTCTGTGGTCACGTTGTACATCATTGTAATTCCCTTGTTGTGTGATAGAACATTTTGGAGAGGGAGCGTGCTCAGCAGGTGTGGGGACCAGGAACATGACCAGTGGTCACCTGTGCTTTGATGTAGGGAAATTTCTGAAGCCTCTGTAAGCCACCGGATTTCAGAATGTGGTTCTTTGCAAGTGAGTACTGTACAGCGTGGTGAATGCTGTTTGTTTGCCATGTTCCTCTAGATTTGATTTATACTGCCTCCCCACCCTCCTTTGGAAAACAAGCCACACACCCTGGCTCTCGAGCCAGTGAAGGGGCGCTATCGTTTCACCACACGCTAATTAGAACAGTGACTACGCCACCTACCACTTCACCCGCCACTAAGCACACAAATTACATTTTATTTGTTTATTATTTACTGTATCGCCTTTAATTAGAAAGGCAATCAGTTTTGGTGAAGGAACATTTCTTGCTCCACATTTCCCATGACCCTTTTTATTTGCTTCAGATGTAATGCTTCTTAGAATTCTTTCTGTATCTCATTTTATCATCTCTTCCCAGTGAAATGCTGTGCTTGAAAATCTGTACAGGGTGATTCAAAAAGAAGTGAACACTTTCATAAATGTTTAACTCTGTATCTAAGTATCATTCGAACATGTAGTCTAAACCAGTTTTTTTTCTTAACTCAATATACTACGTGTTCGTATGATACTTAGTTATTAACATATTTTTTAAAGTGTTCAATTCTTTTAGAACCACCCTGTATGTGTATAGCATGCTTAATCTCCAGTCGGTTCTCCAATAGGCAGTAAATGTCAGGTTTTTTTTTTTTTCTTTTTGTACTAATCATTGATATTAGTCTGTTTGACTGAGTTGTTGCTGTCCAAGTGGCTGGATTTGTGACCTCGACCTGGGTTTGAATCCCCTCTCTTGCTGTAATACCTTTGTTTAAACTATTTAACCTGAGCTGTTGCAGTAAAAATTACCCAGCTGTATAAATGGGAAAATCACTGAAAGTACCTTAGTGCACGAAACTGACGTTTTAAGTGGCTTTGGAGAAAAATGTCAGAAAAAAATAATAGTAAAACTAACAATTATTAATAATTATTATTTGTTATGTGCTATTTGTCATTTGCGATGAGAGCAGGTTGTTGGACTGTTGCTGAGTTCTTAATGCGTATGTCAAGGTCAAATGGGTTTGCAGAGATAAATGGACAGATATGTGGAAAATTTCTGTAAAGACATCTAAGCCTGTCAGAATGGGAACAGGAGCAATAAAGTATGTAAAGTAGAAACACTGGTGTCAGTGGTGATAGTAAGTAATCATGATGATGGTGATGAGTATGTCTTTTCACTACATTAATAAAAAAGGTTTCATTTCATGTCCCAGCACCACCTTATAAAATGTGATTTGTTGAATAAGAGAACCCAGTGACCAAGGCATGTCTTTGACCTAGTTTGATTTCAAAATGAACACCTTTAACACCACTGCAATATATTGTATGTGTTAAACTCTCTGCTGGATTACATTTGGGGATTAATATCGGTTGTAATATACAGTTCCATTGTGACAGCATCGTGGCACCAGCTCGTGGACGAACATAAATAATAGCCGTGAAGAATGATTTCACTGAACGACGCTCAATAAATCCAGCAAATAATTGTTCCGCTGCATCGTTTCTGCTCTGGAAAGGGCAGGCGGGAGCCTGGTTCTAAATGTCTCAGAACATCGGTGCTGATAGATTGCCTTTTAAAGATATCATTGGGATGGATTTTTCTTGTGAATGATGACTCTAATAACGTTTAGGGGCCAAGTCGGTCGTGAGCGGGAATCTTTCCCTGGGGAGATTTTTCTTTTTATCAACTGTCCGGAAAAAGTTGCAACGTGTGCAATGAAAAATAAAACTTGGAATAAATCAAACAAAATTAGTTTGCTTGTGTTCCCTTATCTTTTTTAAAAGACGGCTGATCTTGGGAATATAAATCGTAAAAATGTCATTTGTGGAGGCTTCTGTTCAGAGATTGTGCATACTGCATGTGAAGCTGCATCTCCTGTGTCTGCTTCTAAGTAGCACCTGGACTTCAGCTCTTATTATCTGGTTTTCCTTTAGTTCCAGAGCACCAGTTGCAGTGAATAACATCTCTGAGCATCCACAGGCTCCTGTTCGGAGAGATCTCTCGAGACATCTCATCTGATAGAATTTTTACTCTTGTGCTACTTTTACTGGTCTCTCTGCTTTTATTTATTTTTACATTTAGTTTGCTAGCTTTTATTTCTTATTATGATATTATAAATGGTGCCCATTTGTTTTTACTAACCTTTATTCTACCTAACATCTTTGTACAATGCAGCTTAGTGTTAGATCATCAACTTTACAGTGACTTACCCATTTATGTATACATCAGGGTATTGTTACTGTATCCTTTAAACGTAAGTACCGTGATCAAGGGACCTACAGCAGGAGAAGAATTTAAACCAGGAACATTTCACCAGACTGTCATAGAGGGTGTCTAGTGTTATGCCTCTAAGAGTAGCTCAGGTCACCATGTATAAGCCCTACATGTCACGCTGCCGTAGAAACCGACTCCTCCTGAATGTCACCCTGAGATCTGAGACAACTGGTCCTATATTGTCATGTCTCAGTGCTTGTGTCCAATATGTAGCCGTACTGTCTGTGCAGCAAACCTCAGCACACAAAACCAGTTAGCATGTAAGTGCTGAATAATTTATTGCTTCCTAAATATAGGATAAGCTCAACAATAAATTATAGCACCACCTAGTATGTGCTGTGTGTTGGAATAAGATTCTGTCTTGTTTTCTTCTTTTTCTCCCTCTCTCGCCACCCACTGCTTTTATTTATGTCTTTTTGTAGCAGAGGACAGACTGCTTGGAGCACCCACGTTCAAATGCTCCTTTTGGTGACAAAAGCAATTTGTTTCACATCTGCTCAACACCCTCAGTTAAACTGCTGGTTGTGTGTGTGTGTGTGTGTGTGTGTGTTAAGGCTTTTGTGTGATTAATGGTCATAATTACCTTGATTTCCCTTGTCAGTGTGTGTGGTTTTTAGAAATGGCAGCACTGCGGTCAGTAGCCTCGCTGCTCGGATAGACACGCACTCTTGTACTTTGCCCTATATTCTTAGTGAGGTCATCCTCATTGTTTATACATTCCTCATGTTTTGTGTTTTTAGTGTCTTTTTTTTCCAGTTTGATGCCAGGTTATGAATCATCTAGAGGGGTGTAGTAGTGCTGCGTCACTGAAGTTAAAAGCTTTCCCGTTGTTGAAACTCAGCTAAATTGTAGCTGGTTTGTGCAGGACAGGTGCAGATCAGAGTTTATTTGGAAGATTTCTGCAGTGCACCGTAGGTGTTTTGGTACAATTATCTCATCATGCCAAGCTAGCCTAGGCCTAGCACAGGTAAAGCTCTGTACTGTACTAGTTTAAACAGCCGTACTCAGAATAGGGCCAGTGGTAGACAGAGCCTAGTTTTGATTCCCAGTGAGGGAATGGGTTTGAGTCATCATTCATGTGAGGATACTAGCAGCATGGCTCTTTATCCTCCTCGTCCTCCTATTGGTGGGGGTTTGGAGCTTATCTATCGAAAGGGTGCCTTAATTGAAAATCCAATGGTAAACGAGGATACCGATCGTTTACTTTTCTAGAATTCAAACGTCGGGAGGGCAAAGAGCCCGGGCCGTCGCATCGGCTCAGGGCTTATCGGGGCACGGCCGGGCGGTTAATTAAATCAAAAAGGCGTGCAAACAGAGACGTGTGCTTGCCCCAGCTCAGCGACTCACCCGGCTCTCCATTTAATCAGGCTCGCATTTAACTTCTGATTGCTCTGTGCATCTCCTGACTCGTGCTTAGCTATTAAATAATAATTGAAATTATTACCCTTCTGTGGCAAGACACTGAAAAGGGGAGAGAGTTTAGACAGAGGCTGCACGTTAAGAGCGGGAGTCTTGGGGGGACGGTTTAGAATATGCAGATTTGGGTTTTTTGTATGATGAATCACCAGTTATAGGAATATGAATACACTGCAAAATGCATGGTTGACCCCATGTGATGCGTTGTCCTTTAATGAGTTTGGTGGGCTTTGTGCATTCCAATTATATAGATATCTCATTCTGAGGGCAACATTCATCACTGTCCCTTAGTTTCTCTTGGTCTTTCTGTTCCTCAGTACTCTGTGAGATTGATGGCTGGAAAGCACTTCGTCTTCAAGATGCTGCCACAACAGCTATCATTTCCCAGTTTTGAAAGGAGTGGTCTCACTCCCGGATGCTTTTCTTCAGGGCTCTTGTTAATTTCATCTTTTCATCTCACAGCCAAACCTTCGGTGTTCACGTATGATCTTACTTCAGAAATTGTGAGGCTGAACATGCGTTAACTTCTGTTTATTAAATGCCATGTTTAAAAAATATATATCCATCATGTAGTGCAGTCTTATGCATTTACTATGATGTTGTATGATGATGTCATGTGTGACAGCTGTTGCCCTTTTTCCTCAGCACCTGTCATCTTGAATGAGCTGAACTGGACACAAGCGCTGGAGAAGGTCTTCATTGACAACAGTCGCGAGGACCCATCGCTCCGGTGGCAGGTGTTTGGGAGCGCCACAGGCGTAACTCGATATTACCCAGGTACGTCAACTCATCACCCAACCTGCTTTGAGGCACAGACGTATACATCAACCACTGCGATAGTTAGTTCTTTTAAAATTGGTTTTCACCTGCAAATGAATATGATAAGATAGCACAGCTTTATACAGCAGGTGACCATGTGTAGTGCGCTCCTCTAAGGACTCCTTCATGAAAGTTCTTGTTCTAGAAAAATCCAGGGTTTGTTGTAACTGTTTGCTTCTGTTCCATACACAGCTACGCCATGGAGAGCACCAAATAAGATTGACCTGTATGATGTACGCAGGCGGCCATGGTGAGCAATGCCTGTCTTGTTTTATCATCTTTTCACCTTTGTATTCAGCAGGAAGGGATGTGAGCGTTTTATCACATATTCCTGAGTTCCCCATTCAGATGCTGCTGTTAGATGGATGTGGAAATGTCTTTGTTTCCTCAGTTATGGAGTACAACCCCCATTGCTCAAAAGGAAAATTTTGAGGGCTTTATGCTATGTTAGCATAGACAGGGTAACAACAGCACTTGCTGGGCCTCTGCCATAGGGGCAGAAAGTAGGGTCTGTGTCCAAGCAGGTACCACAGAAGGTTGTCAACAGGGCTGCAGGACCAGGTGAGCACTGGATCGAGCCCAGTCTGTCATACATGAAGTACCTGTGAGGTGTGGCTGGCAGGTAAAGTTCTGGCCCTGCAGGGTTTCCCCCCCCCCGCTAAAAAGCAGGTCCAGGTAAGAGACCATTAGCCTGGGAGCAGGGGGACAGGTGAAAAAAGCAGCTCAGTAAAGGAGATGAGTCTCAGCTGAAATTTCTCCAGCATGTGAACAGCAGAGCGGGAGCCTTGGAGAGTGATGTCCGAACAACAGGGGCCCCACTGTCCTTTGGCCCCCTACCACCTTCAGCACTCTCCACCAGCTCATGTGATGGCAGCATTCTAATGATGTTAGGAGGGAAAAGCTGAGCGATGGGCGCCGGTGGCCTTCGGACACGCGGATGGAGATTTGTGAGGGCGATTGTGGGTCACGTAACACTCAGAATAGGCAGCCGTTCTATGAGGTGAACTACTCCTCCTGGGGCTACTCGCTTTTCATTAGCCTTTCCCCATCCCTGCTGTTCCCATATGGTGGTGTTGTTGATATTGTTGTTTATCTTGTTGACTATTTTTGCACAATGGTCCTTTTTTCAATCACAAAATACATCCGTTGAACACTTTGTTGAAACATAGTACTGTGTCCTTAAAGAATCAGTAGCTTCCCTACTGCCCACTGCCACTCACTGCAGTACTGCTACACTCTTCTCACTTTGCCCTGCTCTTGGACCCCTTAGTATGGAAGTGTTACAGTGTTGGAGTTTCTTACTGCTGATTGCAACTGAGCATCTGAACTGGCTCCTTCAGAGCTGCTGAATCTCTTTTCACATAGCAGAAGGGTGTAAAAACACACCTTTCAGACCCCCTTTTATATCCTAAAAGGTTTATACATTTCCATCACATCATTTGTCACAGGTACCTTTATAGTTCTTATCAGTTCTACATGCAGCTGCAATGTAATGTGCATAAAAAACCGTGGCATCAGAAAATTTTGAAAATTGCACATTTGTATCTAAAGCTCTTTGCCCTTTGAAGTGCGCTGTTGTTTTTCTCGGAGTTTGTTGAGAGTATGCTGTTTTAGAGAAGAGCATCTGCTAAATTTATAAATGCAATATAGCGTTTGAACTTTGTAAACATGGAACTTGCTGTTGACGAAACCGTAAAGTACAAACACTGTACATATGACACTGTAAGATGCACTGCTTTACTTTGTTGCATCTCCCAAGTGACCGGTATTTCTGTTAAATGAGGAAGGCAGCATAACCTCACTTACTCCCTGTGGATGTGTGCTGATCCCCTCTAAGAAGTAATCTGCCCCATACCAGTTGAATCCACTGACAGGGGCTATAGGTGCTTCTGGTGTGAAGTGATTAATCCCCCAAGATGTTTGGCCCGCAGCCCCCAGTCTCAGCCCTGGCGATGGCTGCCCTGCTCCCACTGCAGTAAATACATGCCTGTGCCAGCCTGCCTGCCTGCCTTCCTGCTTGTGTTTCCCTTACACAGCTAGAAGTGCAAAGACAGGTTTGGGACAAAGGGCTTTAGTCCAGGAGAGGATAGTGCTGAAGTAATCACTTCTCACTGGAGCATGTGGGGGTGGGGAAGCTGGCAAACTGCTTCCCCAGGAGGAAGTAAATCAGCTCAAAGACAGGAAATCGTTCACGTTAAAGACTATCTGTAATGCTTTACCCTGTAAAACAAACTCGCTGATGTGTATGTGCCTTTCTTTTCAACAGCCTTAGCTCTTTTGTGCAGGTGAAGGGATAGACATCAAAATGACTCTCTCTGTAAGCAGAATGGGCAGTTTTGCCAGGGTGCTGGAATCGCAGCCCACTGCTGGGTAGTCAGTCTGACTTGTGGAGTCTGTGAGGCAGCTGTGGCATGGAGAGATCTTGGGTGGCTTGTCAGTAGACCAGTTGGATGTGTATGTCTTTTTCGAACGGTAGGGTTATGTGGTCAACAGGATGGCCGTGGGATGAAACGAGAAGGTGCAAAAGGGAGTGCATATACTGGCGTGAGGACAGCAGCAGGATGAGTACACGTTGTTGAGAAAGGGGGTGTCACCAGGCCTTGAGCAAATCCAAAATATCAGGTCTGCTCTTCAGTGTAGTCCACTGTCCCTGGTCCATCCTTCTGCCAGCCCTGCAGTCACCATAAGAATGTTTTATAAGCACAGCGATGTAGGCACCTTGTTTAGAGTCCATCCTGTCTTAATCCCGAACAGGCGTTAAGCGTGCTCAAAGAAAGCATCGCATGGATTCATGAAAAAGCATTAAGACCTGTGTTTCCCCTGTGCCTCCCATTGCAGAGGAAATAAAGAGACGCTAACAAGGTGTGAGCTGACAGAGTAATTAAGTTCACACTCTGGGAACTATCCCTGGCGCTCTTCCGACAGAAACGGATTTCGCAGAAAACCTGAAAAACGTTGTAAATCTCAAAATGAACAAGTTGCCCCCAGTAATTGGATTCTTGCTGTGACAATGTGCTACATTGTCAACAGTCAAAGGGGAGGGGGCTCTACTGAATATCCCCCCCCCCACCCCTCGCTCACTTCATCGTCTGAAGGAGTGTGTGACTATAAACTGTGATGTTTATTTACACGCTCATTCACGCAGCTGCCTGAGTAAGAGTAATAAACCATAAGGCATCCTCTGTGCAAAAGAAGCCATGTAAAGCCTTTGTTCAGCGAGTTTATTGATTCGCAGTGTTTCTGTCAAGCGCCGCTGGTACTAGTTCAGATGCCTTCCCTTTCAAGTGCACATAAAGCAGCCTTTGGACCAATTATGAGCTGTTGCCTAGCAACCCAGGGGAGCTCAAAGAGAGACCTGGTTGTGTCAGGTCAGCCTAGTGAGATTGTGCGGGCACCACCGCGGCTTGTAGAACCTTCCAGAAAGGTCAGGCAGCTGCATTTCTGCTCTGATGGGAGAGCCCCCTTTGGACCTGTTTCCCTGACAGGAGAGGTAGAAAGACAAGCCTGTTGACCAAGTTCAGCCAGGACTCTATCTGGTTTTGCAGTTGCCGTCTACATGGTTCACACACCTACACGTGCAGCAGTGGTTTAAATAATATTACACGCTTTGCTGAGATTGGTATTATAGTGGTTCTGTAAGCCGTCCATGATTCCCTAAATCCAACTGTAAATGTTGTGAAGACAAAGGTAAACGGTTACAGAAAAGCAGTTTTTTCCTCGCATATGTCTTTCTATCTCTAAGTTATATACTTAGGCTCGGAAATTTGGGGGGGGGGGGGGGTTCTGACAGT
>UFQX01000573.1:57886-115118 GCA_900497675.1 Arapaima gigas | reverse complement strand
GGGGGGGGGGGGGGGGATCTGACAGATTGCCTAGCATAAGTGTTAAAATTTATGAAAAGCACCATTTTAAAAAATAAGGATTAAACTGTTTTTTAAATGCATTACTCTATGAGATGAAATGGAATCATTTCAAAAAGTGACTGTCAGGTCAGCAGCCTCTGAAAATAATTTTCAACTTTTCAACAAGATTTTAAAGTTTGCTTCAGACGGCTTGTATATGAGTTTTGGTGTGAAAACTATGGTTTTGTAGTGACAGTGGTTGTCAGCCCCTGTAGTGAATTGTGGGATTTAGTGGCAGCATTCAGGCTCTTCCATACCCTTGCTCAGCATAGCTCTGGGAGCACAGAATTGTGCGATAGCCCTGGGACCACCCTTGGTGCGGTCCCGCTGTTACTTTAATTAGGTGTGTTTAGGCACGCTGGCTCATGAAAACAAGTTCCTATTTCGCCGTGACCTCTACTGGCACACGAGGAGCTCAGTAATTGACTTGTTCACAGTGGCCAAGATATGTTCCACCATCAAGGCAAGCGCAAGTGCCGCACCGCACAGTGGTGTACACTGCAATACACCGCAAACAGCCTTAAACTCCTGCGTTCGGTCTTGGTGGTAGAATAAATATCATTACTTAATTACTGTTCATGAACATGAATTAATAGCAACCCACTTATTCCTTAACATCAGTTAGCTGTTAATGTCAGTTTTAAACATAGTTGGGAAACTCTTAACTCAGCTGCATCAATAAAAGTGTAACTTGGACAAGTTTTCATGTATAAAGTTGTTGGAAAATTTAATAAGTAATGGTGAAATTGTGATCTTTGTATTTTGAGAGGGAATATGTCAATGTGCAGTTACAAGAATTAAATTGTTTTCAGAGAAATGCTGTCCAGGAGGTTGTTTCAACCCCCCCCCCCAAACAGCCATCCTGCATGAATGCTAAGGAGGAAATAACAACAATGAGCATGCCCCCTGCTAATGTGTTCCTTATGACTGCTCACCCCCCCCATGAGCCCTCGAGCCCCATGAAAATTAATGGTGCAGCTGCCATACTTAATTGTCTGCAATTGCACTGACATTAATTATTAACATTTCTCAATTGTAACGCCTGTGTAGGTTATCGTGGGGAGGGTGCGAGAGAGAGTGGCAGCAGTTGGTGGGGTCCTCTGTCGCCAGGAGCAAGGCTGGGGGGAGAGTCAAGACTGGCAGTAGAGAAGACAGGACATAGGCTTTTGTTGCTCAAGCGTGGCACAGATCCCATTACTGCCCAAGCTCAGTCCAGCATGCAGGACCCAAAGAGATATTGATTTGGGAGAAAAGTCAATCTCACTTCTGTGTAAATATTTTGGCTTGCTGGGTCTGTTCTCCAGTCTCTAGGGAAAGGGATCTCCACAAGGGCCGACTGCATGTAGCATTGTGGGCCAGGGGGCAAAACATCCCCCCCACTTGCCCTTGTCCTCCATCATCCCACGCTTTCTTTCTCTAACCACCTCTGCTTGATCTGTTGCTCTTCATCTGATTTCTCTCTCGCTTTAATCCAGAGTGGGCTCTTGCTCTTCACCTCCTCACAGCCTTTTAGCATCCTTCTGTCTCGCATCGTTTTTCACCATCTCCTCAGCAAGAAGGCACACTTTCAGAGTTAAGTGTTTGACCCAAACGTCACTCCAGGTCTCGGTGGCCCTGGCACCTGCGTCTGGGGACGGTTGATAAAAAGGCCCCTGGAACCGCCACTGGTCTTCTGCTCCTCATTTAACTCCCACAAAACTCAGTATGCTGCGCCATCACAGCAACCCGTGTGGGCTTGAGCAACGCGAGCACAACAGAGAGCCGAGACCAGCTGCTTTAAAATAACCAGTTTCTACTCATATTGAATTTGTGCATTTATTTGTATTTTTTTCCTTATTTCAGTAGAGATCGAGTCATCTTACTCAGATGTATACAATTTAATTTAAAAAAAAAAAAAAAAGAAACCAATTGCCCATCCATGCCTCTTGTAACAAACTGTCATTTACTGCTTGCTTGCCACATTTTAAAAAAAAATCTCTATTTAATCTTTGTTCAGCTGAGCGCATCTCAAGAGGTACAGGCTGAGAATGCATTCATCTGTGGCAGCAATGAAACGGGCTCGAGGAGCCACAATCTCTCCATCAGCAGAATAACGTGTAACAGTGGTACTGTAAAGCAGATTGTCCCGATGATTCAGGACTTCGGGGATTAGGCAGCATTCCAAACGTAGAGGTTCACTTGCACACAAAGGGTGATAGGAGGCACGAATCTGGCATATTCTCCTGCGAGCATTATCTGCCTCACAGCAAAGTAGCCCAGCTACACTAACATATGGAATCTGCCAAGTTGTTCCATGATAAAAACTATTTCATGCATGTGAATGAGGCTGGTTCATAGTAAATGACACAATACAAGAAGAGCCTTGAGATGCTTCTCTGGTGCTGATGCTGTCTAGCTGGATGTTAGCACCCCATTCAGGCCAGAGCTTCATGTTCATCTGTGGTCCTCAATCTGCAGCATTACCACAGTATTACCCAGCACCTTGTGACACACACTCCCCTAAGAGAGCTGAGATCATTTCAGCAACTCTGTGCCTCTCTTTACTTGTGGACATCATGATGATGTAAACCAGACATCGCCTTCTTAGTTGTGCCAGACAGCAAACAGTCTTTTGGCCGATTGCATAGCTTAGCAGTTGGTTATACGCACGCAGAAGTTCTAGACCTTGCTATTTTTGCATGATTTTTTTTTTTACAGCTCTTTAGACAGGATATTTACTTGCCATTTACTGCTGCAATTGTTTGTGCAAAAATAATCGATCTGTAAATGATGTGTATAATAAGTCTTATTACACTTATTATATCCAGCAGAAAGTGGCCTTCTGCATCATTGCAGATGCTTCCTCCCTTTTTGCCTCCTACAAGGAGTTGTCTGTCTCATCGTAAACCTTGAGAACCCCTACTGTCTCATCATAATGCTCATATTTAAAGAGCCACACCCAATAATAATGTTCCCCTTTACAGAATATCCATCCCATACAGTCATAATGCTCCCTTTTAAATAACCTCCATCCCATCTGATTAACGTGCTCCTGTTTAAAGAGCCATAACTCTATGCGGTCAACAGGTACCCTATTTAAATAACCTCATTCCCACTCAATTATCGTATTCCCATGAAACTCACCCTCCTGGCCCACTGAATCCATCATTCTCCATCTGTAAACAGTTGCCCAACTTGCCTAATTCATCAACCCCACACTTTTCCCTTCCCGCAAATAAATCCCTGTTCGCCCATAATAATGTTTCCTCATCGTTTTCCCGCATCGCCGTCGTCAGTCAACGCAAGCTTACGGCAGAAATGCTTAATTTTATCTCAAATCACTAAACTATGAATTTTTTTTTTTTGTGGAGCTTTTTGATTTATTAGATTGCTATTGTTGTTGTCTGTTTGCTGTTGTATTTCTGGCTGTGGTCGCACCGATCTGTACTTGAGCTCAGCCCACTGTGGCTGCCAGGCCATTATTATCTAGTGTCCACATTCATTCGGTACGTCCTTCAAAATATCTTTTGCAAAAAAAAAAAAAACCCGCTTTTCCGTGCATTTCCATTTCACTTGTATTGACTTTTTCCTGTTTTCATGAACCCTGGATGGCCGGGGTGAGTGAGGCTAAGGGAAAGCGAGGTGCAAGCGAGGTAATGGTGTGCACAACAGTGTGTGCAATGTGGACAGCAGGTTGCCATGTGCCTGGGGGCTGGGGGGTGGGGGTGGTGCAGTGGGCCCGTTAAAGACTTGACCCTGTGCCCGCTGTACCAGGCAGTCCCATCTGCTCTTCACCTGGCCCTGGCATGGGGCTGCAGTGGTTGTGGTGGGTGGAGGGGTGTGAGGTAATGACAGGGAATGAATGGCACTTCTTGGCCGGAGCTCAGCAGTAATTACAACACGGAATCCATGCAGAAACAACACATCTGGATGCCCGCATTTCACCCACAATAAAGGATAACCACAGATGGATTTCCATGCCTGGGTTTAATAGGGTCCTTAGAATAAACACTTTTAGTGCAGTACTGCCACCTAGATCTCATGTTATTGCGGTTTGGTTTCTCCAGCGTAGAGAACACACCCAGCTGGTGTAGATTTCAGCCTGAGGTGCAGGGAAGGGTGGTTGGGCTGTCTGGCAGCTAGCACAGCTCCAAGTCACACTGACAGTTAGTGTTAGGGTCAGTAGTCCCTCTCCCGTTCGAAAGGACTGGTCTAACAATTATCAGCAACTTGTTATTTTTTACAAATATACATACAGCACATAAATAAATGAATAGTGGCGGGTAGCAGGTGGCCTAGCAACATACTGGAAAGACCCAGGTTCAAATTTCTGCTCCATCTCTAGTCCAGTTAAACAGGGTACAAACTCTGAATTGATACATCCCGCTGTATAAAAAGGGACTAAAGTAACACTCAGCAGCTTAGTGTACAAACCAAACACTGAAAGTCACCTTGGAGGAAAACATCCACTTAAGTCAAAGCGGACATGTTGGATGGTGATGTCAGTCACAAGACTAATACTTCTGGTCCACGTTTGTAAACATCAGTATTTCTTACAAATCGCGTCTTCTTGGTGCTGTTATTTTTCTGTTGTTTGTTTGTCACGGTGGAGAGATGCTCTGCTGTGGTGAGATGTCTTTGTGTTGTGCGCTGTCTGGCCTCTGGCTCTGAGGTAAAGCCACAGTGATCTTTCTCCTTTCCTTTACTTACAGGTTGTTTAACCTTAGCGAAGCTGTGTGGCTCCCAGTCTTCTCTGCGGGTTTTGTAGGGTTGTGTAGTGTTGCCCGGGGTTTCTTGTGCCAGTGTGGCTTGTGTAGCTGAGGGATACTTCTACAGAAATCAACATTCGGGCTATCTGTTCACTTTTATTTCAGTGTGTCTTGGCACTACACTATACTGGCCTGCAACACGACAGGACCAATTACAGATTCACATGTTTTTAATCAAATATTTATGGGGATTTTAAATGTCATTTTTAATGACATAAAATGTGCTGTCTGCTTATTCATTTATTTGCCTTGTTGAAGCTTCTTATCTGAACCAAAGTAGTTGTAGTATTCACAATTTTGTGCACTTCTATCAGTTTTACTACACTGAATGGAGAATTATCAAGAGTATCTTGTTGATTTTTTTTTAACCCCCCCCCCCCCATATTAACATTATTTTTGCTCCATCCATTCTACACATTGTTTATAGAGGGGAAATAGCTTACCTTTTTGATGTATATGCATTTAGAGCATTCTGAGGTAGACCCCTGGTTCACGCCATCTCTGTTTCTTGCCCCTCTTGGTACAGTATTTACCAGACTTCATATATACAGTACATTACATATATACAGTACATGGTTATATCATGTTCTTCGCTCTCTACTTCACTGTGGAAAAATCTCAATGCCAGATTAAATCTGATACTTTTTATGGGTTTACAAGCAATTGTAGGAAAATGCTAATAAGCAGTGTATTTCATTTAAAGTGCATATATTTATCTACTAGGGTGTGTGTAGCACACGTATAATCTATTTTGCATTTGTTTAAAGATAGCGTAAGTTTTACTGGGCACTGCATTCACTGTGGAGCTCTGATAAAACTACTGAGAGTATTCCCTAGGTTAGTGTTGACACAAATGGGCCTGAAATTAATAGAATTAAATTTTTCTTCACATATTGGGGTTAATAATAATTAATTCTTAATTCTGGGTGTCAGGGGAATAAGCTCAAGACTAAATGAAACTATTTAAGAAGGGCCTCCTGGAAATCGACATTGGTATATTTAAGCGCTTAATTTGGGGGCCATCTGGACCATTAAGGCTGTAAGGGCTTTCAGGACGACCGGGACCTTCAGAGCTATTTGAGTCATAGGGAGTATGAGGCTGTGAGCAGTTTGAGGACCATCAGGGCTGTCAGGGTCATTAGGACTATTAGGAATATCACGGTTATTATTAATTCATATTTATCTGATACCTTGGTGAAATACAAAGAGAGTTTACAATCCAGCACACACACACATATACATACATATATTATGGGCAATTTAGTCACCAGCCCACTTGAAGCATGTCTTTGGAATGGGAGGAAACCAGAACAGCCTGAGGAAAATACAAATTTTATTCAAATTGCAGATTGTTTTCAGACTGAAACCCACATCTGAATCAACAGCCTTGGTGTTGTGAGGCACCTTTGTTACTTGTTGTGCTGCCGATGCTGTTCTTTATCCATCAGGATCTATGGAGTTGCAATGGATATAAGGAGCAGCAGGGATTCCAGGGTCAGTGAGTTCACCAGGGCAGCCAGAATGCAGTGAGCTGCAATGGATTGTACCTCCTTCCATTGTTTATGTAGATCCGACTCGGGGGTCTGGGGAGTTAAGCAGATTTCCATTAGAATTACCAGGAGATTTTTAGTTTTCCCTGAATGTAATTTAGCTGTAATTGTTTTTATATATTTGTTTTTTAAACATCC
This sequence comes from Arapaima gigas, assembly GCA_900497675.1. Taxonomy (NCBI): domain Eukaryota; kingdom Metazoa; phylum Chordata; class Actinopteri; order Osteoglossiformes; family Osteoglossidae; genus Arapaima; species Arapaima gigas. The sequence goes on along the minus strand of UFQX01000573.1, from coordinate 108,622 downwards.
CTGAGTGAATAATTTGTCTAGTTTTCATTTTATGTGAGGCTTTCTAGTCTTCCCAGAAATGATTTGAGTTAATGGACTCCTCAGTTGGTGCTGGTTGCTCTTGAGTTTACTTCTTCGCTTTAGTTCTCTGTTTGTTAGCATTTGAGTAATTAAAGTATAAAGCGTCTTTTTTAGGGTCCTCTTTGGCTGCACATTGATTTAATCATAACTTTTCTTATTAAAATGAATTGTATTCATGTATATTCCAGATCTTGTTCTGTGTGATACCAAAATGTTATGCTTTCACATTTGCATTTATTTATGTAGCTGCTGATCTTCTCCAGAACAGCTTGTATTGCTGAGCTACCTACAACTGTCTTACCTGTTTGTGAAGTTGGGTCATTTTTATGTGAGCAGTTCCAAGGTGAAACAATGACAAGGGATATGACAGCAGGGGATGGGATTCAAACCTGGTTTTCTTGAGCCCCAACACAGTGATGGCTCTAACCACCTATACTGCCCCCAAAAACTGAACTGTGGCTCTGACTAGACAGAGAACCGGTGTTTCCTGAGGGGTGCAAGTGCCGTAGGCAAGTCGAGCACTCACCTTACAGTCCAAAGACTCAACTTCAAAACCTATGTCCTGCTATGGTAGACTTGGCCAATGTACTTACGCTGATCTGATGCAGTACAAATTTCCCAGCTGTATAAAAGGAGTAAATCATTTTAAGTAGCTTAGGGTTCAAACCTAATGCTTTAAGTTAATTTGGAGAAATGTGACAGCTAAAGAAATAATAAAATTAAAAATTTGTTGCTCTGTTGTTAACTTGTATGCTGGGGCACGCACGCTCTCAGGCCTCTTGTAGTTCACTTTGGAGAGAACGTGCGTCCTGAGCTGGGAAGAGCTGTGTGCACACTGCATTAGCGTGTGTTTATGTTTTTGTCATGATGATTTTTCTGGCAATCAGCACGTGGATGAGGAGTGTTTTTGCCGTCGGGTCTGGCTCACACCTCATTCTGCAGTTTGGGGACTGTGTGTTACCCATTTTCCCCACTAGGATTTGCATATAGACTCTTTTCGAAGGGAGATGTTTTCCAGTAGGTTGACATTCAAGCAACGTACTCCTTCATTTTGACCCTTTTTTGTCTCTTCTTTTGGTCTCCAAAAATTTAACTCTAGGATTGACCCTCATGTTACTTTTTACTCTTCTAAGACACTGCATCTGGTGAGTGGCCACTTGAGCAGAGGATGAGTTCACTTCTCTATTCCTTGCAGTGGTGTATAATATCACATCATCCCTTCACTGTGTTTATTGTACCAGTATTATGTGAAATGTTATTTGATAGGTTTTTCGGGGGAAAGGGTGCAAAAATAAAATCTTGCACATTTTAATACTGGAAGTGCAGATTTGCTAATGTTTACTAACGGCATGTTTTCGACAGGGGGTGGTTTTCAGTAAGTCACACTAATGTGGCCGTGTGCGTGTGTGGTTGTTCACTATGGATGACCCAGGGAGAGGGCGAGGATGGTAGTGGTGATGGCCCTGTAGGAGTATGCAGGTTTGTTCATCAGAAAAGCACAGCAGACCCAGAGCCCAACATCCTCTTACTGACCACCTCAATCCCCCAGCGTGTGTTTCTCCTGGTTTGGCTGCTTGAAGTGTCTCCAGGCTGCACCATGTGTAGGTGGCGGGGCCTGCCACAGACACAACCTGTGCTGAGGGCAGGGCTTGCTCAGGGGAGCCCCTTTTATTGGTCTGCTGCAAAGTTCATAGCCTCCAGGCTCCTCTGCCTCTCCCTTTCCTCCCCTTTTCCTCTGTCTCTCTTTTTTTTCTGTCTCTCTCTTTTTAAATTAAGATTTTAGTAATTAAATTGATAAAAGTCATGCCAATATGCTTCATGGTTCCAGACCCGATTCTAAATGCCACACAGGCACAGAGAGCAGAGGAAATTCTACCTTTGATGTGGTGCTGTCTATTATTAAAAATAATTGGATTTTTTCTCTCACTCTTTATTTTACCCTGGACAGGCTCAGTTAATTCCCCTCTCCAGGCTATCGCAGCTCTGGGGCTCCAGCGCTCTGCAGCGAGGCACCAGCTGGCAGCAGGCCGCTATTTCTGTCCTTCTACTAGGATGCACAATATATGTCTTGTCCTAAATCTAGGATTTTGAGGAGATGGAGTGGTAGTTTGTACAAGCAAGGGGTTGGAGTTTGGTACCTGGCGGCAGCTTTTTACATGGAATCGAGTTGGAATGGTGGCAAAATCATTTGAGTTTCTGTTCCACAGCTCCCATTGCAGCCTGGCCTGTGTTTAGAAGGCACAGCTTTGGCCCAAAGGCATCTGGCAACAGTGGAGATGCACTAAAAAACCACTCAGTGATAATCATGGGTAAGAGGCTTTGATTTTTCAGGAGATGGACACAGCGTGCCACGTGCAGCAGTACCCAGAATGTGAAGCTGATGTTCCTGCCCAGTGTTTATCCAGAAATGGTGCATATACCGTAGCAGCCATGTCCAAACCAGTCGAATTTATGAGTTTTATTGCTAGACAGAGGCAAGGAGGTGCAGTGGAGGTGGATTCTTGTCTTTGTCCCAAAGACAGGTGGCACTGAAGGAACCGTGTCATCACAAAGTGCTGACCGCAGACATCCTCCTTATGTGTATATCTGTGCTGTTTGGTGGCACAGACGTCTGTACTTGCAATGGAGAGCTTTGCATCGACATTTCCAGTCCAGTCCTATTTTTGGGACTGATTCGTAAGCGTAACATGATTGTATGAAACCGCTGGCCTCGCTGCCTGACAGGGGGGACTGACAGCATAATGAATCTGTTTAACTCCAGACTGATGAATCACATCACAGGGCTGTGTTGTCCTGAGCGCTCTGCTTCTCCTCAGTGAAGTCCCACAGCACAGCAGAATCTGGGTGTGGCCGGCACCATTATCTCACACCCCCTCTTTCTCCCTCTCTCTCGCTCTCTCTCTCTCTCTCCCAGGTACATTCAGGGTGCCTCGTCTCCCAAAGATATGGTCATCATTGTCGATGTGTAAGTGTCCCCCTCTCACACATGCCCAGGCAAGCACAGACAGCTGGTGTTTTTTTTTTTTTTTTTTAACATATTAATAAGAGCAAAGCTTCTCCTTGTCCGTAATGTTACAAGGTTGAATTGTCTCAAGGTTCTAGTGACACCTGTTGGTAAAACGTGTTCAGAAAAAAACAAACACACCTTCCTCTTCACTGTTTTTTTTTTTTTTTTTTTTAATATTTATTTCCAGTCACTGCCACAACATGCTCAGTTTGCACATGAAGATGACAAAGATGCTTTACATTAAATTGTAGATGATCGGGTGGTTGGCTAGGTGTGTTGTAGCAGAGATTTGTCATGACAAGCATGAGACCCAGTTCTGTAACATTACATTTAGACACTGTAAGCAGCCGTGACTGAGCTGCAGAGGTCAGGTTGACATTTGCATGTCACTTGTACGTCCGTCACTTTGACTGCACCCAACAGTGTGAACAATGAAGATTCTGTCTTTGGGTCTGCTGAGTCTCCATCTTGTGGCGTTTCTTTCCCCAGGAGTGGTAGTGTCAGTGGACTCACCCTGAAGCTGATGAAGACCTCCGTGATGGAGATGCTGGACACCTTGTCTGATGACGACTACGTGAATGTGGCCAGCGTGAGTGTGAAAGTCCACATTAAGCAGGCTCAGTGTTGTATGGTCCTGCGCACAAGCTGTCATTTTGTCATAGTGTCACATTCTGTCACTTCTGCTGTGACTGACCTCTGAGGCTGCTTTGTACAGAATATATAACATAGATCCCTGTGTCTGTGTGCCTGCACATATGTTTCCATGCACCGGTATAGTGGATATCAAAAGTCTACACATTCTTACCATATTTTCTGCTTACATTGACCTAAAGGATGAGATCAAGACCCTGAAGGCGCTGAAAATTTTACATTTTTGAACTAGTTTTCTGAAACGTTTTGTTTCCACTTAGATATTGTTGGTTACAGAATTGTAACAAAGGCAAAAACACCTGATCTGACTTGTCTTTATTTAGACCTTTACATGAACAAAAACTGAAATATCAGCAAGGGTGCATGTATATTAGATCATCACCATGTAAGTGTGTGTGTACGTGTGTGTATGTATATGTATGGGTGTGTGTAGCCGCAGGTCCCTGTGCTGTTGGGAGCGGATGTGGAATTGACTGGCGATTGGGACGCTGTGCGAGTGACAATGGCAGCTGTCAAATTACAGTCTGCGTGGTTCACACGGGGCAGAGACGACACCCTGCCCCCGCCTGCATGCCCAATGCACATCCTCTCTCCTACTTAAAGAGGCAATAACAACGCTTTAAACAAAACAACTGGGAATGGTCTGTCTCTTTTAATTTCATTCCCTGCTAATGGAAGATGAGCTTCTGTTGTTGCCATTAAAGCAAAATCGATTTCTGTCTCCGCTTCTCTTGTCGTCCTGTATCTCTCTCCCTCCTCCTGTTCTCTCTCTCTGATTCTGTCTACTTTAAATGTCTGACACTCCAATTATCAAATCAATCTCAGTTTGAAAAGTGATTTATTACCATTTGGTTTTAGGGGAAATAAATATAAACTAATAAAAATTAATTTGCCTTCAAAATGTGAAAAAACAAAAATGTAAGTATAGAGAGAAATAGTGTAATTTAATGTTATAATGTAATATTTTACAATTTGTACTGCTGTCATGGTGCAGTGGGTACTGCTGGTGCTTCACAGCTTCTGAGCTTTGAGTTTTGATGTGACTTCAAATCTGACTCGGTCTGCGTAGAGTTTGCATGTGCATGTGCATGTTCTCCCTGTGCCTGGTGTTTCAGATGGAGTGGTAACTAAAACCACAAGTGTGTGTAGTTGCCAGCCTATTTTTTTGTGATAGACTGTGGACTGCTGAGACCCAGCACTAAACAAGGATGATGATGCATAGGCAGCATAGGATGATGTTGATGATGCATAGGAAATTATTGGAAATTATTAGCTAGTTATGTAACACACTCTCATGGTGTCATTTACCTGTGAACAGATAAGTGCCTGTTTAGGTGTGTACAGTATGTTTGGGATCAGACAACATTTCTGTTCATCCGCATCTCTGGTTCTTGGTCCTCTTCTCATTTGTCTCGGTCCTTCCATTGCAGCATAAGGAATAGTTCAGTTGCTCCCTGAGGTTTATACTCAGAATAATGTAGGCGATAGCGACTGTGAGTCTGAGCTCATGCACTAAGTGGGATTCAGGCTTTACTTTATTTACAGTTAGTTTCTGCTATGTCCGAGTGAGACAAACACATGCATTGTGAGTCTATGTTGGAACGGTATCTGTTGTGTGTATCTGTGAACAAGTTTGGTGCGGTATCACCTCATCTCTAGGGACCGCGATAGCGGGGATGTTTTTGGGCAAATAGAAAAGAAAGCAGCAGTACGTCCCCATGACGATAGCGGTGTGGTATCACTTACACCCAACAGGTCTGAGCTGTTGCCTGATAGAAATCAGCTAATCCATTTCGCAGACTGAGTCTCATTTAAATTATCTTAACCGATTTATTTATCAGATTTGTTTGGATCTCTCTCGTTGTAATTCCTGAAAAATGTATGTGACCCAGCAAGGCAGGGAAAACCCACAACCCACTGAAGCGAAGGAAGGTGACGATTGAGGAGAGGGCAGCCTATTTTGGAAGGAGTCCATAGCAGCTGTAGCAGAGGTGCAGGCCAAAAGAGACAGTAACCCGCTGGGTGATTGGGTGATCCCATATTCTTTCTCGCATCCGTCTCTGTTTTCTGTCCATCTCTCTCATTTCTGTTTTAGATGAACTGCCTGGTGTTTCCAGAACATTATTGTGATAAATACATGCATGTACCCACACACTTCATTATATACATGATTAAGGTGATGGGTGTGTTGCTGCTCACTGAAGTCCTATGTCGATAATCTGTCCTAATCCCTTGCATTTGGTTTGTGTGTTTCTTTAAAACCATGTTATAATATAAACCAAGTAAAGAGGAAAATAACGGAACCAGTTTTGCAAAAGAAGTCATAAACGACAGACTGGATAAGGCCTGTGGGAATCTGTGTAGTGTCCTTGTTGTTGACTTGGTCAATGGGGTTAATCCCTTGGTGCCCAGATTTTGTGTGTGTGTGTGTGTGAGAGAGAGAGAGAGGTAGCGGTTGAGGAAGATACAGCGCTCCGGCTGTCTGCATCCTCTTCCCATCTCCTCAGATAGTCTGAGGATGGTGAAACACCTGCAGCATCAGCATCACAAAGAGATTGCAAGGGGGATTTTCTGCAACTTCTTCTTAAAGCCTTTATACTCTGGCTGTGCGGTGCAGTTCTCTGCCGAGCCTGCGAAAGCCGAAGACAAATGGGTCACACGTGTTGTTCCTCTGCATCTACTTGTGTGCTCAGATCAGACTTAGCTGGTCCTGTCAAACAAGGGCTCACCGTACTACAAAAGTGCGTGAAAACCATGTTTTGGAAGCATACTGTTTTTATACAATAATGGAGGCAACTGGTAGCCAGATGGAAAAATGCTGGAGAATGTTTCTTAATTGGCCATTTGGCTATAATATATAAAGTGCAGTAGACAGGTACAAGGACATACAGCTTCAGAGCCTAACAGGGGACATTGGAGGAATAAACAGACAAACACATAAACTCACAATAATCCATTCCTCTAAACATACACACTGCAAAAAAAAAACTGAAGGGAAATGCACATATACAAATGTAGCAGATGAAATGGCACGAAGATCCCAGCAGAGGCAGTATTGAAGGTGCATACCTGAGAGGTGTCTGACCTTGGGTTTTACGACATGCCTGCTGCACTGCTCGCCTGTCATGGGCACGCTTAGTTCCAGCCACGCTCGGTTATCCAGCAGGTAATGCTTTCTTTGAGGGCCTGTTAGGGCCTCAACTGGCCCTTCGAATGGAGTCAGTGCCGTGGGGATGAGCTGGGAGCAGGACTCAATATGGTCTCACCATCTGACTCATTATCTTCTCCTTTTCAAGGACAACTGCAGAAAAGAGGCAAAAAAAACCAGATGGTTGAAGCATTTGCATTAGAGCGTGTGTGTGTGTGTGTGTGTGTGTGTGTGTGTGTGTGTGTGTGTGTGTGTTGCATCTGGCAATTTACTGCACAGCACTCATTGGTTTCATTTCAAATACTTTTTTCTGCAAAATTACCATTTTACCATTTTGTTGGAGAAATTCAAACTTAATTTCAAGCTGCTATCACATGTACGTAGGGACACAGTGGGAATGATTTCAGAGCATTTTTACGAGTGTTTTTCATATTTGTGTCATAAAACTCAAAAAACAGTAATCAAATTAGGTTTTTACCTTTCTGCTGGTGTATTACCTTTATTGATATAAATTGTCTATTCTCTTCTTAATTCGGTCATAAAGTAAAACAGTCTTTAGGCTTATTGTTTCAGAAATTGGTGCTGCTTCTGCATATGTACTTGCAAAGGCAGCGGTCAGGTTATTCTGCCAGCTGCGAGCTTCTCTAGTCGCACAACCTGAATGCATTAGATAAGAGCTGTTATGAGCGTCGCCCTTAGAAAGTCAGCGACAAAAAACTGCTTATCTCACTGGTTATCTGACAGGCTCCCTTAGGGCTCCGGTGCAGATTGGCCTGCTAGAGACACACAGCGCTTCCCCATCACAATGCCCCCCACATTGACAGCCCGCTTCCAAGGTCACTGTCGCCGAGTAGCAACATGCTGTTGTCCCCGGTCTCCTCTGGCCGCTACTCTCCTCAGTCTGCTTTACACAGGGAGGGGGTATGAGCAGCCTCCTGTGAAGATGCGCATGGTACAGCAGTGCTGTAAAACAGGAGAATCGGTTCGTGCTTGCTGGGTAAATCACGTGCCCTGGGCATGCGCAGACGTACCCAATGCACAGCGTGGTCAAGTGTCCAACCCCTCAGACGATTTCTGTTTTACCTGAACCGAGCAGCAAATTGCAGGAATGTCCATTATGTAACACACTCTCATGGTGTCGCTGACTGACAGCTGGAGGTGTAATGGGCGTCCTTTTAGAGTCCTCCACACAGACTGAGTCCGCTGCCAGTAAGTGTCAAGAAGCGCACTCTAAGCTGCGGAGCCTCCGCAGAATGGCAAAGTGTGTGTGGAAAGTGCATCTTCAGTGCTCGATAACAGGGATGGAGCTGATAGCACTCCACAGAACAGCTGTGGCCCTGAGTGAGGCCAGTGTGGAGTCAAGGTAGCACAGGAACAAGAGGGACAGGCCATAAAAAGGCCAGTTTTATCTTATTTGCTCTAGTGGGACACAAAAGCAGACTGCAATATAAGCGTGTTCAACGAAGGCATTTCATAGGCCTGTTGTGGGTCAGTTGACGTTGTGTGTGAGACACGGCAGGGAGATGGGAATGGGCTGCATTGAGCACACTCAGCATCCCTCAGTGTGCCCAGGTAGGTCTCAGTGGTAACAGTGCACAGGGAGCCTGGGGTACCTTGGCTGGTTGGAGAACTGGTGATTAGGAAAGGTGAAAATGAAGCCTCTGAGGTCCCATATGGATATGAGATGTGCTCAGACATGCACACAGGCTGCACCCCTGTTTCTATCACCAGTCCCCACCTTCAGGAGACCATCATGCCAGGCTCGGCTCAAGCTTTTGTTCGACTAGAGTAGTTTGCTCGATCCTTAACTCACTCTCGCCACCTGCTGTTCAAACGGGACACTGCAGCAGTGAAACGTCATACAGACTGAAACCAAATGTCCTTCTTTGAAGGAGAATTTACTCTTCCTTCTCTTTGACCTGTTAAATAAAACATGTTAAACTATTGTTCAAGTGATACTTGACTTCTTCTGCCAACAAGCCATCTGACCCTTTTAGTTCCACCTTTAGTAAAGAGTGCTGTCCTGCGGTCACCTTTTTTGTCACGTACGTTCATTCCTTGACCTATGAATTACTATATTGTCAAACAAGCCATTGTTTAAGTATAGGGATGATCTTTGTTAAAGGCAGACATGTCACGTAAAGGGGGGCCATTTAAGTCCCAGGATGGGCCTTTGAGCAAAATGCACAGCTTGAACTGCTCCACTAAATGGCCAGGCTGCATTAATGAGTAAAATTACAGAACTCTTTGGTTGAACAGCTTAACATGGACTGAATATAGCATTCTTATACAGGGTGTTTCAAAAAGAATTAAACACTTTTATAAATGTATTACTTTGTTGACACAGTATCATAGCAACGTATAGTATCCAGTGGCAGTTTCTTGGCATAGTCCCCAGTGATTCCTGGATAGGCTCAGGACCGTCATGACCCTGACCAGGATGGACCGATGGATTTAATATAGTGGGCATTTGTAAGATTAAGAAAAAACTGTGGAAATGACTTTAAAGACTGGTTTAGACTACATGTTCGTGTTATAGTTTTAGTAATAAATTTATGAAAGTGCTCTGTTTATTTTGAAACACTGTATATTCTATTCCAGATAGAGGGTCTATTCTGTCATTTGTCATGTTACACATAAAGCTTCACGGGGCAAAACCTCACTTTCTGTTCCATGTTGCGTCTTTTAAAGGACCAGTAAAATGTGATAAAAGCTACATCCATATAGACAAATGTCAGCTTTTCACATGGTAAATTTCTAACTGATTAGGCCATTATTCTGTCAGGAAAATGTCAAAGAATCTGAAAGTGACCTTCAAGAAAGAGAACATTAAAACAGGGACGTTAGTGAAGTTGCTGTTTGGAATTGGAAATCGGCAGCCTGGTGTCTGTGCTTGGGCTGTGCTCGTGCTTAAACCCATTTGCTTGTATCTTGAAGCATTTCCAGTGCACCTGTCCTTTATGCGCAGCCTGTAATTATAAAGGTTTTCTGCAGCATGCCAATGAGGTGCTCACAGCTGCCTCTGTAACACCCACTGGCGACCATCTCACTATCCTCTCCGGCTTCCTCTCCGTTCTCACCCAAAGGGGGTGGGGGTCGCAGCTCGGCATCCACCGTGCTCAGTCAGTCTAATAATGGCCCCATCTCTTACTGCACATTCGTAAACTTTTAGTTCAACTTCATGGAAAAGGTACTTGTGAGAAATAATGTGAAGTCATACAGTAAAGATACAAAAATTATTCCTATGACAATATATACACAGGCGCAAGCAGTACAGATCAGTAGGTAAAGCAGGGCTACTTTTTTCACAAAGAGCTCAGCTTAATTATGTTTTGAAATACACCTATAACATTTACATATATATGTATGGCATTTACAGTGCAACCATTGAAAAAGCAATTATGGATGGATGGATGGATGACATTTTATTTTTTAATTAATTGACATTCTGATCTAGTGCAAGGCACATGGAACAATAATGTCACGCATCAGAAAACAGTGCTGCCGTTGCAGTGTATCTTCTCAGCATTTGTATTAGTCTATGATGGGAAGTTGCAGCCTTTCCCTAAAACTGACCGCTTTGATGTTGTTGAAATTATTTTTTTGCTCCTCTTCATGGCTCCATTTCATTGTCTCTCAGTTCAACCAGATGGCCAAGGCAGTGGTACCCTGCTTCAGTAACCTGGTCCAGGCCAACGTTCGCAACAAGAAGATCTTCAAGGAGGCCGTGCAACACATGTCAGCCAAGGGCACCACCGACTACAAATCTGGCTTTCACTTTGCCTTTCAGCAGCTTCTCAATGTAAGTTAGAAGTCACCCTTGTTTCTTTCACGTCTTAAATGCATTATTGTGCACATTTTGTGTGCTGTGTTTTATTTAATTCAGTTCTTTTTTTTTTATATAGCCCATTTCTCGACAAAGTGACTGATGATTCAATATGTAAACAGGGTGGTGGGTAGACTGAATTAGACCATCTTCCCATCCACCCTCATTTTAATTTAAAATAGTATCCATTTGCAGAATAGTTTTCTGCATGTTATATTCTGAACAGACGTCATCTCCATCTTTTGCCATTTGCTTGTTTTCAGTGAAATGGTCATGATCGGGATTAGGATTTTTTTTTTTTTTAGTTTGAAATGTTGCAGATAAACATAAAAAAGTGGGCTGACATTTATTGATTTGATTTCATTAAACGGAAAGGTAAAATGCTGCAAGGGGGGAACTTTAATCATGCCTTTGAGGAGTCGTCCCAGAAACGGTGCACACCGCCTGCAGTGATTTCACCATAACAGTTACCCCACCCACCAGCTCTCTGTTCACTTGTGCGTGCAAATTATTCTGAGACAATATTGCTGTTTAAAAAAATGCCTTTTCTGTTTGTCTGGATTCTGAGAAAACGATTAGCGTTTCAGCTGGAACACCCACGACCCCTCTGCTTTCCTGTGATTTTTATTTTCTCCTCTTGGGATTTTCTATTTCCATTTATATTGAAAAGAGTTAATTGCGCCTGGGCGGATTGCACGCGGCCTCTGTACACAAAGCCCAAGCGACCCACTTTTAGCCCCCTGCTGAGCCTCAGAAAACCCACTCCAGCTGTCATTTTGTTGTGCTCTCTTCAGTCCTCCTTTGTAAAACGATTTGTCGTGTAAGTCATTCACTGCGGAGCACCTGTTACCCCCTGCAACTTTCATTGGCTTCTTCATAATTTTCACATATTGTTTCCACATATATATTTTAATATTTTAGTTGAACTTAAGGAAACAACATCAGCAGTTTGCAGTGTTTGGTTACAGCTCATAGGCAGAAGCGCTTTGAAGGAAAGCCGTAGCCGAACATCTCTCTATCTCAGAGAGGATCCTCAAAGTATCTCCCGGAAAATTCAGCATGTCCATTTTTACCTGTATCCTCAGGCACCACTGAAAAGGGATGAATAACTTATAAGATTACATTTTCAAGGTGTCCCAATCACTTTGATGTCTAAAAATGGAAAGCGGTCTGTTCTTGAATGGTCAGAGTGTTGAGGGATGACAGCAAAAATGCAGTATCCATGTCTGCTTAGAGTGATAGGAGTTTTTACTGTTCTGAATGTGAAGGTGATCCCATGGAATGTACATTTAAGGACAAAATACTATGGTAAACACCATGCCTTTCGTGTCACTGACACGATTAGTCTTTCATATACTTTTCCTAAGACGCTGTCAACAGAAACACTGTTATAAGTTGGACTGTGGTCACCTTAAATGCTGTATTATGTGCATCGTTCATTTCTGGAAGCATTCACTTGACGCTGTGCTTGAAATGTCTGACAAGGCTCTAACAAGACTGTCTTTTCTGTCCTTGCACTCGAGTTGTGTCTTAAAGCTTGTCTCCGTGAAGCAGGACAGAAATATACTTAACTCTAATTTAACTGTCAAATTTTTTTTCACCAGAGGGGAAAAAGGAAAGTAATGTGATTATAAAGTGATGCATTTGGAATGCACAACAGATCCCCAGAGCACATTTTCATCTGCTACACCTTTTAAAATAAAAAAACAAATTCATTCAATTACAGTACTAAAGGTCACTGTAAAACTGCATAAATAAATGATTATTTAACTCAGCTTAAAGAAACTCCTCACCATTAAAAATTTCTTTGAAGGATATTTTCTTGTCTAAAGTGTGATTTTTTTTTTTTTTTTTTTTTTTGGTCTGCACTAGTTTGCCGGAAACCAGTGAATATCACTTTGTATGCTGCTGTAGAAAAGTAGGGGGGTGAGAAGACGGCTGGATTAGCAAATAGACAGCAATTCCCTGTGAGGCCAGTGGACACCAACTGGTTGACCTATCAACTTGACAAAGTGCATTAAAATGAAGGGGTGGAAAAGGTGTTTTAATTTGAATCCACAGCAGCTGGATTACATAATTGGCAACTGAGCCATCATAAAACTGTTATTGTAATGATATTATTTATCTTTATTAGAATCTTGTCAGAGTGACACTGTGCAGGCCTGAATATCAATGCGCCTGTCAAACCGGCCGCCAGCAGAGTGAATCAAAGCGACCACAGGAAACTGGCATCATCCACAGCAGACAGCAGTAACACAAGCAGAGATGTATGGGTGATGGTTCTGGAAGCGGAACATTGAAAGCTGTACTCAGCATCTTCTGAAGAACCTCTGCGTTGGTGTTTTTATTTATTTTTTTTTAAAGATATTTTAAAAGTGTATGTCCCAACGTCTCAAACCTGTGCAAATAATATGCTCCACTTGAAAGTAAAACTGGTGCTACATGGTAGTACATGGCATGTTAAAACACCAAAGGATGTTTATCAGGAACCCTGCTGAGAGTCTTGGGTTAGACTGGCACAACTGTGGTGCCCTCTGCTTTATTCTAAGTACTTACTGTACTTGCATGCAGTCGGCAAGTAAGCCATATTGGATAAAAGCACACTCAGTGAATAAATGTAAATGGAATGTGTTCACCTTACATAACTAAAAATATTCCTAGCTGAAGCAATGCTGTATAGTAAAGGTGGTAAAGAAATCATAGTGTTTGTATTTCAGGAGCTTCTTCAGAGGGTGTTTAAATCAGCGGTTCATAGATCACTTGGGGCTCATCCACTAGCTTCTGACAGTGAAATGCAGGCTTGCTTTGAAAGTAACTGTCATACTAAACAAATGTTGCACACTTTTTCTGGAACAGGCCCTTAAATTTCATCTGGTCTTTAAAGAGGTATGTGGCCTGAAAACAGACAAGAACCTCTGATCTAGATCATTCTCCAGATCTGCTGTTACCAGCCCACTGCTATTGTAGGAATAAAAAGTCTGTATTAAATTCAAACTGTAATCTCAGTTAGGTGACCAGTTTTGTTTCATGAAGTTCAAATGTCCTCGATATAACTGTTTCTCCCTTGTGTTCCTCTCTGCATCCAGTTCTCTTCATGACTTCTTTCTGTTCCATCTACACAGGAGAGCAACGTCCCTCGAGCCAACTGCAACAAGATGATCATGATGTTCACCGACGGCGGAGAAGATCGAGCACAGGACATCTTTGAGAAATACAACTGGCCCAACAAGACCGTGAGTGTCACACATCTGCTTGTCTTGATGGCCAGTTTGTTTTGGCTGTAGTGGTTTTATATATACTCTTATATTCATTTTTGATTCAATTTTTATATTTGCAGTATGTTTGTGGCTGTTGCGGTTCATTACAGAATGGAGTCTGTTGGCCTGACTAAATAATGTCTTGTTAAGAATGACCTACTCTGACTGACCTTTGTTCCTTGTTCTCTTTCCCATCTTAGCCTTGAACATTTGTTTTCAGATCCCACATTTTTAATCCCTTTCTCACCCTGCTCACATTTTCCCTCACTTTTCTGCAGCCTTACAAGCAGGAGCTGTACTTGTAGTTGTAACTGCTCTAATCCACTTATTAATCAGCTGCTTAATCACCAGTGGCTTTAGATCAAAAGCAGACTCCTCCTTGCTTTCTTCTCCATCTCTGCTGTTTGCTGCCTTTCCCTACCTCATCGTTACTTACATTTTTGTGCAAGAAAAGAGTGGCCGGCTCTGTTCCTCTCCGTTTCGAACTACACTTCTTTTGCTTGATATTTAAAGTCATCCAGCCATTGTCAGTAACCGTTTCTGTTGTGCTGGATTGTGATGCCCGAGGGTTTTTCCTAGAAGCGCAGGGTTTAAGGCAGGGGGCACCCTGAATGTGACACCAGGTCATTACAGAGCAACCACACATGGTCCCATTCACACAGTACAGGCGATTTAGGGTCACCAGTCGTACACACATCTTTGGACTGTGTTAAGAAACCTACGTGAACATGGGGCGAGGCGTTTACACCTTCTCAGACCAAGCTAAATTTGAACCCACAGCGCAGGAACTGTGAGAGACCAGCACTGCCTGCTGCATCGCTGTGCTGCCCCTTTCTCAAAGTTATCTGTTACCTTCTCCATGCAGCTTTATTTTGCATAGGTTTCGATAGAGAGGCCAACTGATAATGGCCGTATCAAGAGGGAAACAGCTGAATAATGGAAAAAAGAACAGGACACCGGAGAAAAGGAGACCCAGAGGGCAAAGTGATTCGCAGCCCTTCGGCGTGACCGGATGTGACCTGTACTGCCCTCCAAACTGACACGCTGCACTGTGGCCCTCTGGGAATGGGCCTGTTAATTAGATAATAGCAGTATTTCTTCCAAAAATAAATACAAATACCTCAACATTGTTCAGTTTTTCCTGGAAATTTTTAATTTACTTAAAAATTAGTTACATAATGCGTGTAAGGAAAATGACTAATTTTAAAGAGCATTTATGTGGGTGGGGGATGGGACGGGATGGCCTTCTTCTAAAGTGTAATGAATTGTTTTTGTGTATGCTCCAAAAGTGCAGCTATCTCATAACTTGTGCCATTGTGAATGTAGGGACATTTTGGGTAATTTTCTGAGAGAATAGATAATTCTCTGTCATAATACGCTAATTTAACACAATTGCTACTGTACTGCAGAAATACCTCTCAGTGTGTTTTGACAATAAAAGATGGTAAATGCATAACATAAACAGATGGTTTGGTAGAAATCTGTGGTGTTGTTTTTTGGATATTTTATGAAGTGATTTTGATTCAGTGTTAGGTACGTATAGTAGCTATCTCAAGAATCAAGAACCATTTATTGTCGAACACCTTCATACAGCAGGTAGACAGGGAGCACGAAAAGCAGGTCCATAGTGCACAAAACAGGGGCAAGAAAATTTAGAGAAGGAATGATGAAAAGATAATACAAATACATCTGCTGTTGCCGCTTTGGTCACCTTCTTCCTGCTGCTGCTGTCTGTGCACCATGAAGCCAGTTTGTTAAGAGAATGGTTTGTGTTTGACCCGGTCTCACACTCGCTCACGGTTGGCCTGCACGACACCCTGGCTCTCCGGTTGTCTCCCTGACTAATAAAGATTTTTAAGACAAGTGCTCTCCCATAAAATGACCCTTCATTGAGGGTTTTATACTTTTCCCTTTTAATATTCTCCAGCTCCAAGGGGGAATCGTAAATCAGCCCTGACAGGACACTCCCTGACCTTGTGATTAACCTGAAAGGCTTTCATTTCCAGGCTGAAATTCACTCAAATGACTCTGTTTTTAAGGATGTTTTTTCACCTCTGCCTTGTGGCTACAGACAAATGAAGAATAATGTGCCCCCCCTTTCTCTCTGGCTTTCCTAAGGTGCGAGTGTTTACCTTCTCCGTGGGACAGCATAACTATGATGTGACTCCCCTGCAGTGGATCGCTTGTGCAAACAAAGGTGGGTGTCATTCTGATGGCTGATTTGGCGTCTGTCCCTTCCTCCTCCTTTGCGTGGTGCTTTTGCCTTTGACGCGACCCTTGGACGCAGTGCAGTTTAGCTCTAGTCGCTTGTCTGTTGTCCTGTGCTCCTCTGTCGTGGGATGCCTACATCAGGGTCCTGCGGAGGTGCGAAGGGCACCACGAGGCCGAGAGAACCGTGCCAGTTACTCCGTCGCCCCTCTGCATTGTGCTACCCGGCTTGGTAGCTAATGCCATTCTGCCATGGTTGTTGGTTTTTGTCCCCGTGTTTCAGCATCTCTCTCATGCATAGCTTGTCATTAATGAGGAACACAACCACACTTACAAAGCTGATAATGAATTAACTGAAAACTAAGCCAAGTGCTTCCACAGAAGTTGTAATTAATTAGAGCAGGAAACAGTGTTTTTCTCATGATAACCAAGTATCTTTCATACTTGCCAAAGCGGCTTGAGCGGCGGATTATGCGTCTCTGCTGTTTACTGCTGTGATGATTATGATGGGACTGAAATGCATTTGTACGCCTCAAAAACATAATACAGAAGACCTCACTTCTCTCCTCACCGGAGTTGCTGCTGTGCTTTTCATTATTTAACTCTCTTTGCTTGAACCCCCCGTCGCACCAACACCCCGCACCCAGATCTCCTCGGGGGCTTCGATGAGTTTGACGCCGGGGTTGCACCTTTGTTCTTTCACTTCTGTCAGCATCAACTTTAGTTTAGATGGCTCACAGTCATATTTGCACTAAAAACGGACATCTTAAAATTTACTGGAGAAACATTTATGATACAGGGTATCATATGTATGTGATTTTAACAAATCTCACGCCTTTTCTAAGAGTATCCCTGGGATATTGTTGTCCAGAGCTTCAAGGTCAGCAGGTACTCTAAGCCGACAGCCTTCTGTCCAATTCCAACTTCAAACATTCAGAGCCAGCACCAGGCACCAGGCCTGTACCCCCTGGACAAAAACCCTGACTGAGCTGTGGATTCAACTACGGGACTTTTAGTCTTCCTGATCCATTCCTTGTCGATTGTGGCAAACTCTCAGAAACCGCAAATGAACTGACGTTTGCTCATCCTCAGAGGCCGCGTGATCACGGCATGTGGGACATTATGAAAAACAGCCCAGTGCCCGGTGTCCGGCTTGCACCAACCCCCCCGGCACATCTCACTACAGCCCCACTTGAGCTTTTTGCAGTCCAACAAACTTGAACACGTGAAAAGCTTCATTTTAATTTATGAAATTTAATGTACGAAGCTACCAAATGATTCATTTGCAAGTACGGGTGTCATAAAGAATTTGATTAAATATGCCTAAATTGCATTCAGATCCAGTGCAGTATATTATTTCTTTTGAACCAACTTTATAGTGCTGTCAAACATGATTAAAGTCACAGAGCGAGTGATAAAGTAGCATAAATGAGGCTGATGACAAATGCACGGCGTGCTCCTCTTGGTGCTGGTGATGTGAGTAAAGCGGTCGTTGTTCCTCCAGACCTCAGGGTTTCTTCATGTCGCTTTAACACTGTAACGAACACCCTCGTAATCGGCTAACAAGACACTTATGAATAATTTTGAATTCCTCTCCCAACATGCGTTTATGCACGCAGGCTCCAGGACACTCGGGATTATCTTGCCGGTTTTTGTCAGTCCCCTCACTTTTGTCATGTTCCGTGACAATTGATGTCACGTAGAAGAAGGCGTGTGCTGGAACGGTGCCACAGCGCAGGATGGTGTGCTCTCCGTGTTCCGGTCCAGGAGGAAGGCCCTGATGACATGGCACCATCGTGCCGATGACCGCCATCGTGGCCAAGGACTGGTGCCCAGTGGGAGAGACCTGAGCTTCCACGGGTCACATTGCACTTTCATGTTTTCCTAAAGAAGTTTAAAGAAAGCTTTTCGGCCAAAGAGCGAACAGTTACACTCCTCATTCAGCTCTCAGTTCACTACTCTGTAAAATACCTTGACCATCCCTGCTGTTGCTGTGAAAAAATTCATTTTCTCCCTCACTCCCTTCTTCACTCGCCTAGTAAGACGCCATTCTAGCTCTTTCAATTACTGTGAGAGTGTTTCTGCATGTGTGTTTGCTCACACTCCAACTATTTTACAAAATCACATACTACAGTATATTACAATATTAGTCGTTCCTGTCTCTTAACATTCTGTTGCTGCCCATCTTTCAAGCTGACACTCATTGTAGAAACACTCCTGTTTTATGCCACACCGGCACTGTAGCTGTTGACCCAGGGCTGTAGTGTCTTTGCTAATCTGTTCCGCTACCACACCACGGCTCCACACACCGAGCAGGCACTCACGTGGCGCATACACATGTAAATAAATAAACAAGCACTGGGGATGTGGAGGTCAACAGCGAATCACTCAGCTTCCTGTGCTGCCAGCCTCCTTCTTTTACCGCTAGCCCCAGTGTCACTTCATTTGTTTAACTGCCTCTGCTTGTAGTTAATCTGCACGGACACCCGACTGTGTACATGAAAGCAGGGGCGACCTCCTGGCTGCGGCAGCGCGAGGGCACAGAGATGGATCAATGTGTGACCTAGTGGGGTCAGTGTCCTGCCACAGTGACGTTCTCTCATAACCATCAGGGAGATGAGGCACTACAGGCCCCCTCTATTCTCTCGCTAGATCATTTGAATGCTTTGGGGCAACAGGACACAATTGAAGGACTTGTTCGACTCCCCAGCCCTGTCATAGTGCCCTTATTCAAAGAACTTAATCTGGTGTGTGTGTGCGTGCGTGCAGGTATGTGTACACATGAACGCATATTTACCCTCCAAGTTGTGACTGTTCCCATTAATGTGTAAAATGCCAGTCTCACTGTAATAATTTTATTTATATGGCCATATCCAGTCGTGAACCTTAGGACACTTTGCACATGGCATGACATAAAGGTGAACTTCTTGACAAATGCCCAGTTACAACCCATAGGCCCCTCCTTTGTGGGGGTCTCTTGTAAAAGAATCCCATACTCTTGGACGTCCAATGTCGTACCTGAGTCCTCAGACTGTGCATGTTGCTGTTGAATTGATGTGCTTCTCTTCTCTTGTGCAGGCTACTACTTTGAGATCCCATCCATCGGGGCGATCAGGATCAATACCCAGGTGGGCATTGACCAGGGCTGAGCAGCACCGTGCTCTGCGCACATCCTTGGGGTGGTGTCAGGACGTTGATCATCCAGGGTTGTGTGCTGTAGTCCATGGAGACGAGGAAAATGGGAAGTGCCTGTTTGACATGTCCACAGAAACACAGCTATTCCAACACAGGGAAGCGCATGTCTTCTCACATGCAAACAGACCACACTATGTCCCACTCCTACTTCCTATATTGTGGTGCTGTGCAGTTCTATACAGCAAGGTGCATAGTCTGACCAGGGGCTGCATGTTGAGCTCTTGTAGGGTGAAAAACAGGAAGCCGGTGTGATGTGATGTCATTATTACTTTGATTCTCTCTTTCTCTCTCTCTGTGTTCAGTTATGACAGAACTTCCCAACATCCTCTGAAAGTCTTCCTATGTTCTCCCTGAATGAGAGCCTGTTGCCTGTTGCACACCTAAAGCCACTGTTGTACCGCACACACTGTCACACAAATGCTTTTACTGCTGCAGACAGCACTAATGCAACTGATATCCTTTAGTCATCACATGGACAGACACGTGCGCGCAGAGGTCACTCCAGGGTCATTCTGTCTCTCATAGGGAGCCACTTAAATGTCAAGTCACCTGTGAGTTCTGGTAATGTGGGTTAATAAGACAAATATTTTCCGTGGCCTTTAACAGAATCACTTGAGGCTGCACGTGTGCCTACATGTCGACACAACTCCTTGTGTGTGTGTGTGTGTGTGTGTGTGTGTGTGTGTGCCTGCATATTTGTGTGTCTTTGTTAAATGTGAGTAAAGAGGGTGTAGAAAAACATTGTTGATATTGCAGTGTATTGCAGAGCATCTTGAAGGTAACCCTGTATCCCTTCTTACCTAGTGCCAGAGTTTGGGATACAGCTGGTGTGTAATAATGCAGTCAGGGCACACGTTTCCTATATGCCTCAGGTGTCACTTCACACTGCATCAGGTGGAAATCGGCTGAATATTTTTCAGCATCCAGGCAAAGTGTATTGACATGGCTTAACAGGTTTTAAGGATAAATAACATGTCTCTCTGGAGACCCATGAGCTTTCCTGTAAGCATCCATACCTTTGTTTGTACTTTAATTCCCAACATCATTCCTGCCTTCCCACAAGCCACGGGCTGTTGTTTCAGCACTTTCACACCACTGGTTTCTCATATATTTAAAACACTTGTTTTTTTAGAACTTGCTGCCTTTGCAAAACCTTGCACTAAACATTTTGTATACAAAAATACAAAATCAGTGTTATTACCATACTAATTTCATTGAGGACATTAATCTACTTTGGTGGAACAGTTCCACTGGGGCCCAGGGAGGCCACAGCTGCTAAGTGACCCAGTACATCATACATCTCAAACACAGTCCAGTCCTGATCGTGGTCTTTAATATCGTCAGCTCCGCTTAGTTTTTGCATTCCCTGAGAACAAGATACTCTTGCTTTGGGTGCTGAATGTAGACTAGAAGTGAAGCAGTAATTGTGCAATGAGGATGAATATTTTGGAGTTTTCTAGTTTACTTCATGGATGTGTAAAATGATGCTTATGATGTGTGACTTGGTCAATGGTTTGTAAATGCACATATACATACATACATACATACATACACACACAGGTATGCAAACATAAGCAAAACATACAGACACACATATGATGGCTGTCAGTGGAGGTGACTTAGCCTGAGGTGGTGAAGTTCAGTCAGACAGCCTTCGGTAGAAAGCTGTTCCTGGACCTGGTCATTTTAGTGGTTTAAAAAATTCATGTGTCAGGAAGATGTCAAAAGATTTGGATGGACCGGAGGCACCAAAGGCAAGTAATTGTCCTTTGAACAATGAATAGGAGTGAAAGAGCAGTCAGAAGAGACTAGGTGGTAAAACAAGGGTTTGAGAAACCAGGTGGTTCAGGGAATCATTCTGCTGCTCAGCCAGGTATCGCTCCCTTCCTCCGGGCTGCTGCCCTACTGGGTCCGGCCGCCTTGTTCGGGTTCTCCAGAGCGCCGCTACAGTACAGTTATTGACGGCTTATGCGGGAAAGCCAGAGTGAATGGCTAGCGAGGTGTGCTGCTTCAGGTTCCGCATCAGCTTTCTGTCGGTCCCCTCCAACTGTCGGAGCTGCGAAGCAGGCTGACAGGCTTATATGACGCCATTCAGTTCCCCGAATAGACGTTCAGCTGTTCCATTAGTGCACGGTAATTATATTCTAATATCTGCCAATTCCTTTAATAGGTTTCATACAGCAGGTGCAGCTGCATTGCTGGATTCACACACAGTGGCACATGAGGAACAATACGAGTCGGTCCCGGAGCAGCCGTTGCCGTGTCGCTCTCTTCATATTAAAGTACATCGCAGCAGTTATTACTCGACATTATGCTGCATTACATTTTTGTCTTTATTCATCAAACGCAGTAGAGCTCCTGTGCACAGGTTGCAGTTGGAAAGAACCTAATTTTCTCCTGCAAACTAATGAGTGTCAAATAAAATTAGCATACAAAATAACCCATCAGGTACTAGCCTAGAAGACCTGCTGTTTTGTTTAAGATGTTTTAGCATAACCACGTCCCCTGCAGATGTATTTTCATCTGTTGCTGCACTAAGCGGCTGCTGGCAGTTGTGATTTTCTCTGCGTCAGCGCTGCTCTGACAGGCAGGCTGTACTCCTTTGTCGGCGAGGACTTTGGCAAGTTACAGAACAGCTTACCCTTGTCAGCTCCTCAGCTACGAATAAAAGAACTGAAAGGCTTCGTATTGAGCTGGCAGAGAGGGACCCTAGAAATTCTGCTTCTCCCCGCACTGAGGCGTGATGGGCAGCTGATGCCATCTTTACACACGGTGGCACTTTGCCAGATTATGCAATAATCTTTCTTTTTGAAAAGGGAAAGACTGGTATGATAGAGATGATAAAAGGGGTGGGGAATGCACATTAAAATCTGTGACAGCAAAAGGATTTAGAGGAATGTGAAATATAGACTTTTTTTGCATATTTACAGAGAAACAAGGTCAGGGGTGCGATGAATGTGATGATATGCGTCTATTTATTTTCACAAGGTGTAAATGACTGTGCAGCCGCACGAGCAGGACATGACCCAATGTTTTGCTGCTCAGCTGTTTATCATATACAAGCCCTGTGGGTGGGGATGAGGTGAAGCTGAAAGGAGGAGCCACTTGTCATTTCAGTTGAATAGTTTTAATGTGTTTTCAATGACCATGATGTCTATTGATGCTTATTGGTGATGAAATCCCACATGGTTCTCTCCTGTGGAAGGGCTTACCTGACTGCTAACAGGGAATCTCCTGTCTCCTGATGGAAAGGCAGACATGGTCTTGTGTTTGGCCACTAATACATCTCTGGCTTGGTACATTACCCACAGTCCCAAGTCCCTGGCTGACATCACGGGGAGTCTGGGAAACATCAGAAAGGAAAGAAACTGTCCAGCAGTAATAGCAGCACAAGTGTGTTCATGGTGTTGCATTTAGTTCCTAAGGTCTCATGAAGCTGTTACAGCAGCTTGTAGTGGGAGTCCTCATGCAACTTTTATGCAGGCAGAGCCGTTTTTTTCAAGGTAAAAAACAACAGATTCACTTTGCATTGAAATTCTGTAAATTACCCTTCTGAGCATTTTCCAAAAAAGTATGATTAAAATTTAAATTCAGGGTCAGAAGCAAGGTGCTGACCAGAGGTCTGCGTTTCTGTGTGTGTATTTGATTTTACAGGAGTACCTGGATGTCCTGGGGCGTCCAATGGTGCTGGCAGGGAATCGAGCCAAGCAGGTGCAATGGACTAATGTGTACCAGGATGCCTTGGTGAGACCCCCCTCCCCCACAGTCACCTCAGCAGCCGTTTTTTATTCGCTTGGTGATGATAACGAAAATTCAATCTGACTTGCACCTGTAATATTTTATTTCCCGGCAAGGTACAAATGCTGGGTTTCCGCAGGAAGGCCAAAAACACACATAACATATTCAGGTGTTAAATGATTTCTGTTGCCAGGAGATATCTACCAGGCATTTCTTTCAGCCATGCACTAAATGGCAAGTGTCAGTCCAAGATAAGGTGCATGTCTGAGCTCTGTGATGACGGCAGCGATAGGTGGCAGTGTGCTTACATTAGCACTAGCATGGGTGCAGTGTACTCGGTGCTGTGTGAGGACAGCAGGGGGTGGAAGTGGCGTGTCTGAAGGGCGGTGCACCAATTTTACACAGACCTCCATGCAGCATGAAAGCCTCATTGTGAGCTGGCGCCACGCGCAGTTTGCGGAGGGGAGTCACACTCTGTCGCTTCCCCTTTAAGAGACACATTACAGGATTAGAGAGGAAAAAAAACAGGATTACGGTTTTGTGCTACAACACATAAAAAGCTAGGATGCGTGAGAAAGAGGTCATCCTGCTTTAGACTGCAGGGCACCATGGTTGCTCCTGTGCCTCGCAAAGCAGCCACCCCTGTCCCACAATTTTTGTCAGGGATTCCTTCTGGGCTACATGTATGCTAGTCATTTATTTATTTGTTTATACAGTTTGATCACTTTGTAGGACATTATCCAGTTTCACGACCCAGTTAGCATGCATTATTATTACTATTTAAGTGCTTATCCATCTATTTTATCCGAAGCCAAACCCATCTGTGTATTTAGACACTTAATTTCACTTGAGCAAATCAGGTTAATTCACTTTCTCAAGAGTTCTACAGTAGGGTCCTTCCTGAGATTTGAACCAGCAGCTGTCAGGCTGTGAGTCTTTGCCATTACCCACTGCTGTCTGTCTGCATCTTTTTCTAAACACGGCATGACAGTGTAAAATGTTGTCCAAAATGAGCCACCACCTCAAGTGAGCAGGCAAGTAAGCTCTACCCAACTCTCTCTCTGTCTCTGTTCTCTGTGCTTCTTCCAGGGTCTGGGACTGGTGATCACTGGAACCATGCCCGTGTTTAACCTTACTGCGGACGGAACCTCAAAGGTACAGCAGGGCACCCAATACCCTGTAATGGAATGTCGACATAATACACTGTAATCTCCCTGCAGATGAGACAATGAACACTCTGGAAAGGAGTGTAAAATATAGCCTCACTTTCTCTCTTCTTACAGTTACACTGTCTGGTTAGAAGTGTGATAGATGAAACTTACCAAAGGGCCATTTAATTTCTTCTAAGGCAGGCCTGACCCCTAGTGGAATTGGGGGTCTGTCGCATCTCACACACTTTCTTATCCATCCTCCCGAGCCTTTGGGACATCGCAATCGATTCTCCTCATAGTCAGTGGAACCTTGTCTGTTGTCTGTTTACTCGCTGTTATTTATTTATGGTCAATGGGTTGTCGATGTTTTTACTACTGGTGTGATTATTAAAAACATTCATTAATAATTGCTACGGGACAAAAGACATGCTCCATCCATCCATCTTCAATTACTGCTATTCCAGCTAGAATTGGTATCAGACAGGGCTCACTCACTCACTCACTCACTCACTCACTCTCTCTCACACACACACACACACACACGCACACACACACACACACACACATTTAAAGGACAGTAATTTTCCTGAACAGCGCATCATTGTACCTAAAGTGAAGTACCTGGAGGAAACCATGTAGAAAATAGAGTGAGAAAACCTGCAAACCCTGTAGCTGGCTGCCTTTTGCTCACCTTAAACCAGAGCACCCAGAGGAGACAACGGCAAACAGAAGAACATGCAGACTCTAGACAGACAGAGCCACATTTTAACCCACATCTACACACCAGCACCAGTGTTAACTGCTATGCCCCCCCACACGACAGCTTTTCCAGTTCTCAACCAGTATGCTGCTCTACTCTTAGTAGTAACCAGTAGAGTGCATTGCTTACTCTCAAACTGCAAAAATACAGCTACTGTTTATGTTACTTCAAATTGGTGGTAACACTACACAAACTCACACACACTCACACACAGACAGACAGTGGTCTGCCTTCCAGCTCAGCAGTGCAATGTAAAACAGGTGTGACACCTGAGGTGGTGGTGTGCAACTGGCGGAAATGTCACCCTATCGGTTCAGCCAGGCCAGCCAATTTGGTTTCCACAGGGCTGAATGGTAATTCTTTCTCCCGGCCTGAGGTACAGCTCCGTAAAGGTCAAACTCCATGTAAATAGAAATAGAGTTTAGATTGAGAACACTTATAGTCAGAATAGTCCCAAGGGGGCTGCGGTGCAGGGTGACAGCAGCTTTGTGTCACATCTATGCCTCTGAAATAAATTTTCTCACTCACAGGGCGACACACAGACATAAGTGTGACAGACATATACACATGTGTACACAAACAACTCAGTGAAACAAGCAACTTCTCAGATTTGTCGCTGTTTGTTTTTCTGCAGAACCAGCTCATCCTTGGAGTAATGGGAGTGGACATTGCACTCAGTGAGATCAAGAGCCTGACACCAAGATACAAAGTGGGTGTCACCAACACACACGCGCATGCACACAGTCACTAAGGCAATAACCAGTGCTTGAAGGAGGCTGGAACTTGGCAGTTGGCTCTTCCGGCACTTCTCTTTTTCACTCTTTGGAGTGCTGTGACTTCTTTTCTACCATCTCTTCTCATAAGCTCCCAGGATTCTTTCCTACTCCCACCCAACCAGATTCTCTGGCTGAGCTGCTCTCCCCGCAAAACCCTACAGTGCTGCATGAAGATTATTCACAAAGCCCTTAAAGCTGCATTTCATTACCCAGGGTGCACTAAGTTATACTGCAAGTTACTCATGCACTGCTTTCCTAGTGTTTGTTCAAAATGTGTGTCCCATTTATTATAGAAATATATGGTGAAAACATCAGAAGTAGCTCCTAGTATGTTTTATTGACTGCAGAAATTCTGTTTACCAACAACATGCCAATTAAGGGGTGATATGGCCCTCAAGCCCCGACAGTAACATTATCTAGCTTTTGTAGATTCAACTAAGTTTCCTCCTATGCCCATTTTCCAGGCATCACCCCCCCAAGTGAAATTGTTCTTCCAAGGCCTTGCTCTGGTCATGTTAAGGGAGCCAGTTGCAGGTGTATTAATGTTGCCCAACATATAGCTGATGTGTGGAGTGGCAAAGGTTTAGGGTGAAACCTCATCTTTGGAAGGAAACAGACGGTTCATGTTGTGCACCCTCCGCCCTCCACCACAGGCCCAGGCAGCTGGTATAAGAAGGTTGCTCTTAAGCTTTTAGAAGAAAGACCTGTTTTACACAAATGCCACCATCATAATGTCTGCGGTTCAGATTTAAATTGCTTCCTTGTGTGTTGTATCTTTAACTCCACTGTGCTGTGATCAGTTTTTTCTTTTTAGATGTCTTCCAAAACCTCTTGCTAATTTCCAGTGTCTCTCACACAAACACACGGGTATCTGCTCAGTGGAGGAGCACAGTACATAGAGCAGAACCACTACCCCAGCAAGAAAAACACTGTGCAGTGCCAAAAAAAGTGTTTTTTTAGTTCGTTTTTTTCTATATGCCAAATGCAATCAGGCCATTTTATATTACAGCTTTATTAGGCAGCTATCAGCAGCCAAGAAGACCTTATGACCATATTAGAACTATGATTCATTGATCATTTTGACAGCAAAACATGGGTGACGTGACTGCCATGTAGAAAGACACAGGTTTTCTGCAGTGTCGCAGCATGCAGTCATCTGTGGAATTTCCTTGGGGGAGAGCTGCATTTTCCAAAACCAACGCAAGTCACAGTGATTTCACTCCCATCAGATGAAACAAGGACAAGTGATTATTATCAGATGCTTGTCTAATGCATCACATATTGTAGGGCAACATTACACTGGCAAATATGTTAGGCCTGAGAAACCTTCCTGGTCCAGCAGAATCAACATTAGTAAATAAGGAGGAAAGACATAAGAACTGTGTATTTATGTTTTTGCCATGTGAGGAACATGTAAGATCCTCTGGGAAGCTGATAATGGTTGCAAAAAATTTTTTTTTTTAAATTCCCAGTTGCTCCAATCTGACATGTTCAGTCCTCCTTGTTTCCCCATTGTAGCTTGGTGCTAATGGCTATACCTTTGCCATCGACCCCAATGGATATGTCCTGCTGCATCCTAACCTGCAGCCCAAGGTAAGAGATCATTAGTGTTCCAAGAAACTAAAGACACTAGGAAGAGTAAGGAGCAGGCACTAAGTGCATGTCACATATGTTTATTGCTGCAAACGGAAAAATTTGGTAATTGTTAGCGCACACTGAAGTGGGTAGACCTGACTCCAGCGCTGTGCTCACAGTCACAATGGGGTCACAGTGGTCACGTTGCCGTGCACCTCAGTGGCAGTAACTGACTGATCCTGCTGCATGACTCCTATGGCCCACAGAGTGGAAATGAACAGGCAGCTCAAGGCAGGCGCTTCAGAGGAGGTGCATTTCTGTGTTCACGCCTACAGAACTGGTGTGGGTGTCACGCTTCCATGAGGAGCCTTAACTGAGTATTCAGTAGTTACTATTAGAAGAAATAAAGAGAAATCCAGAAAGCAAACTGATGATATTTAAAGGTGAAATGTCCAAGATATGTTGCAAAAAATGTTGGGGAAAATGGTGATTAACCTTCAGACACGTGTGCTCAGTGTACCACAGGTATGTATTCTGTGTTACAGATACTGTGTAGGGAGGGATTTGCTCATAGGAGCACTGGATTGTTCCTCAGGTGCGAATTAGTGGGGCTTGAGGGGTGGGGGTTGTCATGGGGATGAAGAAAGACAATTAAACACTGCTTTATAAACTGCGTTTGGTGGAAAAAGTGCTCTCTGACAGTTTATCATGTCGAATGGGGAAATGCCTCTAACCCACTGACAGGGTACTGCAACTAATTTGAAACATTCATCAGCACAAGACCAAAAACATGTTGGTAGCGATAGCATGCAGAGGAGGGACAGGGAGCCCCCTGTAACCACTAGGCCTGGCTGTCATGGTCTTAGTGGCAACAGTTGGGTTGTGGTCCTGTGAGTCCAACTGCAAAATCGGAAATTGGAAATAAGACAGCAGTTCCTCGACCAGCTCCTTGAATACTGGGGGAAAATCGTGTTATTCTAAAGTGCAATTTAAGTAAAGATGAGTAAGTATTTGCTCTTTTTTTAACATAGTTGAATGTTTACAGAATATGGCTTGGCACAAAATTTGGTTAGGAACAATACTCTTTTATAGGAGTTATTGGAAATAAAGTATTTGTCCCTAGGGCATATGAACCCTTATTCAAACTTGACCATCAAAAGGGGGCGAAACTCACAGCATCTTCACAAACGAACATCCTGACTGTCCAAGCATTAAATGCATCCCGGGCTGTTTTTGCTGACCTTTGTCCCTGTTCACCTCCTGTCCTGCCGTGTCCATCAGATCATTAATTTCCGTGAACCAGTCACTCTGGACTTCCTGGATGCTGAACTCGAGGACGGAAACAAGGAGGATGTAAGACCGTCGCTGAGATAACATAGGATATTCTTAGGAAGTGTCTGCTGTTATATAAACACATAATCTGTATATTTGTCTGTATGAAAATAATTCTAGCAAAATCTACTTTTGTACTGATCCTTAGAACAATTGTTATATAATGCAAGCTGTACTGTGTTTTATATTGCTTTTGTAATTTCCTACAAACACAATTCTCAGTAAACTTTTACAAATCTGATCCCTTAAAGAAACGTGTGCTTATTTCCACAGGTGATATACACATTGATCGTTACACATGTGTATATATATATTGCAGAAATACCTCTCAGAATGATGTCAGCTTTCTTGTGTTTATTTTTTTTCCGCAATAGATCCGACGGCAAATGATTGATGGCAAACCGGGACAGAAGAGAATCAAAACTCTCATTAAGTCGATTGATGAGGCAAGTCCTCACTCAGTCAAACCAAAATCAATGGAATTCTGTGCACAATTTTTCAAGCAAGATGTCACAAATCATTTTTACTGTACATTTTCCAGTGGGAATCAGAGAATATTCAAATCCAAATTTGCCTTTATGGGGAAAAACTGAAAATGATCTTGTGTCCCCAAAAACATGATGATTGTGTAAGAAACCCCAGGCTAGTCTGTCAGTCCCAGTATACCTCCCTGGGGTTTGACTGTTTGTGGACCTGCTGCTGGATGCTGGGAAACCACTTGTAGGATGAAGGTAGTGGGAGCTGGATTCAGTTCGCCCTTAATGTCAACGCTTGTTACGCTAGTGCCCCCTGCAGGCACGTACCCTTCATTCCAAGGCACATTTGTGATGGTGTGTTGGGCTTGTTTAGGTCAGGTCCTCTGTTAAGGCGGGGTTGGTCAGAAATGGTTCGGTAGCAAAACAAGCGTAACAGCCCAGTTTCCACTGTGCCCAGCATGTCCTTGAACCTTAACTAGTCTGTGACAAGATTTCAAAACAGACTGAGGTTCCTTGTCTGTCTGTCTGTACCACCTTTATGCTGACTGCAGCGCTGAGATTTCATCCAAGATACAATGCAACTCAGTTTGCCATTTAAGAAGATAAAATATCAGTCAAAGGCAGCAACTGTTGAATGTTTGATTGAAGTTGTACATTATTTATCCTGTTTTTACTGTTCTTCTCTCCTTACTTGATTCCTGCTGATAGAGGTACATTGATGAAGCGCTTCGCACCTACACCTGGACTCCTGTCAATGGCACAGACTACAGGTGAGTGCAGCTCTGTGACTGATGCCTCCTGTAGGTAAGTGTCCAGGTTTTACATTTTGTGATTCTCTGTGATTGAGATTTTTTTTTGAATATTCACCTGCCGACAGAATATCGGTTAACGAAGGTGTTATATTTTCTGGTTTGTTACGCTGCCCACTGTGTCACTGCCCCCCTCCGCAGTCTGGGTTTGGTACTACCCACCTACAGCGAATACCATGTCCAAGCAAACCTGAGCGACCAGATACTTCAGGTTCAGTGTAAGTACCCACGGTCTCCAACACGGCTCGGCTATTCCTCCCTTGCCTTCCCCATGCCCTCTGACCCCTCTCTCTCTTCCTTCGCACCACCGGGTTATTTGAGACCACTACCCGGGGTCAGGCGCCCAGCAAGAACGAAGGAGTAGACACGTAGGGTGTCCGGTTCAAGATAGTGTCCCACTCTGTAATGCCACCCCTCTGTCTTCATGCTGTGCTGTTCTGTGGTGGCATTTTTCTTCGATCCGAAGAAAAAAATGCCAGACGAAAGAAAGATGAAAGCTGGTTTAAACCTGTTGCAGAGTTGAACGTCTTGTCAGAAAATAATGGTTACAATGTGCTATTATTTTTATTTCTTTTGCCAAATGCCTTCGCTTCTTCTCCACCATGCAAATGATTCTGAAGCAAACATGTTGAGTCAATAATCATCGCTGTGAAAACTTGCATGCTTTTCACTCTTTTTCTTTTCCCCCCATCCTATGATTTTTCCCTTATTGTTCTTTTGTTTTGTATTTTAAATCATGAAATTGGTTATTTCATTTGGATTGCCTGACTTGCTTTACTGTTCTCCGCTTTGGAGTCATTCAGTGAAAAGGCCTCTCTCTTTATCTCTCTTTTCCTCTCTTGCTCTATCTCTCTGTGTTCCCCATTTACCCAAAATCCCCTCAGCGGCCCAGCTGTTGTTTTGCATGAATATTGGATTTAATTAAGAAAATGTGCATTTTGGGCCTTTCTAGAGGGATGATTGTTTAGTTCTTTTCCCTACTTAACCTCTTGCTCTCTCACTTCTCGTTGGACCATTTTCTGACTTATTGCAACTGCGGGTTTGCAGCTAAAACATTGTCATTTCATTGAGTCTGTTTTACATTACAGTGACTCCTCTACAGTTTTGCAGTATTGCTGTTGTCATTGGTTATTCTTTCTGTTCTCTACATTATGATTTTCTCTGGGAATGTTTTCTTCCATTTAACGTTCTTCTTCTTTGCAAGAAGTTGTTGATCTTTTTCTATTTGTGTTTTTTCTTTTGATTTCCCTATGACTGAATTTGTTTCTTTTCTTTTAAGAAAACAATATTTTTATTCAAATAGTAATTGAATAAAATATTGTCTGTGACTCCCTTCCCACCCAACCCCCTGTTTCTTTTCTTGCTCACTCCTTCTCTGATGGATCCAAACAGTGCAATACATCTATATCAAGGGCAAGTATATTCAATATTGGTCCACTTACCCCACACCTACTTCCTCAGTCCTACCACTGCTCCCTTGTCCTACACCCTGACCTCCTCTCCTCAGTCGACCTCCCTCCCTGCCCTCCCCCCCTTCCCCCCACCGTTTCCAGCCTGCTTGCCTTCGTCCCCTGCCCGTCTTGCCTACGAACCTCCCCAACCCACTCCTTGCCTACACCCTGAGCCTCCTGATCCTCACTCTCCACCCACCCAGCCACCCACCCACCCACCTGCTCAAGGCCCCATGCACTGTTTCTCTCGTGGCGGCTTTTCTGGCCTCTCCTCTCCAGCCTCGTCCGCTTCACCGGCACCCAGGCTTCTCACACCGTCTCTGGAAGAAATGTTTCTCTTTCACTAAAGAAATAGGTTTTGCAAATTGCGAAATTCATTGCCGTCGATATTGTCCCCTTCTTTTTTGCGCCCCTTTCTCTTCCTGTTTCTCCCCTGCCTCTGTCCCTCAGTTGACAGCTGTGACCTGGTAATGTCCTTTTCGTAAACTCCTTTTTCCTCTCGCCCCGCGTCTTTTGTCATCTCTCTCTTTCGCGTTCTCTCTCTCTCTCTCTCTCTATCTCTCTCTCTGTGTCTCTCTGTCGCTCTCTGTCTCTCTGCCTCTCACTCTGATATGTACCTCCCAGCCCCTCTGCTGTCAACCAGGGTATCTTGCTCTAGCCCAGAGAACAACACTGGCTAACTGCCACACCATTCACCACTCACAGTGGATCACCCTTCCCATGAATCTCTTTAATAATTTTTCTTGCATTTCTGCCCAGTTAGTCTCTCTTATACAATTATACATTTAGAGATTATAAAGGATTAATATTGTCATTGTTGTTCTTATGCCCCCCTAAGTATTTTGGTTTTAAGGATCAAGTTGTTTTATGCTATGGCTTGGTGACTTAATGGATATTTTACCACGTTCTTTAATACTGACTTCTGGTGTTCCACTAAAATAAGTGTTACATATTGGAAAGGCTTTAATATCATGCGAATACATGTCAGCAATACAATTTTAAGTGTAGGTGTATATAGTAGGTTTGGTTTAAAAAACACAACAATTAGTTAATGTCTGATGTGTTTCTTTATACAATATTAGATGCTGTAATTTACATATTTCACATTACTTTGAGAAGTTCACAAGCCAACACAGTTTTATGAAAGATTCTAAGGATTTAGTTAATGTGGTGTATCAGCGGGTTGTTGAATGTGACTTAAGGTTGTGTAAGTTAAAACAATTAATTTGTTCATTCCAGACAAACACTGAAGAAGTGTTGTTGTACACATGATATGTAGTACAATAGATCCTGTAGTTGGATATAACCAAGAGCTGGACTTTTGTTAGATTGTAGACGAGCGCACACAGATGGTCTCACACACCAGCGTTGGACCTCGTGTGCTGAAGGGGCGCCTGGTGGCGCGTGAATCCAGTCGAATGCCTTGCTCTTGTAAACCCTGTCTCCATGGCTTATCCCTAGCACTATCCCAGTCCGGGCGTCACCCCCCAGACAGACAGCATACCCCCTGTGACGACATAGCGAACCTAACAGGAGAGTGCGGTGCGTTGTGGGCGGATAACCACCTGGGCACCAAAATGGAAATTAAATTTATTCAGGATTTACTCTATTGCCTTTCATAACTCTGTTAACTTAAGACAATTACTAAAAATGTATATACAACCAGTGACAGTGTTCACTGTCCACATTTAAATCTCGGCTCATCAGTTCTGGTTTTTAATACTTGATCTCGGTTGGGCATGTTTAATGTTTTTCTTTGGAATCTCACAATGAGAGCCAGGCACATTAGTGTAAGTGCCTCACTATTTCAGTATATCAGTATTGCGGTGTGCAGAACGCCCCAGTGCTGGTTGTCCCTGAACAAAACCGTTCACAAGGCCTTACACCCGCTGTCTGTTTGTAACTCCAGTGTTTTGGGTGGGTCTTCCAGCTGCCTATCTGTGGGGTGACCATATCCATCAGGACCCCGTGCCACCCTCCTTTCCTGCACTAGTTGGCCATGTTGATGCCTGGCAAATAAATGCACACTTTTGGGAAACGTGTTGAAGAACTCACTTCCCGCAGTGCGACGCGGGTGAAGTCAGTTCTCCTTCACCTCAATGTGCAGCAGCCTTCAATTTTCAAAGAGTCTGTAATTTGCCCAGATCCTTGGTTTCCTTCCTCAAAAAGAGGTTCAGCTGAAAAATGGCAAAGATCTGTATTTAAATTCGGTCATTGGAGAGGCAACATATTGGCTAACCACAGTCTCCCCTCCATATATCCTTACTGTTAATCTGGTAACCCTCACGTCTGCGTCGAGTCAAATCCTGTCCTGAAGAAAGGCAGATGTCTCCCAACTAGGACCTCCCTTAATCTCTGACTCTTGAGCCCAGCTTGTGGCACTTCCCAGACAATGTTCCCTTTCTATTGCAGATTTTGAATCTCTGCTGCCAGTCAGTTTTGAGTCCGAGGGACATGTATTCATTGCTCCCAGGTAGCTCTGTGTGACTGCTTGCTTTCTTCCCATTTGTGCGTTCTTACTGGTTTGTTCCCATTGTCGGTTTGGTTTTTTGACTATGCAGTGTGCTGCCAGACCATACCGCACCCCTTGTTTCATCAGGACGCCCTCGCCTTGCCTTCTGTCCCCCCATTTGCTTACGCCACGCCCCTGAAGCCACACCCCACCTCCACACACCTGGCCACATACCTGCCTGGCATTTGCCAACCAAAATCTGCCACGGCACAAGAGCTCATTCATTTCATTACAGATTGACTCACTTGGTCTATTATTCATATCCCCCCCTTTGCCGCTGTTCTGTCTCTCGTCATGGTTGTGTCATGTTTGGTTTCATTGTACAGTATCTACACTTAATGCTCTATGAGTGTAACAGTACTTATGTCCATTATACATTCTGAGAAACAATACATTTCCAATGACAAGGTACTGGACAGCAATATTCATTTGGATTTAATTGCCACCACCGCCCCCCCATATTCCTCAAAGACTCCTCGACTCCTGCCCCCTGACCTCCCACCATTCCTTCACACTCCAAACCCAAAAGCCAGT
The DNA here is from genome assembly GCA_900497675.1 of Arapaima gigas. NCBI lineage: Eukaryota > Metazoa > Chordata > Actinopteri > Osteoglossiformes > Osteoglossidae > Arapaima > Arapaima gigas. Next base: position 74,156 of record UFQX01000573.1, on the reverse strand, counting down.
GGTACTGCATGCCCCGTAGCATGACATGGTGACAAGGCCCCTACAGGGCCTGCTGCATGAAGGGTATTCGGTGTTTGTGTGTGTGAGCTGAACATGTGGGTTTGAGCGCAAGAGAGGTGTGTGTATTAAACTGATCGCTGGTAGCTGCATGCATTCCTCTGTAAGCAAGTCCCCCCCCACTACTACCACCACCTCATATGCACAAGGGCCCCTTGTTTCTCAGAAAACACCGGCAAAGTGAGAATATGCCAGCCCCCCGGTTCCTGCTCACTTGCTGCACCGAGCCCGACACACTCGTGCAGGACGGGGAAGAGAAGTGCAGGAACGAGAGCCCGTTCTCTGCTGGACATCTCACTTTGACGGGTTTGCCGGTGTGCGCATGTGTTGCTCTGAGCTTCTTGCACGTGCCTGAGCGAAGAGGACAGTGGGAACGTGCCTGCGAGTGTGTGAGCTCTTCTGTTGCAGTGTGTATGAATGGTGACTATCCATCAGTGTGAACTTGAGAAGAGTTGTTATCATCCAGCCCTTGTGTGTGCAGATACAGTTTGTCTTTTGTGTAGGTGGCCAGGTGAGGAGATTGTGTGTTTTTATGCAGATGTGCGTGTTGGTTCATTCTGAATGTGATTCAAGGAGCATACACTTTGTTTCTGTTTATGATTGGAGTGTGTATGTCTGTGTGTGTGTGTCTGTGTGCGTGGGAGAGGTATTTGGCTCATCCTGTCATTTGCCACACTGGTCACATGCTGAAGTTGGGATGTGCAAGGAAGTTGGAAGGCAAATGTGTGTTTTGTTTTTATCTCTTTTCTCGGGGGAATGAAACGAAACACCCCCCAGGGAATACTGCAAAGAGCTGGAGCTGTCTAATAATAACACCGAGTTCTTACTGAACTTCATCGCTCTCATGGAGAAAGTCACACCCGACTCGAAGCAGTGTGAGTTCCTCCCTGTGAACCGTCACTCGCAATCTGATAAATGGCCGAGCTGTTTCGACATGACCAGAGACAGTAGCAATTATTTGTTCCGGTACTGAACCGGAGAAGGAGCTTGTGCACAAGAGGTGATAAGGCTCCTGTCTCTGCTCCACAGGCGATAACTTCCTCCTGCACAACCTCATCCTGGACACGGGGATCATCCGGCAGCTGGTGGACAAAGTCTGGAAGACCAAGGACCTCAACAAGTGAGTGAGGCCTGGGATACAGGAGCACTTACTTTATTGTTAGTAATAAAACAGACATGCACCTTCTCACACCATGTGAGAATCCTGTTTCACTGTGGCTTTGTTCTTTTTCAGCTACGGCTTTCTGGCAGTGTTTGCTGCTACAGATGGGGGCATCACGAGAGTCTTCCCCAACAAGTAAGTCTTCACGCTCACCCTGAATAGCAGTGACCGTGTTGTGAGTTTTTCCATTACGGTTCCCAGTCTCTTTGAGATGCAGTGGGTCTTCATTTAGCAACAGATCTTTGAGCTTGTGTGTATACAGCACCAGTGTAAAGCGTGAGTTCACCTGGGCTGTGCCTGTGTGGGATTTACTGAACAGAAGAGTGAAACCTGCATCCCTGGGGATTGCTGCAGAAGAGCTGAGAAGACATGTTGGCTGGTTTCCTGATGAAACCTATCTACAGAACGCCTTGTGAAAATGACTGCTTTCCAGCAATATCCTCACGGTTTTGAATGGTCCTGAATGTGTGCTTCACAGGGCTGCTGAAACATGGGATGAAGACCCAGAGCCTTTCAACGCCAGCTTCTACAGGCGGAGCCTGGACAATAAGGGCTATATTTTCCGGGCACCATACAGAACTTGTGCGTATGGTTTCTCCTGTAGTCAACAGACGAATGTTGTGAAATTTCCATGTTCAGTGCAGCTCCCATTCATTCAGTCTATTTATGGAGCAGCAGCAGTTTATGGAATCTACTTATTTTAACAACTTGTGTTGTCTTGCAGCCACTGATGATTTTCTTAGCCCTGAGAATGATACCATTGGCATCCTGGTGAGCACGGCAGTGGAAATCACCGTAGGTGGGAAGAACATCAAACCTGCAGGTAAGGGGCGATATTGGACTTCTTAACTGTGCCAACGAGGGGGGAAGGTGTCGCCTCGTACTGCTGATCATTAGCACTGTATGGAGGGGTGTTGACTGTCTTTTCTACATATTCCGCCTTTGAGAAGGTAGCTAGTTTCCGCAGCTGACATTAAAATGACCTCATGGAGTCTCTCGTGTGCTCCTCTGCAATCTCGCAATTGGCAAGTGGTGGGAGTTAAGCTGGACCTTGAGGCCTGGGTGGATAAGTTCAAGATCCTGGCCAGCAACCAGTCCGATGGCCGACAGAGTTCACACAAGGTGCACAATTTTGTTTTTTTTTCTCTCATATGTCCTCCTTTCTTTTCACCCCGTGTTTTGCCATGTCCCCTCCCCTTTCTCACACACGCAGAGAAGCACACCACTATACACTAACAAATACTGATAGATGCAAGCATTTACCTTAGCAGAGAGGATGAAACAGAGACGTAAACACATAGAGACTGACAGACACACCCAGTAATAAGCAGCCTGGCCCTGTACACCTTGTAAACATGTCACTGTTTGGTGGAAGGAGCTGGAACAGAAACATTGACTTGTGTTGGTTTGTTTTTCGCAGTGTGGACCATCCAGCAGTTGCGAAATGGACTGTGAAGTCAACAGTGATGTAAGGATCTCCAGTTCCTGTTGTGGATGATTCAATCACCATATTGTTTAAATTTCTGCCGTTATTTCTCAGGTTCTCAAAACAGATGTAGATTAATTTGCTCCCAGATCAGTGATTCAGATGAACAGAATTATGGATGTTGAACAGGCCATTGTGAGCTGCTGTTCAGGCCAAGGATGTCTGGGTGCATTCTTTGTAGGACCTGTTGTGCTATCTAATTGATGATGGTGGGTTCCTGGTCATGTCCAACCAGAAGGATCACTGGAACAAGGTGAGTGAATGACACATGTCACTGTGGGAGTCACTGTGGGAACAATGGAGTTTGTCCCTGGAGATTCACTCAGTGTGCAAATAGTGAAGTTAGACTGTCTCTGTCTACAACACCCTGTGAGAGAAGATATAGTCTCTTGTTGTGACTGGCTTTGTCTTTGCATCATTGTACCACAGATTGGGATGTTCTTTAGTGAGGTGGACCCATTCCTCATGCACGCACTCTATAACAACTCCTTCTACAACCGCAAGCAGTCGTTCGACTACCAGTCCGTATGTGAGCCAGTGCAGAGCAGTAACACAGGTGCTGCACGCAGGGGAGTGTTTGTGGTGAGTGTCACAGTTTTCGGGGGCACGTGATGTACCAACCAGTCAGAAATGGAAAAGCGAATGCAGGACTCTGGGCCTCCAGGTCTCTAGTTGAGGGCAATTCTTCTTTCTTTGGACCTGTGCACCATTTACTGTCTCTGACATGGTGTTTAGTATCTCGCCCGTCTCTGTTTCCCTCTCCGCATGTGTACCTGTCCTCAGCCCACCATCGCAGACATGCTCAATCTGGCCTGGTGGACATCAGCAGCTGCCTGGTAAGTCCCGACCATGTCTGTTTTTGAAAATTAAGGAGCTTTCGGTGGCTTTGTGTGTTTGGTTGAAGTGTTCCGGTGGGATGGAGTTCTCCTTGTTGCCTGCAGTACACACTGGTGGACTCCTAAGGATGTAGTGAGGCAGAGGAGCACCAAGTGAGGTCTAAACATGAAAAGTTGAAGACAAGGAACAAGAAGCCTATAACTAATCAGTGAGAAAATGCACTGGGTCTTTTTTGCTTAAGGTGTTACTGCCTCACAGATAACTGGCCAGTGTGAATTACTCCTCTGTCCTCTTGGGCTGCTTTGCTGGAAGGTTAGATGTCAAAATATGACTGTGAATTCTACTTTATGGCCAGAAATAAGTGATAGGTCCTCATAATGTGGAGTTTTTTCTTGCGGCAGGTCCCTCTTCCAGCAGCTCTTATATGGCCTTGCTTACCAGAGCTGGTTCGTTACTGGTGAGTATTTACAGACTGGGCCACAAGCTGGTCCTCCTGCATAACTGCTGGCAAACCAACAAGGCTGTATGTTCTTGCTTCCGAAAACCACACAAAATCCTCTTTTTCAGTCCTTTATACTGACCAGGATCCTCCAGGTGCTTTCCCGGCCGACTTGTGACGTGTTTTTCAGATGACGTGGAGGCAGAGAGCATGGACTCGAGGGAGACAAGCTGTGTGACCATACAGACGCAGTTCTACTTCACCAACATCACCAGCTCTTATAACGTCCTACAGGACTGTGGCAACTGCTCACGGTATGTGAACTACACCCCACGCACAGGAGACGTTTAAATATGAAAGCATGATCATCATAACCTACAGCCATTTATAAGCAGCTTTAAAGATGTCTACAATCAAAAAATGAAATCAAGCTAACAGCAAAACTTTTTAAAGGTAACTTCATACACACTTTCTGAGGACAGTGTTTACACCATGGAAGTATATGGGAATACTGAGGCTGTCTAGGGCTCAGCAGTTGCATTCAGTCTGACAAGTTTCAGTTTGTTTATCCCGCAGTGCATTTTTGTATATGTAATTGGTGCACCTTTGTTTGCCTCCTGTCTGCAGGCTCTTTCATGCTAAGAGGATAAACAACACCAACCTGCTGTTTGTGGTGGCGGAGAAGATTCCCTGCAACTCATGTGAGATTGAGAAGCTCTCACAGCTGGAGACGGAGTGTATCCTTTCAGAGTCAGTCAGCACCGCTCAAGGAGACTGCCGCCATTACGGACGTGTCCACATATCGTGGGTTGTGCTGCATAAGCGCTCATACGATACAGTACGTTTATCTTTGAAAGCAGGAGAACAGTCAAATGCCAGTTTGTTCAGCAGGACTCTCAAAGACAATCAAGAAAGAAGCGGTTTGGTTTTATCGTGAAGTCATCTGCAGGAAACCTGAGTTATGCTCCCTTGACCCAGCGCCGTTTCCCAGTCAAGAAGACGGACCCCTGCGAGGACATGCCCCCAGTGAGATACCGCAAAGGCCCATCCACTTGCTTTGACTACAACATCTATGTAAGGGCCAGCAAGCCACCGCATTTTTTATTCTCTGTTTCAGTTTTAATGCTTATCAAGGTGGATGCATAGCTTATATGTGTAAGCCATTTTTATAGTTTTCTGGAGAATTCTGGATTTGCATGCAAGGTGCCTGTGCTGAAAAAATGGAAAAAAAAAAAATTCTGATTCAAAAATTCTGTTGTGCTTGTATTAACTGAGGATGTTGACATTAAGTGTATGTGTTACTGAAGTTTCATGTAAAAATGTTTAAATGTGTGGTTTCCAAATGTTGATGTAATTTCCAAATTTTTTTTCCCCTTCATAGGAGAACACTTCAGATTGTGGGAGGGGTCACTCATTCCAACCCTCTTTAGGGGTCATTTTGTTTGTCCAGCTACTTCTACTTCACCTGTTGGCCTTTCCACACCGTGTACTTCTAAATTCTATATTGTAATTACACTCCCCCCCCCACTTTTTCTTCCTCATTTTCTCCTCCCATGTTTTCCATTTCCTTTTATTTTTACACATCCTATTTCTCCCTCTGCCGCTACATCTGCCTCCTTCCTCCAACCCATCGTCCTCCTTCAGTCATCGTTGATGTTGGGACTTTCTGTCAGCCATCTGTGGAAGTCCTGAGTACCATTTCCCCTAATGCTCGGTGACCCAACTTCACGGATGGTTGCTGGGCAACGGTTGCTGGTCTTTGGTGTGTGCAACCGATCACCGTCGTGCAAGAGGAGGAGCTTGGTGTTCCTTCTCAGGAGAAGAAACTGAATGACAAACCAGAAGAAACAGCATCAGAAGACACTTTTTTTTTTCTTCAAAAAAAAAATCAAGATGGATGCCCTCTTCTGCACCTCCTGCCAGTATGGAGAAAACATCTCATCTCTCCATCCATTCCTCAAGCAGTCAGGTGGGAGGGGTGGGCAGCAGAGAAATCGTGTGTGATCCTCATGGACTTTCCAGACATGTACCGGAACTTGTCCCATGCATTTAAGATACAAAACTTCTTACGTTAGTCCGAATATAGTTATTGGAAAAGATGAAAAATTTTAAAATATATTACACAGAAAAACAAGTATAGGAAAATTACTTCCATTCATTAGGGATGAAAAGGGGAAGTCATTTAAAAGGGAAGGTGTTAGATTTTAATAGCTAACTAAAAAATATCCATTTATTTATGCACTACATCTACTTCTTGCCAAAATGAGATATACTTTTCTTGTGGGCTTATTTTTTTATAGCCAAAATGTCAAGAGGAAGGATATTCAGATGAAATAGTACCATTTAAATGAATAGAGTGATTAACAATATACAACAGCGTTCCTCTGGGTGGAGACACCGTGTCTCCAGGTGGCTCCTGTGCAGTTCTCCCCAGAGTCGTCCTGCTCCCTGCAGATCTTAGTTCTTCAGATGTGACAACCAAGTGCTCTGCAGCTTAGCATTGTCCTGAAGACAACACCGAAAGGTGGTTCGCTACATCCTTTCAGCTACTCTTCACCGCGCCCACTTTCCTGCCGTGTCATTGTTAGACAGCAAAATATTTATTCAACAAGGCTGCTTAGATTATAAAAAGCCATGGAGAGCTGCGGCTTTTTGGACGTGCAGGTATCTAGCTGTGGTGGTATCGTGGTCCGAAGCTGCCCGACGAGTGGCCTTCACTCTGAACTATCAGTATTGCTTAATCAGTTTTAAAAGAACTGTTTTAAAGCTGAAATGTTCTTTATTACACGCTACTTTATGACATGCTCATGTAGAGCTCTGTCTGGCCGCTGGATTCCCCCAGAGAACAAGAAGGCTCAGCAGCAGTCGCCTGTCACTTTGCGTTCTCCCAGCCACGTAGCGTGGCGTGTACATAAACCGAGGGCCCACATATTTCACGCAGGACTGCTGGCCGGACGCTTGTTCTTACTCCACCGTCCCACTCTGCACTCCGTGGCCTTCAGTGTAGGCGTCTGGAACAAACCAGAACCACGCGAAAGGGACGAGCGTCTGCCGAGAGGGGACGAGGCTCGCGGGCTCCGAGTCGACTGCACACGTGTGTGACAAGTGTCGGCGTCAGCTTGTCGTCCGCAAGGGAATGTGGATGGGACTTCTGGGTGGAGTGTGTTGTAACTGTGCTCCACAGAGTGACTATAATGGTAGCGTAGTTTTTATTTTTTTGTTGTTGTTGTTTTTAAGTTATACAACAATTACAGAATGCTGTCTGCTGTCAAAAGTGTTGTCAAATGTTAACATTGAAAAATGTGATTTTTGCAACTTTGTCTTTGTTAAACTGGCTGTAATTTTGCTGAAGGTTGTCGATGGTTTTCACCAAGAAATCGTTCGTTTTCCATCTCTGCCAGGTGGTTCCACAGACGTGTTTTAAAGAATGTCTCCTCTATTGTATCAGAGAGTGTGTTTTTTTTTTTTGTTTTTTTTTGCAGAAGCTGCTGCTGCTGCTGCTGCTGGCGTGATGAATGGTTTCTGTGGCTCGTCGCGCTCGAGGCATTTGCTCGCTTTGCCGTGGCAGCCCACTCTGACCATACACACAGTGTTAGTTCTCACACACCACCCAGGGTAACACCCATAGTCAGAGTACTGAGATTTGTGCATTAAGTTGTGGGAAATGTCCACCTCCTTAAACACATTTGTGTGTGTGTTCGTGTGTGTATGTACGCAAATGGGAAACAGTGTTATTTTGATACGAACGCTGTGTGGAATTTGAGAAAGTGTACCTGTAATTATACTGTAGACAATCTTGTATCCAGAGTGATTTTTTTTTCTTTTTTTCTAGCTGAAAGCTTAATTCACCGAAAGGTTTCGATGTTCACGCGACTGAATTAGTTGTCTCTCCTGTTCTGTACCGTAGCCACGTGGACATTGCTGGTCCAAACTCACTCGCCTCCCTGTTTATATGCAGCCTTCTGCATTAGCGAAAAATGACCAGAAGTTGGACAGTTGACAGGTATTTTCCACCGCTAATCTGATGTGTTATTGGACGTTGATCAAAGGAAACGAAATCCCTCAGAAATCCCAGCCGTTATTTTGGAAAGCTGCCGAAGCTGAAGCCGTTTCTCCTACCGTTCCATCCATCGCTAAAACATGCATTCTCTGACTTGGAGGCTGACGTGCTCACGGATGTCACTGCTGCCTGAGCTGCCTGTGTCTCACCTGTGCCTCTCTCCACCTCTCGCGTTCACCGTGGTGATTCCCACCTTTCCGACTCAGCTGGAGCTCCTGTGAGCACATAATTGTACCATCTTTCTTCAGCAAATAGTGCACTTTAACGTATAAATCAATGTGCTTAAGTTGTTTTTATAGCTCATCTAGCAAATCCTGGCAAGAGCTTTTCTCACAGACTTTAAGGCCTACAAACAGCACGACGGACCTGGACATGTGATCTACACGTGTGGCCCAGGTTGTGGCAGCGCAGAGAAGCTGAAACGCAGAGGCAGTGTGGTCTGTGTAAGTACACACTTGAGCAGGGGCCTCGGAGAGTCTGGGTGGGCCAGGATGTCTGTGTGTGTGAGCAGGGAGGGCTGGGAGAGATCGTCTTGGAGAGATTCACAAGAAAAGGGTGCCTGTAAAAACAGAGTTTTGTGTGTGTGTGTATGTGTGTGTGTGAAAGAGATGGGGGGGGGGCGTGTGTGACAGCTGGCACTGAACAAAAATAGGGCCTAAGCACATTGGAAGCATAGCAAGACAGTGAACGTGTATTGAATGTCACAAATGTGTTGAATAAAAACACGCTGACATGTTCTGCGTTTCGGGCCCATCCCACCTGTCCTCGTTTCCCTCAAAAAAAAAAATGCTCAGAACACTCAGGTCACATTCTTCATTTTGCTATGTGTCTAATGTTCACCGCATGGTCTCTCTACACCCTAATCGATGTCTCCGTGCCCCCCCTCCCCACACACACACACACACACACACACGAGCAATATGCTGTTGGAAGGATGGGGGGGGGGGGAACACTCCGCGTGCTGCTGTCTGTGGACCTCGGCCGGCCGGCATTCCTTCCCGTGAAGTGCGCAGCGGCGTCACCTGCGCTGTACACACACAGTCTGTTAGCAAGACCACAAACTTCCTCGGCCTTTTTCTCCTGCCAAAGCTAAACCAGGCCGCGGGCTCCCACATCCCGCCGCACAGCTCTGCGTCACTTCAGCTCCACGTGCTGTTGTTGACAAAGCGGGCCACTTTGACGGACGGTTCCATTTCCAGACTTAGCTGGCCGTGTCGTTGCCGGGCCGTCTCTTATAGTGCCAGATGAAAACAAGCCAAGGACTCCTGTTCTCCAGGCGCCGCTTCACCTCATTGGGCTTTCGAAGGACGTTCCGTCGTGGCGTCCTGGGCAAAGCCCCGTAGTGGCAGTGAACGTGTCGTCGTGTATCGAGCGCGAAGGGGTGGGGGGGCTGCGTGGAACGCAGGTCTGCAAACTGTCGCTTCTCACAAAGAGGACTTTTGCCAAAAGCGAGCAGTTTAGGGTCTCCTGTGGCGTGGCCCCCTCCCCCTGCACCTGTTGTGTTTCTCACCGTGTCTGTGTAGGTGCGTCTTCTGAGAAAGCCTGTGACCTCGGCAAGCGTGTATGTGATTCCTTAGTCTGTAGTCTGGTGCTACGTGATGATGTTTGACAAATGTGCAAAAAAAAGAAAAAAATCCCAAAAAAAGATGGTGAAAAAGAATTTAAGTAAAAAAAAAAAGACCTACGGCTTATAATCATGAGTTTGGGATGTGAATTGAAGCGAACATTTTTTTTTTTTGCTGCTGGTGACAATGTTTGCGAGAGATTCAGCTCCTTTTGTCTACGAAGCTTCATTTCATGTCACTCCATTCTTTTGTACAGATGAAACAAAAAAGACAAAGGCAAAATTTGTAAAATATTGTGTCTGTGACTCCTTGTAAAATATTTTCAAATTGTTTATTACAGAGAATCAGTTATTAAATAATGTTCATATTTTTCACTTCATTTCTGTGTCTGTGGTTTTTTTCCCCTCTTGCCCATTTTTACTGCCAGCGACTCCCACCGAACAACTAAAACACTGATTTAAACTCTTGGTTTCATTATAAACTTTATTCGTCTTCATGTAGACAAAAGCAAATCACTGTAGTGTTAAGAGCCACAGCAGGAATGTGGAAATCAGCTGTGACTGTTTTTAGCAGACAGGGCAGCAGGGCTCAGGTGGCAGGAGGTCCAGAGCCACGGGGAGTTGATGCCCCACAACCGCAAGATCTGCTCAATTACAAAAAAATCTGGTACTTCATCCCCCATTGGAATCATAGTAGAAGTGATTCTTGAAAACTTTTGGTAAAATTAGCAGATAGAAAGAAGGTGATTGATGACAGAGGGTCCAACTGCTCTGTCACAGCGAGCGCAAGAACTGTAGCAGTATGGCATGCCACTCCTGGGGGTTGTCCAGGTAGCAGGCGTGTCCCGCTCCCCTCATCACGGCCACTCGGTGGTTGGCCAGGTTCTTCAGGTTGCTCAGGGACAGATCTCCCAGCTGCGTGTCCTGGTCTCCGTATACGACCAGCGCCGGGGTCTGCAACACACACAAGACAGGGGCACTGGACCAAAATACACGCAGGGACAGGCATCATCCGCCAGCAGCAGGGGACCCCACCTGGACACCGGCGTACTGTTGGGTGCTGAACTTGTCCGTGCAGATGGGGGCCACGGGCACGTAGGCCTTGAGCAGGGAGCCGTGCTGGAAAAGGAAGGGCAGGGAATACATGCCGCTCAGTGACGGGCTCACCAGAACCACGGGGCCCAGCTGCAGCGCCTCCACCACCTGCTTGAGGAAGCTGCCGGGGGCCAGTTCCCCAATGGCAGCAGGCGCTGTGGCCGCCTTGGAGTTGCCCAGCCCTGGGCACAAAGAGGGGATGTGAATGCAGGCCGAGGAAAGTTATTCACAGTGTGCAGTGAAAGAAGCAGGGAAACCCTGCAGTACCAGGCAGGTCCACAGCCACCGCAGGGAAGCCCGCCTGGGCCAGCACCTCCAGGGTGCCGATGGCTTCCCAGTTCTCCGATGAGAAGCGGATCCCGTGGAGCAGCAGGACGCTGGCGCCCCCTGGCGGACCGGAGGGCTCTGCGCGCCGGTAGAACAGCTTTTCGCCGCCCTCCAGAGTCAGGAATTCGTGCGTGATTTGCGTGGCAGACATGGTCCTGAAATCACAGCGGCCCCGAATCGGTGTATGAATTTGTGTGTGTGTGTGTGTGTGTGTGTGCGTGCGCGCGCGGCACTACGGACGAGTTTATGTGTGTTTTAAGGAACAAGACAAGTCTTCCGGTTGAAGTACAAATGGAGGATTACCATCTCAATGTCCTTATATTCTGTTTTAAAATATGAACAGAGAGATTCGCAACTGAAAACAAGTAGTCAAACACGTTCTGACAGCCGCGACTCCCTCTGCTGCACGAAGTGACTAAACGCGGTCCGGAGAGCAAAGTCCTTTCCTGCGTTTCGACGACACAGTAAAGCGCTGCGGCCGAAGGATAACCTGAATAATCGATGCAGTTCGCCGTCTGATCGGTTTGTGCGGATCCCGGTACCGTACCGACACCTGGCTGGTTCTCCAACAGTCGCCGCTTCGCCTCTGCTCCCGATGACGGTGCGCGACGTCCGTGTGCTGCCCCCTACCGGCTGAGGACGGAGCTGCGGGGAACAAGCGCGGAAAAAACACCGCGTTCATCACTGCTGTCATTTATCATTTTCCTTTAGTTTAGTACTTACCTTTTTCTCAGTTTTACTCAGTAAAAAGTGCTCAAAGTGACAAACAATAATGCCAGTTTATACAGCTGGGTGTTTTATTGGTGCGATTTTATTGTTGTTTTTATATTATTATTGTTATTATTATTATTAATAATAATAACAATCTGACACTTCTGTCATGTTTGTGTCAGTATGTCAGTGTTATGTTTGTGTAACACAAACCAAAAAGACTCAAAATGTCACGAGACAAAAAGATGACAAATCAGGCTGAAATGCTTTTGGTTTTAATTTAATTTTTAAACAATACAAAATATAATACAAGAAACTTTGCCTGGAGAGTCATTATAACCCTGTTACGGATACAAAACGATTAAACAACGTAAACACGAAACAGGATCGTATTGCTTCGTTTGTACACGTGTTCATGTCAGTTTTAAACCGTTTAAACATAATTCTTTTCATACCATCTTTCTTTATCGATACATTAACGTGTCGTTATAATAATTAAGTTAACAAACAATATTTTGGCGCTGTTTTCAAGAGACGTAAAGCTTGTTATGACACCTGTTTCTTTAAAACTAATGTCAATATTGGACGCATTTTTAATATTGTCTTTGCGATTCAACGCAGAGATGTTTAACCGCACGGCAGAGGATGAAATGTCGCGAGACCGGCGTGGAACCGGACCGGACCGAACCGGACACGACCAACTGCGCTAAAGTGCGGGAAACGATCAACGATGAACACGGAGAGCAGCTTAAAGGCAAATGGAGACATAACGGGCCTAGCGGGGTTCAGAATACAGTGCGGGAGGCGGGGGAGAAGTGCAGTAACGCATTGGAGGTTCGAGCCCACAGCCTTCTGGTGCCGGCGCAAGTGCACCAGCCCTGTGGGGAGAAGCTGTGCGCCGGTATTTCTGTCCTTCTGCCCCCCCCCTCCCCCCAAAATCAACAGCGACAAGTTTCCGGTCAGGCGCCGCCATGCATTTATTGACCGCTGCGCTCGTGCCCGGGAGCGCAGCGCCGCCCTTCGGCCCGCAGAGGGATTCGACCGGCCGCCGACACAGCCAGCCAGACAGCAGCTGAAGCGCTCAGAACCCCGCAGGACGTCTCCCATGGCTCCGCTCGCCCTGACCCTGTTTTTACTGTGTGTCTCGCACGGCGGACTCGCCAAAGGTAAGAGGACGATGTCCAGCTGACGGACTCAGCAAAACGATCAAAATATTCAGGTTGGGCGGCAAAATGCGCCAAACGTGCGGTGATAAAAGGTGGAAAGTGCCGCTGCGTCAGACGTGTGGGCGCGCGGCGGGTCACTGACTTCTGCATCAGTCACTTCGTGGGAAACGCGTGAACGGTCGTGTTTGCTTGTTTATCGCCTCAGGAATAAAACCTTTTTTTTTCCATCATGTGATATAAAGGAATCGCGCGACACTTAATAATGTTGATAAGCATGTTTTACTTGATGCTTATTCTGCCTGAGGCGGGTTGTTTTAGAAGAGCTGCGCCGTTATTGATGCCGTGGCTGAAATGCGGCGCCGTTCAGGTGAGCCCAGTGTTGCTGCTCCCCCACGGTTGTGCAGCGCTGGCTGGACACACACCTCGCTTGTCTTTGCGTGAAAACCCCCCGCTAAGTTTGATTTGCAGGTACAAAGTTCGGGCAAAACAGGCTCCTGTCCTCGTGTCCCAAGGAGGAATGTTTACACTGTAGTGGCCGCAGCGTCAAAATTTAACAATCCATCAAAATGTCTTCCAGTCGGTCACCTTAATACGAAGCAGGGCTGCTATAAAGGTACATATTTGACTTGGTTTAGTTCTTTTCTTTCTTGTTTTTTGTGATGAAAAGCTTTGATAGAAAAGTTAGATTGCCCAAGAAGTGGAAAAACTGGAATGTAGTTTCTGCTGCCCAATTTCCTCTCTGAGGCTCAACTTCCCTGGTTCATTTTATTAAAGATGGACAAGATGGTGCCCTGGCGATTTAAGGCTGGAACAGGGACACACACACACACACACACACACACACACACACACAATTTTCTCCCTCCTATGAGCTGCCACTTCAGGGATGAAAGATGAAGACCTACATCTGTTTTGAGACATGCAAGTATAATCACATTTGGCTGTTATAAATACTATCTTTAGATTTATCTAAATAAACAAAAGCCTCATCTGCTGCAGAAAGGGTTCCATTCATGTTGAATAAAGATCTTCCTAAAACAAATAACTGCTAATAGTTGCCACAGGTGTAATATTTGGAATCAGCATGTTGGTATATGTTTGCGGTGTCACTGGCTTGTGTAGCGTGTTCTGTGTATTTGTGAGCTCTAAGTGTGTTACCCAGTCGTGAGTTGTGTTCTCGTGTGAACTATGGGGAAAGTGTGTTTGTCCCTGTAGATCTCTGATGAGAGAGACCTGTTCGTGGACCATGTCTTTGGTGTCCTGTGTGTGTCAATGGAGAGATGCTTTATTCATCCCAGAGGAAATTGCTTATTGTTACAGCAGTGACATCCTGTGGGTAAATCGGTGTTAGTTACCATGTTTAATGCTGTGTGCTGAGTATGTATCTGCGTGGCGGCAGAGTACCGGAGCCCCCTGAACGACTTCCAGCGCTCCGAAGGTCGTGAGCTGGAACCCAAAGCGTGGAATGCGGACCGCGTTGTGCTGCTGCCGGGACTCTCTCTGGAGGAATGTGCCAGGAGATGCTCTCAAACATTGGACTGCAGGTACCTGCGACACACACACACACACACACACACAAGCCATGTCTCAAGGGTTGAGAGTGGTTGGTGAAAAGCTGCCAATCTCAGTTTGGGCAGCTGTTGAGTGTATTTTGTTACTGAGTGGCTTGTGAGTGAGAAATCGGTTTCTCACTTTTCCAAAACATTTTGCATACTGGAGGTGTTATAAAGGTCCACGTCAACCTGCTGCTGTCATGTTGGTTGATCTGCTATGTAGAGAGGTGTTTTACTCATTTGTGCCGTCCATGTTCCACAGAGCTCTGCTCGTTCCGCTCCTCAGCTAGGTTTGCATGATCTTCTCTTTCTTTTTGTTTATCAGTGCAGTACACTTCATCTGTGATGGGTAACGTGTATGGTTCACAGACCGTATAAGTACACAAAGCCTGGATCGCCTCCAGTATGTCATTGCTGAACAGGTGACAAGTGAATTTTTTTTCTTCTTCTTCCAGGGCTTTCAACTATGTGACTCGCCCATCTGTTACCTGCAATCAGCTTCCCTGGGTGCGGGATGAGAACACAGCCGAGGTGAAGAGGAACGTCAACTGTGACCTGTATGAGAAGAAAGGTGGGTCCTTCCCTCCATTACGCCTTCCTGTCGTATTTAGTCAAAAGCGTTACTTCTCACTTTCCTCTTTAACCATAACCGTATTTATCATCACCACCCATCGATTACTATTGATCCACTGTTGCAGTGTGTTGCACAAACTGTAAAGTAAATATCTTCCTGTTTTGACATTTACTATCTAGTACTAAATGCTGGCAGCTGTAAAGAATGTCTTCGATTTTGACTGTTGGAAACCACAGAATTCTGTGTTAGACACAGGTGGAGTTTGTGTTCAGTTTCTTGTTCCTAGACAGTAAACTGGGAGCTAATAGCAAAGTGTGTTTCATAGTGAAAGCTGCTCAATAGGCTGTAACCTGCTTTTGATTAATAAGTGTTAACTAAGCAATGTAATAATAATGAGAGCCCCAAATAAGAGTTCAGTACCACTTTTTCCCCACTTGTATCATGAATGATGTGCTAATGATGCTTTCTGGATGTACATTCCAAATGCTCTCCTTTTGTACAGACTATGTGCGGCGCTGCATTGTGGATGATGGGAAGACCTACCGAGGCAAAGTGTCTAAGACAGAGAGTGGGCGTGACTGTCAGCAGTGGTGGTCTAAGTTTCCACATGACCACAGGTGAGGGGATATGCCTGGTCACAGGTGCTAACATTATGAACGTGAGAATGAGATAAAAATGTTCAAAAGCGTGAGGCAAACGTGATTCAAGATGGTGATGAGGAAAATGGGAGTGTGTGTAAGACAGCAGTAGATCTGATGCACAGCTTCAAGCTCCTGGGAGGTCACATCACCAAGGACCTCTCCTGCACCCACAATACAACCTACATGGTGAAGAAGGCACAACAGCATCTCACTTCCTGAGGAGACTGAAGAGAGCTGGACTTCATCCCCATCCTCACCAGCTTCTACAGAGGTGCCTCAGACAGCATCCTGAGCTCCTGCATCTTAGTCTGGTTATGGAGATTGCACTGCCTCTGACCAGGGATCTCTGCAGTGGGTGATGAAGGCTGAATAGTCCATCTCTAGGACCTTACTATCCACCATCCAGACCGCCTACACTGTGCAGTGTGTGAGGGAAGTTGTATCATCAGCAAGGACCCTTCTCATCCTCTCTGCTGTCTGTTTTCACCGCTGCTGTGTAGAAGACTAACACCACCAGGCTCAGGAACAGTTTTTTTTTTTTTTTTTTTTTTTTTTTTTTTTTTTTTTTTTTTTTTTTTTTTTTTTTTTTTTTTTTTTT
>UFQX01000573.1:22433-57871 GCA_900497675.1 Arapaima gigas | reverse complement strand
TTTTTTTTTTTTTTTCTTTTCTTTTCTTTCTTTCTTTCTTTCTACCTGCACCCTGCCCTACAGGCTGTCAGGCTGCTGAATTCCTGCAAGAGCAGATCACCCCTACACTGTACCATCAACACTCTACCCTATTCTTTCTTTATATATTTTATTTAGTATGAATCTGCATCAATTAACCTACCTAGTCATCTACTGATCTATTCACTTTGTCTGTGTTGTATTGTCATCATGCTGTCTGATCTGGGTGGCGCTTAGTGCATCACAGTCAAGCAGAATTTGTGTTTTGTTCTCTTGCATCTGTATAATGCAGAATGACAAAATGAACCGTGAACTTTGAGTAAATATGAATAAAGCCATTAGAACTAACAGGAGTTCAGATGATTCACATTAAAGGGAAATATGTGGCGAAATGGATTCTTTCAAGGTGCGATTAGTTTGGTCTACACCTCTTCGCTGTGCACAGGTGGACTCCTTCTGCCACCAACGGTCTGGAGCTCAATTACTGCCGCAACCCAGATGGTGACCGCATTGGACCCTGGTGTTACACAACAGACCCAGAGCGCCGCTATGAGAGCTGCAATATCCTCCGTTGTGAGGACGGTAGGACACATTTAAGCCTGACAGGTTATGATTGTTGTACAGGGAACAGGAGCAGTATCAACCCCCCCCCCCAAAGTATAGAACAGTTTGAATTTTGCCACGGTGTATCAAAACTGTCTCTGTAGTTCCAGGCTTAAATATAGTCAATTGTTTCCTTTTCAGCTGGTAGGACAGTAATAATTATTGATCTGCTTCTAAATTTTGTATTTAGATGCAGCTGTATTAATACATTCAGCAATTTGTTTACAGTAATATGAAGACGTCACCAAGGGTTGGTGCCGAGTCATGCTGCTTCAGTGTGGTCTGTGCCCATCTGTCATTTATTAAAAGGAATCTGTAAATGTGACATGTCTTACATGTGAAATGAGTGGTTAACTGTGGTAAACATCTTTTGTACAACTTGAAAAAGGGTTAAACTAGAGGGCATCTTTTCACTCTTGGTAATATTTAATAGGCTGCAGTGCATTTGCCTACTTAATCTGTGTTTAATATAAAGATATTACATAAGATGTGTGGAGAATTGACAGCTACAGTATGTTGGGTATTTGGGAGAGGTTGCCAGCGTAACATAACATTGTGTGCGTGTGTGTGTCCATGCTGAAGAGGTGTGTGTTACCTGTAACGGAGAGGACTACAGGGGCCACGTTGACCACACAAAGTCAAATCGAGAATGCCAGCGCTGGGACCAGCAGTATCCGCACCAGCACATCTACCAGCCTGAGAAGTAGGTGGTGCCACTAAGTCCTGCTGTGTCCTTACATTCCACTCCACAGTGCTTTGGTTTACAGTAATCCCTTAGTATCCAAACTGTCTATATCCAAATTTTCCATATAACAGCTCTTGAAAATGAATACCTATATATTGGTTTGTGATAGGAAACTTTTGCTAGAACATTTTTTTTCAATAACAAAAAAGTCAAGACATGAATAAAAGTAAAAAATTTACAACAATAATACAGTGTACTGCAATAAAATAATATAGTATGTATTGTCATAAACTCTATTTTGTTCTGTTAGGAATTTACTGGAAGCCAGATGCGCTGCATGGTGTCAGCAGCTGTTTCCCCATTTCACTTTCAACTCAACATGTTTGCACTGCCTCACCACATTTATTGCACCTTTCATTTTTTAAAAGAATAAACCTATTTACAGTACTGTGCAAAAGTCTTAGGTACCTGTGGGGAAAAATGCTATAAAGCGAGGATGGTTCCAAAAATAATGCCATGAATACTTATTAATCAATAAACCATCTAAAAAGTGCAGTTGACAAAAAAAACCTCAATCAGATCAATATTTGGTGGGACCACCCTTTGTCTTTAAAACAGCATCAGTTCTCTTATGCAAACTTGCATGCAGTTTAAAGTAGAGGTTGCTAGGTTCTTCCAAACATTTTGAGAAACTGGCCACAGTTCTTCTGCACACTTTGACTGTCTCTGCATGTCCTCCCAGACTGACTTGATCATGTTGAGATCAGGGCTCTGTGGGGACCATACCATATGTTGTTCAAGATAGTTCTGTATGACTGAGATTGGGTGTTTGAGGTCATTCTCAGGCTGCAGAATGAATTTGGGACCAATCAGAAACCTCCCTGATGGTAGGTACGGATGGTGTCTGTACTTCTCAAGACGTTGAAGTTGCATGCCTAACACTTTGCACAGTTCTGTATTTAAATGATGGTTGTTGTGTGAAACAGGTGGGCAGCGGGTGACTTTGACACGTCGTTATTCTATTTACTCAACATGTCATAAGACTGAAGTGGGGCTGCGAACCTCTCATCTTCTGTCTGTAACACAGAGACTAACTATCTGTTTACCATGTTTATCCTGCTCAACTCAGGGTTCAAGGTTTTATAGGTGTTTCCCGATGTGCTGGGAGCACATTATTTATTTATTTTCCCCATTTAAAATGTTGGGAAACAGGCACTCGGTAACCAAAATTCAGTATCTGAGGAATATATCACGATTCATTGTGGACATAACCTATTAAATGCTGTTAATGGGCGTTTCCTTCCACACTCAGATACCCTGACAAGAGCCTGGATGACAACTACTGCCGCAACCCAGATGCCTCCCCGTTTCCCTGGTGTTACACCACTGACCCAGACAAGGAGCGAGAGGAATGTCAGATCAGCAAGTGCCGTGAGTTAAGTGAGGGTATAAAATGATCAGAGTGGATGCTGGGTTAGGGAAGGCGTGAAGGAGAAGTCAAGAAGTTGCTGGTATGCACGTGGGGAGTGAGCTGGAGGTTCATGAAGTGGATTTAACAATAGAGATAGTCCACCTCTGAGAACCGCAAGGCTCAGCTCCTGCAGTGTGGTTTCGATGTTAAGTTTGAGTACGCTTGCTGGAACCCAGGCGGACAGTGAGCCAGCATTTTCCCATGTCTGCAGCACAAGATTCCAGAGGCGTAGGACACTTTCAACCTTCTGTCCAGTTTGCCCCTCTCAAGGGTTGCTCAGGTTGCCCAGGTGTACTCGCACTTTACACTTACTTGGTACTGTATGTAATTAGAAACAAATCTGACTTTTCTCTTTCTGTCTCTCTTGTCTTCTTTTACTCCTCATTCTTTCTCCTTTATCTTTTCTCCTCGTCCTCAATTCTCTTGTGTCCCTTTCTACTCTGGTCTTCCCCGATACCTGTCTCCTGCTGTTGGTTCTAATCCACACCACTCAATGGCTCCCTAAAGAGAAGGGCCCTATAAAGCGCTCCCGCTCCAGCTATACCACACACTGCTTCCGCGGCCGAGGTGAAGACTACCGTGGCAAAGTGAACGAGACCGCATCAGGCATCCCGTGTCAGCGCTGGGATGCCCAGAAGCCCCACCCGCACCCCTTCTACCCACAGACCTACGAGTGCAAGTGAGCCTGGATTTGAAAGTGTACAGTACAGCAGCTCAATTCATATATACTTGTTTGAGGTTTTTTAGGCTAATAACCTCCACAGAGGGTTCAGCAGTGGGACTCCTCCTGGCTCTTCATCTACTGATTTCTTGGTTAAAAGACCAGCGTCTGTCCTCTTTAGTTGCATTTTGGTCAGCGGCTAAAAAAGGAGAGGATTCTTCCTTTCTCAGTGATTAAGGCTCGTGACACTGAAAAAGTGCCAGCCTTGTTTTTCTGAATAATTTTGACTGAGACAACATTCTCTTTTTTTTTTTTTTTTTTTTAAAACATGATTTGCCGTGTTCTTCTGTTAAGGAAAACGTCCATCAGATCACTTTCTTAACCAATACTGGATTTTACCAGCATTTTTATTTGCTCAGTACTGAGAGTAAATTGAACATCAGCCCTTTTCTCTGAATGGTAGTTGTTGACATTTAGAGCGGGACGCCCACCGTAGAGCGGTGCCTCCCCCTCCGACAGGTTTCTTACTGCTTAAACAGCTGGGGCCTTGTTGTTGCCCTGAAATGAGACTTAAACTAAGTCATGCCAATAACATATCAATTTATAAAAATCAGAAAAATAAAAAGAACTGTAATATGTGGAAGATTAACTCATAACCTAAACTACAAAATATTTACCAACAAAAATATTGTGCAGTGTTTGGCATGTACTCTTTCATTTCCAGTTAGCTGGTTGTATTAGTCAGATGCTGCTCAGCATGACATAAAAATGTTGAGTAATTGAGGTACAGTGCATCCCACACACACACACACACACACACACACACACACACACAAACAAAGGGCTGCTAAGTGTGCTGAGTTTAACTGTTACTTTGTTGCCATATTGTTATTGTGAGCATTGCAGAACATTTTGAAGGTGCTTGAGTGAAATATTTTGTGAAGGCTGTGTTTAAATAAGCACCATCCCTGTCGTGTTCAGTGCAGTTCCATCTGTCCTCATTCATTTTCAGGTTGCAGATAATCTTATTTTATTGTTGTAGAGGATATCAGTTTCCCTTAACCACTTTAACGTGTTGTGGCATTTTGGAGCCTGTCCTGAAATTGCTGAGGGCCAGACTGTGAAACTACAACCTGGATGGGATGCCAGTGTACTATAGGGTTGCCATACACATGTTCTTTATAGATACCAGTGGACCTGGAACGCATGTCTTTGGACTGTGGGAGGAAACCTGCACAGACTGAGCTGAATTAAAGCACCTGAACATTGCTGCCCAGATCTTTTATAAATACACTATAAAAATAAAATAAGAATCACTGTCCCCCAAATGAGCAAAGAGCCAGCAAAACATTAGAGCTTAGTTATGAGTGTATTGGCGTGGTAAAGGCCAGCAAGCTGATGCTAAATCTGACATTACTTTGAAATGATTTTTTTTGTGTGTGTGTTTTGTTTCTCTGCTGCATTCTCTAGAGGCCTGGATGAAAACTACTGCCGGAACCCAGACGGTTCAGAGGCCCCCTGGTGCTTCACCTCAGTACCTGAAATGAGAACAGCGCTGTGTCTGCAGATCAAGCGATGTGCCGATGACATTGAGGCTGAAGGTACAGGGAGCCCTGGAGCTGTTGAGAGGGCAGTTGCTCATCACTAGTTTCTCGCTGAACCCTCAGATCCTCTAACAAGTTAAAGCCTTTATATAGACTTTACATATGACTGAATCTCAGGAAAATTCTGAACGGTGCAGAACTGAGGTGTTGCCCAAGGCCATTAAGCGAATGGACCGTTCGAACAGTCTACCGTGACCGACACTGTTCAAATTTGCAAAACTGGTTAATCATCTTCATCCTTGTAGACTGCTACCACGGGAATGGCAAAAACTACAGGGGCATAGTTCGCAAAACCCGCAAAGGGATCATCTGCCAGAAGTGGAGCGTTGACACACCACATAAAACAAAGTAAGACCCCAAAACGTCCACTGTACCCCTAGGTCACCTCTACCCAGAGGATAACTGGGGGGGGGTAAATCTACTTGGACCCATCAGTTACCACGGAATGAGTGTTAATTCCTTGTCTCCTGGAAAGTGAGCGTACGGGTTTGGAGCTGCCAGTTAACCTGATGGAACGTCTACAATCTTGCACTCAGAGGATGGATAGGTGGTGCTTTTGAACCCTTGGTTCTTGGTTTTGTGTAGAACAGTTGTCTCTCCTTATTGGTGCATGGTAACCATCTCAGCTGATGTTTTCATCAGGATAAATCCCACAACACACCCCAGTGCCAACCTGACAGATAATTACTGCCGGAATCCAGATGGAGACCAACACGGACCCTGGTGCTATACCACCGACCCCAAGACAGAGTTTGACTACTGTGCCATCAAGCACTGCCGTAAGGCCCTGGACCTCACTGTCCAACTGCTTCTGTCTGTGCTTTTCTCCAGCCCGTAATAGACCCTTGTCCTCCAGCATTATGTCTCTCTCCTTCATCAAGTGCTGTTTTCAAAGGCTGTTTAATTGCTGATACTGTCATTTTGTGAGCTGTAGAACCACTGATCTCTCATGCTTTGTCTGTTTTCAACAGCAGGGGAAAAGGTTCTCCTTACCAAGCCAGCAGGTAAGGTAATGAATTTAAAGATGCAGTAAAAACAAGCAACCCCCCCCCCCCTTGACATAACTGTTCAGGAGTGCCCCCATTTCTCATGCGCTCCTTCTTGTTTTTTCTGCCCTGCCCAACCAGCCAAAAAAACATTTCATTGTTACACTGCAAACTGTCTTACATGCTGTTTTCCTACCATTGGTTTAAA
The DNA here is from genome assembly GCA_900497675.1 of Arapaima gigas. Taxonomy (NCBI): domain Eukaryota; kingdom Metazoa; phylum Chordata; class Actinopteri; order Osteoglossiformes; family Osteoglossidae; genus Arapaima; species Arapaima gigas. Next base: position 51,635 of record UFQX01000573.1, on the reverse strand, counting down.
AATTTGTGTCCCCTTTATTAAACAAGCATGTATTGTGCACATCAGCAGTTAGGGTATAAGGCGTTCTTTGATTGTCACAAATTTGTGTTCCTGTTGCTCTGGCAACACTGTGCTCCTCCCTAGTGTATTTGTTGCTGGATGTTTGTGTGTGTGTCAGCGTGGTGTGTGTGTGCTCTTCTGGGTGTAGTGTTCTGATGTGACAGGTGCAGCGGGGGTCTCCCTTCTGGTTATTGTCATTCCTTTGTGTGTGTGTGTGTGTGTGTGTGTGTGTAGGGTCAAGGTTAAGATTAGAGCTGTGGTCTGTGGTTAAGGTTAGGGCTGGGGTGTGGTCTGTGGTTAAGGTTAGGGGTTGGGGTTGGGGATGTCCCAATTTGCAACAGAAATTTAACATTTTGTGCTTAAACATTTGCTGATAATGACTAAATGCATAACTGAGGTGCCAAAAAGGGGAGATGTGGCACTTACTTATTCTGCTTCAAGCGCTGTTTTAGGGGGAAAAAAAATTAGTCCATTGCTACATTTATTGTATTTCATTTTTTCACATTTGAAGTGTATTTTGGCTTCAGTTGAATCATCTGTGGATTCTGAAACATGCCCACACTTGTGGATAAATCAGCTGATTTATTATTTGTAGCAGGTTAACACAGCATTAATTGTTTGTTTGTACACTCGCGTATGCAGAGAAGGTGGAATTCACCGAGTGCGGGAAGCGAGACGATCGCATGGCAAAATCCAAACTTCGCATTGTTGGGGGAACTCCAGGCAACTCGCCCTGGACTGTGAGTTTGCGAGACAGGTCAGTCAGCAGGTGGCGCCGCAGTGTCAGGCACAACCGCCAGCACTCCTCAGTTACTCATTAACTTGTCCATTACAGCATGAATCCTTAATCATCTTCAGTGTAAAATGTGTGACTCCTTCACCCTTTGGGGACCTGATTTCTGGTGTGACACATCCTGGGGATATCACATCAGATCTTTGAACGGTTCTTCTTTTTCCCGTTATACAGGAAAGGGAAACACTTCTGTGGAGGATCCCTGGTTAACTCCAGATGGGTGATCAGCACCAAGCAGTGCTTTTCCTCCTGGTAATAAGACTTGAGTGATGAGGGATACTACACACCTCAAATCATCTCGCAAAGAAAATGCTGACAATAAATACATTTATTGAAGCACATGCGAGTAACTGATATCAACAATGCCACTACAGGTAGGATGTGACTTATGACAGAGTTGCATTCCTATGACAACGTTGTAAGTCGGACTGGGTGAAAGGTGAGTTTTATCGTATACAGTCTATTGCCGTGTGTATACAGTGGATATCAGTGAAAAGCAGGAGTTTGGGCTAAACTAAATACTGCATGTAATCCATGAAAACTAAATTTAAATCTTGTAAATACACTCGCCGTTATCACAATTGCTCCGCGCACTAAGATGAACATGGTAGTCGAGGAAGTATTTTGGGAAATTTTTACATTTTTTAACACAAATTGTGCCAAACTATTTTTAATTTGATTTCATTCATCCTTTCACTGCCTCTCGTGCTCCTCCTTTGTCTATTAGGAGGATTTATATTGTTGAGGGCTATAATCCTAACTCACAGGGTGGCACCGGTACCAATTTACCTCCTTCATGTTCATTTATCATTTTAATCTTTAACTTCAGATTTTTCACCAGCATACTCCCCTTTTCTTTTAGAAGCAAAATTTAAAGAATTTGGGGAAGTTTTGCATTATTTACTTGAAGTTGTCTAAAATTTCTTTGCCTGCTGCTGCTTCCCAGCAGGGCTGTGTACACTGGTGCTGTCAGTGCACGGTGATGCCATCTTTCTTTACCGTCCCCACGATTCAAAAGAAATTTTATGTGCAGTATACATCAGCCAACTGTACAGACAGTTGTTAGTCGCATAGGTCGTAAGTCTCATCCTACCTGTAGAAAGTACAGAAGTGCCAGTGCAGTGTTGTGGACAGACAGGTGTTGGTGTGTTTTTTGGTGTTCAGCTATGTGGACCTGACAGGCTACACTGCCATGATGGGGACCATCTTCCGAGATCCCGAAGACAAGGACCCGACGTTGCAGAACATCCCCCTCAATAAGATTGTGTGTGGGCCTTCTGAGTCCCACCTGGTGATGTTGCAGCTAGAGAGGTGTGTGTATGTGTGTTTAGAGGGGCAATTGATACTGTGGAGTCTTAAATTCTACAGCCAAACTTTAACTGCTTATAATTGCCTTTCTCTCCCTCCATCTTTTTTTTTTTTTTTTTTTTTTTTTTAATCCAACAGCCCAGCCCAGTTTAATGAGCGAGTGTCTCAGATCTGCCTGCCCCCGGAGGGCCACATCGTCTCAGAGGGCGCAGCCTGTGAGATCGCAGGGTGGGGGGAGACTAAAGGTGAGCCTGTGTCCCTAACTCTCTGTCACTCTGTCCCTCTGCCACACAGAAGCACGCAAGCAAGTATTCTCTCCACTAACTTAATCACAAACGTAAATCTTTTCCTGTTGCTGACTGACGATGTCACTTCTCACTCACTGCCACCCTGGAACCTCCACGGCAGGAACTGGAGATGAATTGGTCCTCAACGTGGCCAAGATGAACGTTTTGAGCAACAAGGAATGCAACAAGTACTTCCGCGGCCGTGTGAAGGACAATGAGATGTGCACCACATCCTTCAATGGTGGCGTGGGGGCCTGTGAGGTAAAGCACTGATTTAGGGGGACATGAAGGGGACCCCCCCCACCAGCACACAGTGTCTCAGGAATAACATTAGGATTGAGAGTGTAGTGAGAGGGCTACGTAGTGAATACACCGGCGTGGAGTAGGTCAGTGTCAAAGGATGTGGTGGCATCACTTCTAAAGGTTCTTCCAAACAATCAGGATAGAAAAGGTGTCCGAAGATTTTCATCAGGCATTTCATTTTATTTACCGTAGTCATTAACAGGAATGTAATAACTTTAACATAAACTGGCCATTATGCAAATAACTATAACTAGCTGTACATCATTCACAGTAGCCTCTGTGTTACCAAGAGGTTTTACTACATTAATCTGAAAAGGGGATGTATTCCACCCCAGCAATACATCAAACATCAGAGTCTTTTTAGGGCCCACTGATGCACATGACATCGTGTGTTTGGATCTTTATCACTTACAGACAACTTTGTGCTTGTCAGCTCAACGTCCACGTGCTTCCTGCTTTTTGACAACTGGCTCTGCCTCCTCAGTTGACGTATGACATGGCAAATGTTGTCATAGTAGGCAGTTTATCAGTTGGATGCTTTTCTCCAAAGACACTTATAAGAATTTACCCTTTTGTATAGCAGGCTAATTTTTACTGGAGCAGTTGTAAGTAAGTATCTTCCTGAAAGGTACTGCAGCAGTATGGCCAACTCTATCAGTACAGCTTAGAAATGTGTCTTTTGGCCCTAGTTTTGCTGTGCTCTTAGTTGGACATGCTGACTGGCTGTTGCAACAGTGACAGTGTTGTGTCCTGCAGAAGGACTACGGGGGACCCCTGGCCTGTCAGCACAGTGACTGCTGGGTGCTGGAGGGGGTCATCATCCCCATGCGCCGCTGTGGCCACCCAGGCCAGCCCAACATCTTCATCCGTGTATCTGTCTATGTTGACTGGATCAAGAAGGTCATGGAGATGGCCTAGGTGCGGAGGCTCACGACTTTAATTGGACCTCATATGCATACGTATCCATGATGGGTCTGATGGACTCTGCGATTGATGATTGATGTTCCAATCTTGTGTTCGCTTATCTGCACGTGTTACCTGTCTGTGTGCTGCGTATTTGTGTGTTTTGTATCCCTTCAAGTGATTGGAGAGTCATGGGCAACTGCACCCGCTGTAAATTGTGATAAAGCAGCAATGTGGATTTGTCCACATTTACCGCTAGAGTACAGTATGCTGTGCCACCTCAAACTCTATACCAAGAGTTTAAAAATGAGTTTTTTTTTTTTTTTTTTTTTTTCCCCCCCCGTTATTCATTCGCTTACCTGCTGCAATCTGCATACTTGACGGCAAGGTTTTATACATGACCTTTGATTTAATACATAGCAGGAGTTCTCATCTTTTATGGATTTGCTGAATTCAGAGTTTTATTACTGAATATACCTAACTTTTTATATTCGTGTAATTTTTTCTTCAATAATTAAATGAGTATCTTTTTGCTTTATATTAAGGAATACAAAATAAACTATGCTTCTCAACTTTTCATATTCATGCTGCTCTCTTGTGCTCCTGCAGAATACCTGGTTGAAGTTACAGCCATTACTTGAAAACCTTGCACTGAAATCCCTTTGTTTGCTTTACTCCTTGTAAGTGAACTCTTGCCTTCTTAAGTCTTATTTTCCATTGTTGTTTTCTAGCTGTGTCATTTGGGGAAATTGTTAGAATGATGACGTTGTCTAACAGGGGCCTTTACCTTTCTTTTTGTAATGTTTGTGATGGAGGGGAGAGCAGTGTGAAACCGAATGTCATTTTAAAAGACAAAGTTCATATACATTAAATGAAACTCACATTTTCAGTGAAAATGTTCAGCTCTCTGCTAACTGTATGCCTTTTGAGTTTCACCAGGGCACAGTTGGCAGACTCTGCAGCACTGTGGGCCCTTTAAGAAGGTCAGCCACTCTCTGCTGCACAGTCCTTTCTCACACTCGGCCCCTCCTGCTCCCCTTGCTCTGTAAAGATTTGGGGGGGGGGGTCCTCGAAATGCCTTTCATTCCCTCTCACCCGGTGTATTAGCAAGCATGACTGCTGCCGTTTGAATTGCTCCTGTCGGCACAGCTCCCGCCTGCCGGTGCTACCCGAGCCTCAGTTCAGGAACGTGTGAAACCCCACAAAGAAGCTTGACGGTACCTGTGCCTCTCTAAAGTGTCTGTTTTTAAAGTGCAGCAGACTTGCTATTATAAACAAGACCTTCTTTTATATCAGTAAAATACTCAGGCTTTGTAACAGCACGTCTTTCTCAGATGCCCCGGTGCGGGTCAAGGTGCTGTAAAACATCGTGATTTTAATCACTATAGGCATCAAGGGTATTGCACTGGTATTGAATAAGGGTTTAAGTATTAACTTTTTCTTTTTAGCTTTAAAAGATTTAAAAAGTGAGTAATGGAGCTTCTTTTAGTTGTGGCTGCTTGTTTTCCAACGTGAATTCAAGCTTTGGGAAGTGTGAGGCTGCTGGGCCTGGTTTCCAGTGGGTTTCCAAGAGTTAACCCCTCTGGCGGTTGCAGCACTGCCATCTTCCACTGCTGACCCTAAATCCCCCCCCCCCAGGCCTCACCTCCCCCCATCGCCTGCTTTCTAAACGGATTCTTTTTGTGCCGTATGCAAACCTGTATTCCCATTCTATGGGAACCGAGGCTGTCTTGCCAGTTCTATAGGAGGATTTCAGAGAGCCGGTTCCGATGAGCTGCTGGAATTCCGCCTAAACAAACCTCAAGGTTGTGCCTGATGGAATCTCACGCACACCGTCCTGCCTGGGCGTGGTGGTGCAGCTACACGTGCATCCCCACAGTCACACACTCACACGCATGGTCACTGTCATTCAGTTTAACGTGCTTTATAGCAGTAATGGACGTGTTTGAAAAATCATGATGAACAGAAAAGTAGAGATGCATGATTTTTTTAAATTCTATTTTCAGATTTTTTAAAGCTACGGTTTTTTTTTTTTTTTGTTAAAAATCCACATAAGTTGTGTGTGGGCAGTAGTTATCAAATTGACCAGGCTTAGACCAGCGGCAGTGGGTTGAGATAACAGTTCAGTCCAGCATCTACCGCCAGGGGGCGGTACGGCTGCATGATCGCATCCTTCATCTTCTCAGAGTAACATTTCAAATTGTGTATTTTTAATGTACTTAAAATGTAAGTTACATTTTAATATTAGTGACTGAAACTTGAAACCATTCTAGAGTGGCCACTCTATGATCATAAGTTAAAACTAGCTAATTACATTTGTGGAGAATATTTTGTCATCGGAATTTCGATGTTCTCAGAACACTGTATACAGAATATGTATGTATGTGGGTATGGGCAAGTACACTTTAGTACATCTTACTGATATTTTCTAACTTGGTTGTCTTGCTTCTGACATGCTTATTGTTTTTACAATGGTAAATCAGAAACAGGTTCTAGAACAATTACTGTGTATTACTTCACTTTTAATTGATTTTATACTGCAGATGTAATTTTTAAGTGTAAAATCAAATGATGCCACTAACAAAAGCCCATTGGGTTTCAGTTGCGAAAAAGTTTTCTGAAATTTTTGCAGTGTTCTCCAAAACATCTCAAGATATACAGTGACATGACTTAGTGAATACAAGATGTGCCTGAAAGAGAAGCTTTTTTTTCCCTATGATTGAGTATGATACCAGGTAAAATTTTGATGATATAATCTGATTGCCTTGCCAAAATGACCATTCAGTTTGTTTCTGTATGATGAGCATTTATAACAAAACCATTCAAATTTGCAGAAGAGAGAGTAGTTTTCATGGTCAGTTACCATCTTATACATCTTGGTATGGTTGGTATGGCATTTGCGTTGTACTGTTTAAGGTTTAAGATGCATATTATTTCAGGGTGTTTTAGGAAGCAAAGTACATGGTAGAAGCCAATAGAAAAGGGTTATTTTTTTTAACTTGCAGGTTTGCGGACTGCAAGATTGCAACTTTGATTTTACAGAAAGACTGACTAATAATGAACTAAATGACTAAGATCCCCACTTTTACACTGGTAACTTAATTCCTCAGAACTTTGAATTAGTCAAGGGATTAAAAATAAAACTGCCCTTCCAGAAAAGATGATGAATGGATAACTGCAGTTTGTTTTTTGCAGTTTTTACTGGATGCCAATTTATTGTCAACAGCAACACATTAACATGAAATGCATATTAATTTGTACTTTCAAAGGTGTACGTTCATAAAACCTTTTATATTTGTTTGTTTTTTTTTTTTATTAAATCATGGTTTTGAAGGGTTTTCATTCACAGGTTTTAAGTATTTTGAATTTTTTTTTTTTTTTTTGCCACGTGATTTTTTTAAAAAAATGCATTTTTGCAATTTTAATCAGTTGTAAAATTTCAGCTGTGATATGCACTTTAAAGTAAATTTCCAGTTTGGACAAGAAAAGAATATGAGCATAAGCTTTCTGAGTAAGTATGATGGTGATTAATTGTAGGTGTGAGAATCTAATACTTTTTATACCACTAGATTTTAAATTATATGTAATTTTTCATGGGTGTGTGATGCATAGTAGGAGTATTTACATACAAAGGAATTTTTTGTGGGCTGTAATTATATCTGTATAGAATACCTGCTTTGCATATTTCTTTATTTATATGCTCTGTCCATTTAGCAACTATTCTTTCCATAAATGTATTTTTGGAAATACATCACTGCAGAACCAGCACTGGTCCTATGTCCACTGTAGGCAAATTAAATCCTGAAGATTAACAACTGAATCCATTCTACGTTTTATTTTATGTAATAATAATAATTAAAAATGACATACTTTGTATTCTCATAAGTATATCAAAGTAAATCATTCAGTCACCTTATCTTGAGCATCCATCTGAGACTGTTGTTTGGTTTGGTCCTGAAGCAGAGAGTCTAACCAGTGTGTTGTGTGAGCAGGTTGACAGAAGCCCACCTGAGCAGATGTGTTGAAGCAGGGCAGTGTCTGCCGGCACCTGTGAAGAGCACCACTTTCTGTAAGTGTCACCTGTGCCTGTCCCTCCCCTGGACGGTGATGTGTACACATCTAGTCAAGTGTTGTGACCTGGACCAGCTCACTAAAATGTCCATTAGACGGGAGCGAACGCTGGTCTTGCACATCAAAATTTAGTTCAGTCAACTAAAAAGGTATTATGTTCGCTGTGAAATGTAGCCCCGTTTTAAACTGTGACAGTTTTACAGAATGTGTGAACTGTGAATTGTCCCTTTTAATTTAAAATTATTGTAATTCCTATTTGGATTGTAACAGCTTTTGAATAACTACAGATTTTGAACAGATGAATAGTCATGAACTAATGTAAATGATATAATGAAAATGAAATAATTTGATTTTAAACGTGCTGTTGGAAGGATTCATGCCGCTTCACAGGGGTTCCAGAGCGTGGCCCAAACTTGTCTGCATTTTAGTGGGACTAAAACGCATGTTTGAGCAAAACGGAAATGGCTACCATTTTCGTCACTTTTCCTCAGCTGAATGAAATGCCTCAGTGAGCACTCAGTGCATTATTTACTTACACACACACACACACACACACACACACACATACACACACACACACACACACACACTCTCTCTCTCTCACATACACACTCTCACTCACTCACATACTCTCTCTCTCTCTCACATACACACTCTCTCACTCACATACACATACACACTCTCTCACTCACTCACTCACATACTCTCTCTCTCTCTCACACACACACACACACACACATACACACACACACTCTCTCTCTCTCACATACACACTCTCTCTCTCACACACACACACACACACACTTGTCAGTCAAGCCCCAAAATGAATATCGCCATCCTTCATTTTCTCAGTAGGCCTCTGCTTTTCTTGTTGCTTTATAAATGCATTTTTTTACGTAATGCATTATTTTTATTTCATTGTTTTTGATGATGTAACTGTAATGTCTAAAATATCTTCATATTTTTCTTTAAAGTATTTTAATGGCTAAAATCCAATAGACAACAGCATGTTTTTATTTAAACTTAGATGTTAATTAAAGCAGAACGACAATTTGGGGTGTTTTAACGAACCGGTCGAACTTCGTCCAAAACAAATGGTTTATATGTAAATTATTAATATAATATTAAGTTAACGTGTATAATGCAAAGGGCTGCAGTCAGAGGCGGTCAGTTGGTGTTGTTCCCCGCGCGAGGAGGCGGCTCCTTACTGAGGCAGCGGGTGTGACCGCGCGGGCCTGGCCCCGCCCCCCCGACCTATAGAACGTGCTTTAATAGAGAAAGTATGTGATGTTGAAGTGTTTGGCAGCGCGCGCTCCTTCTTTATTCTGTCAATCGGGGCTCCGCGAGGCAGAGAGGATCACAGGGGGGTTCGCTAGAGGGAGGAGAGTCACACGGCGCGAGCAGCTGGAACGCGGGAGCAGAGAAGAGCCGCTCGCTTTAGTCCTTCAGTAAGTTTCGCGGCGCGTTTCCTTAAAAAAAAAAAAAAAAACCGAACCCGCTGAGCGCCGCGAGGGATGGGAGGCGGGCTGGCGACGCGCTCGCGTTCCTCGGTGTTCGTCTGACTTGCAGAAGACGCGACGGAGACTGAGCGCGACGTAAGTTGAACGCGCGCGCGAACGCGCTTCGGGGGCACTTTCTCCTCGCGTGCACGACGTGGTGCGCGCGCTCAGCTGAATCGCGAGGGTCGCCCCTGTTCTGAAGGCGGGCACCCCAACCCGCCCCGGCGCTGCACGCGCGCGCAGAGTCTAGACTGGCTTGCGACTCGGAGTCGGGGGGAGGGAGCGGGAGCGTGGGGGTCAGTCGTCTCCTTGCTTTACGAGGTTTTTTCTTTTTTTTTTTTTTTTGCGTTTTGCAGTTTGTCTAGTATTAGGCGGTACCGCGTGGCCGCCCGGTGCTCAAACTGCGGGAGTGTGTACACACACACACACACACACACACACCAGCTGCATAACAGGGACACCACTCGGTTAAAAAAACACTTAAAAAAAGATGCAGAGATATTTTAAACCGAATGTAAATAGCGTTTGAACTGCTTCGCTCAGGTAAACGCTGAAGTGCATCATTGTGTTCTTACGTCAGCTATTGTTGGGCGTTTATTGCCCGTTTACATCATTTCGGCGTTTTATTTTCATGGTTTCATGGTTTACCTGTCGCGTTTGTTCCGCCGTTCCTCCTAAACGCAGCTGCCTATTTGTACACACGCCTGGCGTTATAAAGACTGCTCACAGTGTGTGTTTTTTTTAACTTGTAATTCCTGCCCATATGGAAAAAGTAGGTTTGAGTTTTGCATGAATGCCTAGTAATGCCTCAGTCAACTGGTGTGCAGGTTTGCAGGTCTGTGTGTGGGTGGGTGGGGGGTAAACAGTCGGCAGGCTGTCACCTTCTGTAGTATTTTCACGTGTTTTGCTGCTGTCTTTGCATCCTTGAGGAGGCACATCCGCCTCTGAGGACTCGCCGCACCTGAGGGCGAAACGGCATCAGTGTGTTCTGTGCAGAGGTGTGTGTTGTGCTGAGGGGTTCTATATGCTTCCCTTGGGATTTGGCAGTGGGTGCAGGACCAGGATGGGGGGGGGATCAGATTAAATGTTGGTTTCTGTTGTTTGAGAGCCTGTTGTCCCCTGAGCTGGTGCCTATGCTCTTTAGGTCCCGCTGACACTGGGACAGGAGTGACCATGAGCGGTCCTGCTCCACCACAGCCACATAGGACCAGAGCGGCCATCGCTGACACACTGACATGACCACAGATACGCAAACATACAATCATACACACAGAGGCAGGTATTCTGATCTCTGAAAGTATGCGCTACTTTTAGTATCGGTGGGCTGGTCTCGGGTTCTAGCCAGGTTGCCAGGTCCTCATCCGTATGCAAGTCTGAGCTGATGGTGATGAGTATAAATATACGGTTTTTCTTGGGAGAGAGAAGTGTGCAGGAGGGGGTCTCTGATATAGTGGTGCAGTTATGCCATTTGTATAAAACACTTTAATCGGTGTTTTGTTTTATCAGTATTAATGGTATCTTGATTTGTGTTTTGAACTTCATGGAACAGCCCACCCATTATCTGGATGTTTAATTGAAATGCATATTACTTGACATTGTAAGTTACAGAACTGTTCTCCCATGATATGTCAGGTGCATAAAGTATGGCATTAAAATCTCACATGACATCAGGTGAAATGTTGTTTCATGTTGGTGAAATACTCAAACTTGTGCGTACTTATGTTCTTATTTAAAAAATAAACATGTTTAAATGGAGAGATGATTGTTACAGCTGGGGTGGTTGTTTCTGAGTAATGAACATATTTGTCTTTGGAAGTGATGTCGCCAGCTGGGTCATTTGCTGTGTTATCACATCACTTGATGGTTTTTGTGTACAGTGTTTTGCTGATGCTGGCTATTGGCGTGTGGCACTTGTCGCAATGTGTCCTCGCAACGCTACTCTGTTCACTCCATATGCGCGCAAAGGCTTTGGGTCACACAGCCGTTAATGGTTTAATTTGCTGGCGTGGTCAACGGTGACAGGCAGAGAGGGGAGCTGGGAGCTGAACCGGTTTGGAGACTGGACCAGGATGGGGGGGGGAGTGCAGCTTCAGCACGAGCCAGTAGAAAGAAATGCTTGGAATACCGTGTATGTAATACTAGAGGAACATGCCTGGCTCTGGTCCTTTGGACTTGATCCATTTGAATGCTCTCCGGTTCCATACTAAGGGGGAGTGTGTATGGAGGGTAGGAGAGGGAGAGAGAGGGCTGTGTGTGTGTGTTTTTATTCCTGCGGTCAAGGCGGCTGAGACATTCGAGGTTTTGCTCCTCCAAGGCAGCGCCATGTTCCCGCGTCTGGAACCCGGGTGGCTGCGGTGCCAATCTGGCAGCTTGCACCCACTGGTATCCCCCGCCGTCACTGCTGCCAGCTGGCCTTATTCATGCTACAGCCCCATAGCGCGCCGGTCCGGCGCTGACCTGGCCTTGGCCCATGCGAGTTTGTGACCCCTCCCAGCAGGCGGACCTCGTCCTCATTGTGTCCTTTTTCCCCTTCTGCTTGTCCCTATACAGATGTACACTTACGATTGTTATAGGCAGTGTGACATGTTTAGCACTTTTATTACCTAAGCTTACTCTCCACCACCCCCCCCCCCCTCCCAAAAAAAATAAATGTACATAATTTAAAAAATGCATACTGTGTAAGCTGCACCTCTTGGCTGAGTTGTTTTTCAGTTTGGTTAGTATTAAAAGTCCCGGCACACCTGATATCCAGAGGGGGAGATGGCTGCCGTTTCGACAGACTGATAAGAGCCTGGTAAAAACCCTGGTCCCTGCCACCCTTCCAGGTGTCCTCTTCTCTTGGCCTGCTCTGCACTCCTTCCTCCTGCTCCAAAGGCTGGCTGCTGGGACTCCATGCCAACACGCCCCCTCCCTCTGTTGGGTGACGCTGGTGGAAGGAGGCACAGATGAGTAACAACGGGTCGGCAAAGGGCCCGTCACAGCCAAGTGACACTGAGCCCCCTGCCGAAGCTCCGCGCCGGGGGAGGGGACGCCCAAGAAAGCCTCAGCAGGTCAGTGTCCACCTGCTGGCGCACAACCTGTGTTTGTAAACTGGTCCTTCTAATTAGATGGTACTGCGTGGGTCTGTGCACAGAAGTACTCCCAGTGAGGTTAACTGAGGGGCTCTCTGGAACCGTGGAAACAAAAAAGTCAGGGACTAAAGTCCATACAGTTTTTCTGATTCTCTAGTCAAATCAAGAAGTGTTCAGGTATAAATCTGAACCGTATGGTGCATCATAGAATGCCTTTGGTGCCTATAGCCAGTTAAAATCTGCAATATACAGTACAGGTCAAAAGACTGAGTACACTTGTTGGGAAGAAGTTTGCTTGCGTTTTTTTTTTTTTTTTTTTTTTTAAACATTTTACACAAAGGTCCTTAGTTTGCATTCTCTTTCACTTCTTGGCTAGATTGTTCTTGCACAACTCTGTGTACTTTGGGTTGTTTTCTTGCTGAAGAATGAAAGGCTGCCCAACCAGCTGTAATCCTGTTGGAATGACGTGCCTTTGAAGTACGCTGAGATAGCCATAGCCATGTTTGAGATTGCCATTGCACTTGGTAAAGGTCACCAACTCTGTCACCAGCAAAGCATCTCCTAGACTGTCTCCTCACTGCTAGATATTGCAAACCACTCAGGCACACCCAGCTGTCTTGCCAGTTGGACCCAAACATTTTTTTTTTTTTTAAACTTCTCAGTCCAGAATATGAGTTTGTGCCCCTCAGTTGTCATTTTGTGTGGTTTTATTGACTTGGGCAAGTCTGGTTTCAAGAAGGTGTGTTCTAACTGTTGACCGGTACTGTATAAGCAGCTGTTTTCTTTACCATGATGTGGGTTAAATTTGTGTCCCCAGTATTACTGTGTCTGGCTGCGTGAGCTTTAGATGCTGATAAGAGACAAAAGTAACAACACATGCTTCATAAGTGTCCAACCTATATAAGGTCTTCAGTGCCTCTCGCACCTCTGATAAATTTGGTGCGGTAGGTCTATAGAAGTGTAGCGTGTAGTCTACAGATTCCATTTTTCCATTACATGTATTCCATTATTAGCTTGTATTTCTTAATCGTTTTACATGTTGTATAATCAATGAAATTTACATTTATTCATTTTGCAGATGTTTTTCTCCAAAAGTAACATACAATCTTAATTAACTAGTATTTATCTGACACTTTTGTGCTGTGGGCCTTGCTGTGCTCGGTACATCAAACTAAATTGCATACAATTATCTACCTGTTAGCACAGCAGAGCATTTATCTCACTCAGTCTCATACGTACACACGTGTGCGCGCGCAAAACGGCAAATTCAGACTTGCCACTGCTCCTGAAACACATGTCTTTGGACTATGGGGTGAAACCCACACAAATACAAAGAGAACATGCAAACTCCACGCAAACCAAAGTGGATCTGAACCCACAGATCAGGAGCGATGAGGCACTAGTGCTACTTCCTGTGCCCAAATTTCACATTTACTCTTTCATGTACTATGCAGAGTATTTCATTTGCTTGCTGCTTCTCCATGGAGCTCACCTTTTTCAAGAAAGCCCAGTATTATTGCTGGGTATAAAGATGGCTGTGTTGTTGTAGAGAAAGTTTAGTCAATCCATACTTCTGTTCCTTTCAGGAGCCCACCAGCCCTCCAACCCCAAAGAGACCCAGGGGACGCCCACGAGGGAGTAAAAACAAGGGTCCTCGTGCTACACCCAAAGTAAGAGACAGTTCTTGGGCTGTGAGAACATTTTGGGGCATTTAAAAATATATGTACTGTGTAAGCATGTCAGCATCTATTTCGCCAAGTGGCCTTTCTGTCAAACCCGTGGTTGGGTCTTTGCTGCACTCCACATATTTCTAGGTGAAAGATGTCCAAAAACATGTGAAGTTCGCTGTTGAAATTTACTATGCAGCACACGGAGCATGAGAAATGACCCCCCCACCCACCTACCCTTTCGCTCTTTGCTCTAGAAAGTGGAGCCAGCAGGAGAGAAGAGACCAAGAGGCAGACCAAGGAAATGGGTGAGTAGACCCTCAAACAGCTTCTTCAACCAATGAATCAGTACTCCCACCCAACCATCGGGGAGTGCGGGAAATGAACTGGCTGCCCACCCACCAGGGAGCCAGTGCTGAGGGTCTGCCTCAGCCACCTTGGATGGGTGAGGGCATGCAGGCGAGCCACAGGTTTGGCCCAGAGCACTTGGGAAACGGGGACCTTGCCCATTGTTGGATTGTGTTGCTGTATTAGTCGGTTGGGCACTAAGGGAAGACCAGATGTCAGAACCCATCGACGAACCAATAGGTTTGCGCAAGAAACCTGCGCTTAGGGCAGCTGTGACCACCCCACAGAGTCGTGCTGTTCCTCCTCAAACCCTGGCCCCCCCATATGCTTTCAATTAGTCCAGTACAGGTTGTGGGCAACCCAGAGAAGGAGGTGGGTCAGCGTGGTTGGAGGACATCGGGAAGTTATTAGGGCCCGCGAAGGCAATTTCCTCCCACAATCCTTTGCTGGCAGTGTCCAGCATGATGCCCCTGTGCCAAAAATCACATTGTTTCACCTCCAGAGTGGCCTGCCCCCCCCCACAACCACCACCTCTACCATGCACACATGAGTTGCTGTGTGCTCAGGTCCTGCATTTCTCCCAGTAGTGACCACCGTAGCCTTGGCCCTTTGCCAAAGGAAGGGACAGGGCTACAGCATCCTGCCCCATGATCCTACTGTCTCTCGGCTTCATACTTTGTCTATCCCCTGCTCCGGCACAACCAGACTGGGTGCAGTCTTAAAACGCAACGTCCTGAAGCGCTCAAGTGCATTCCTGATAAAACGAGCCCTGGCAGGCAATAACATTTATTTTGGGTATGAGGGAGACTGAAGCATTTAGCACATTTTTCTGAACCAATAAATGGAGTTACAGTTGTACCAACTAGCAAGAGAAATGAAAACACAGGGGAAAAAAAAACAAACTCCTAAGTGAGTTTGAGGTTAATTGGACCCTGAGTCTCAACTTTTTCCTCTGTTTATCCCCTTTCTCCCCCCACCCTCCATACGCACTCTAAAGTTCCTGCATTCTGATGCCATGGCGGGAACGTATTTTGACGTGCTGCAGGGGGTTCTGGGTAACGGCCCGGACCAGCCACACGGTGCGGGGAGGAGGAAATGTGTTTGATTACAGGAGGAAGCCGGTCTACTGGGGCCCACATTCCGCAGATGCCACACACAATAGACAGAGTAGCTGGGGGCGCGAGAGAGAGAGAGGAGGGGGAACAGGAGAGCAGAGGGAAAAGGGGAAGGGGGTGCAACCGTGTGGGGAGGGGGGCGGAGCTGGTGAGAGCTGTCAGCATTCACAAATCAGCCCTGGGAGGGACTGAGTGGGAGGGACAAGGAGCCAGGCGGGATTTCCAACAGCACAGGGCTATTGGGCCCTCTGAAAGAAGGGGGGGGGGGGGGGGGGCCCCTAGGGGTAAGGCAAAAAAAGAAAAATATTTCAAAAATTGCCTTNGGGGGGGGGGGGGGGGGGTGTCGCCTAGAGGTAAGGCGAAAATAGACAAATATTTCAAAAATTGCCTTTTTTTCTGTCCCATTACATTAACGGTTGCCGTCTGTATGCAACCCAAAGTGGGACACTCCTCTGTTTTCTTTATTGCACATGTGCATGACTTTCTTTTTTTTTTTCCCCCCTTTGAGTTGCAAATACAAATGCAACAGAGTGGGGCAGCAAGGTTGCATCAGCGGGAAACAAGGGGCCCATGACCCCGCCATGTCACCTGACAGCAGGCCACCCAAGGTGGGCCTGGCTACTGATGCACCAGAGGTGGGGGCTCTGCAGTCAGGGCTCCCCACTCCTTGGTCTGCTGTGCCACTGGCCTCAAGCCAAACGCCCTGCTTCAGCTCCTCTCCACTCTGAAATGTATGCCAGATGGAATTCAACTCCAGCAGCCACCCCATCCCCCTCCTCCCTTCTCCACCACCCACCCCGCCTGGTCTCCTTTCCTCTCCTCTATGCTCCTATTGCCTCCGTCCTCCTTCATGTGCTCCTCTCTGCTTCACTTGTCCTGTCTGCACCCTCAGTCTGCTGAAGCCTTTGCATGCACATACACACACTTCTGCTTCTCTCAGCACCTCTGTCACCTGTTCCTTTGTATTCCTCCCTGACCTGAATAGGGGAGTTGTGTGGAGGAGGTGCTGTGGCTGCTCTTCATGCTAGAGGGACATGGACATTGAGCAGTCTTCTGTCATTTGCTCTTCAGAGAATAAGTTACACTTTTGCCATTTTATGAACTCAAAAACTCTAGGGTTTCTTTGGATTGGTTCAAGAAACCAATCTGAATCTTAAAAGAATGTTGCTCAGTCAACTAATGAGTTGAAGACTCATTGCGACCCATGTGCATTGCTCAGGTGGGGGATGTTAGTGGTCATTGTACATCTAAGTTGCCTGCTTTTTTTTTAAAACTATTTCATATTATTCTGCTCTTGAAGTATACACCCTTAACCTCCACAGAGGTGCATGACCATTTTAACTTTTTCTGGTTGTTGAAGTAGAGTAACTAGAAGGATGCCTTGGTTAAAGAAGCCTTTCTCTAGTCTAGTGATGCAGTGCATCAGAAGGACAGGAGTGTGCCACAGTGAGCAATTTGCCATTGTGCTGTTTGAAGAATCCTGCTTTTGCTTTTATGAATGGACTGTCGCTTTCACTTATGCAGACCAGGTGACTGCGCATCTCCTCAAACTGACTCTGGTTCCTTGAGTTTCTGCTCCTATTCCCCATAGCTGGTATGCCAACTTGGACCAGCAGCTGAAAGTGATTTATTGATTGATTGATTGTCTGTTTAAACAGTAATAACATTGATTGGAATTTAAATGATAACTTTTAAAATTTTGGTTTCATGCACCAAATTGGTGGTGATGTATGTGCCTGGTGAATCAATTAATGTGTGGTGAAACCATAAGTGCATCTTTTCTAAGAAGCTCAGGGGAAGACCGTTCCCTGCAGAGGATCGTGAGTGTGCCAAAGTAAGCAGGGCTCCTACTGATGGGTTAAGTCTGACTGAAGTATTGGCATATAAATTATTTATATCTGAACCAGGGTGTCAATAGGTGAGTAAATCTCTAACCAAAACACCTGCTGGTGATTTGAATCAGGATAGTTGTTACCTGGAGAGGCAGATTGAAGGTGGTGATCATAAAATGTATCTCATTCCAGCTTGCTCCAGTTTTTCTCCTGACAACAAACCTTGAAAGTCTTGTCATATTGGCTTGTCTGTAAGGAAAAAGAATAACAATATTTGCTATAGATTGAATTGGCTGGTAAGAGTTTTATAAAACAGGATGTGTCTGTCTATAACCACTTGTCTGGTGCAGGGCTTGCAGTAATTGGGAGCATATCCAGGAAGCACATGGTGTGAACCAGAGCACATTCTGGATGGGATGCAAATCCATCACAGGGCAGTCACACACATCCATGCAGATACTTCAGGCAATTTAGAGCCAACAGCATTTGGAGTGAGGAAGGAAACAGGAGCACCAGGAAGAAATCCAAATGTGGCTTCAGTTAGTCCCCAACTTCCAAACGGGGTAAAGATGGAACAGACAGCCAGGTCAAAAGTGGAATTGGTCCTAATTTGGATCGTACTTGTGACGGCGATTATTTCAAAGTGTGTAGTTGACCATACTGTAACTTCTTTTCAAGTATTTCTTGATGGGGTTTTTTTTTTTTTTTTTTTTAAATAACCTGTCTTGCTTTATTTCTGGGCACAGTATAGTATATTCCCCAGACCATTATTAAATAATGCTGTATTCTTTACCAAAGTTCCTTTTAAAAAGTACAGTATCTTTGTAACTTTTTTAAATGCGACAGTATTCTTTGCCATATAAGAGTGAGGTGTAGAAAGGGTGAGCGACGGGTTCTCTTGCAACTGTTTATTTGGTAAGCCGAGAGGGGCACATATACAGGGTTTTTGGTGCGAGTTCTGTTTTGCAAGACATACAGTAAAGGGAGGACATCCCAAATTAATCCACTGTGTCCACATCTTTGCGCAGTGTAACGGTGAGAACAAGTAACACTGTGTGTTGCACACAAACAATCGCAGAAGGCGGGGATGGCGGGGAGGGACCAAGGTGGAGCAGATGCAAGGAGGTGGTTGCTGGCTGTTGGCAGGTGGGGCGGGTGTATAACAGTAGTCTCCTACAGCATTTGCTTCACATAGTGGTTAGGCTATGCTGTCACACATGCATCCTGCACAGGTACACAGCCAATGCTTTAATGAATTTTCATAATAACTTTTACAGTGTAGGCTCTGTCGTCTTGTACTGTACGTTTTTGTATAACTGTTGGCAAACACTGTCATTACACTGCGATGTCATTCATGTACATTATAAGATGATTGTGTATATATGTTTTGGTTAGCCGTAAGATGCTCATTCGCTTACCACAATTCTCATTTTCATCCGTTTCATTTTTTAGATTGTTACTATTGTTTGTTTGTTTGCTGGCTGTAAATCAAAACAACATTGACTGCTGTACATCAAGTATGTTGAAGGTTGAAAACAACCTGTATATATCTAGTGGAAATGTAGTTTGTTGAACATGGACTTGAACCCTGCATGATGTTTGTTCAAATGGAGGCTTTAATACCCTGGATCATATCTCTATAAATGGAGGAAATTATTTGGATTAAAATTATTGGTTCAGCAATGGGATGATAATTCACTGGAGACGATAGCTTTAATTTTTTTTTAATCTTTTTTGCTTACAGCCGCAGAAAGTGGTTCAAGAGGAAGGGCAGCAGGTAAGAAAAATACACAAATTTACTCTCTTGTCTACTGTATGAACATATCAGTCTTTGGCACTGTTGTGGTGCCAACGACCCCTTTTGGCCAGAAGTGAGAGATAGTAGATTTTGATGATGTTGAGTAGGACAAGTTTAGTCTGCGCAGTTTCCAGCGTAACAGGGGAACCTTAGGGTTAGGGGTTAGGGTTAGAGGAATATTGTCCCTTTCACAACAGATGATTACCAAAGCACAGTTTGTCTGATGGTGGCAGTTTGTTGGCACACATTGCTAAAAGGCTGGCTGTAGAACTGGGAGGTAATATGTAGGTGATCATGACAGATGGTGTGATGCAGATTTATGGAAGTGTGGAAGAAATGTATTCTGAGACCCTTTTGGAGTGCAGAAAGTGCTTAGGTGGTTCTAAAGGAGCTTATTTTACGACACTAGAGCCAAAACTGGGAACCTGCATATTTTTACATTTGGAAACCGCCCAGTGGCCAGAGGTGAAGGATTGTAGTGCTCTTGCCAGGATGTAGGCATCCATCAGATCCTACCAGTGTTAGGGAGCAGACCCTTTTGTAGGGGGGTGGGGGGTCTTGACTTTTAACTGGATAGGCATTTGGCTGAAAAGTGGGGTTTCTGTATAGATGCCACCTAAACAGCTTTGCCTAGAATCCCAAATACACTTTACCAGTAATCTCTAAAATGTTCTTACTGGAATATGACAGTAATAGTTGGAAACAGTAACTTGCACCCAGACAGCCTCTCTCACCAAGCGCATTTGTCAAAAGTCCAACTGCAACTTCTGTTCTTCATTAACCCTTTCGGTTTGCGTCACAGCAGGGGGGGAAGGCTTTGGTTGACTGAAAAACAAACACGAAAATTGCTCCTCGGACAGCACCGTGCCACACGCCCCACTTGCTCTGTGCCGTTCACCAGTGGTCGTGTCAGTGACACAGTCCACACTGTGCTTTGACACCTCCCCCTGCTGGCAGACACCCCACATTGTCGGCTGCTTCAGCTACACAGGCTACTGCTTAAACTGGGGTCCACGTACGTCAAAACAAAATGTTTTTCTGACGGGATAGACAACTGGAACATCTGATGCGGTGGACTGTCTGAAAGACTGATTTTCAGTTATACAGTAAGAAGGCAGTCATGCCGTTTTGCTGCAAGTCAGTGTTCCATAAATGTAGGCTGTTTGAGTTATTCGTGTATGTAGTCAAGCACTTGTACTTATTGGTGGTTGGGACATCAGGTGGAGGACAGTGGTTAGAGCCATTGCTTTGAAATTGGAGGGCCCAGATGCTAATGCCCACTATAGCTGTAAAAGCTTTAATCGAGGCGTTTACCCTGAATTGATATAATGAAAATGCTGTACTCGATAAATGGGTGAGTAATTTTTAGTTTAGCACCCACCATCGTGTTAATGTGTTTTCCCCAGATTAGAGAGACGTTAAATAACCCCTCTCCCACAAACTTTTCACTGCCCTAGTTGGGCGACTCCCCTGAAATGAGTGACTGAGAAGAGTGAAGATTCCGTTAACTGTCAGACAGACGGTCTCTCACTTTCGCTGAACGTTACAGGAGAAACTGAGAGTGCGGAGAATGAGTCAGGATGCAGAGAGGAAACCCGACATAACCGTCCTCTTCCTCACACCTCTTGGTTTTGCACGCAAGTGAGTTTCCTTGAAAGGCTGTTGAGGGAAAGCCCTGCATTCTGGGGGCACAGCCAGTTACTCAGCTTACGGCAAACTGACATTATCGATATGATTACGCCGCAACCTGAGACGAAGCCATTCACAGCCTTTCGCTATAAGGAATCGCCCTTTTTAAGGGCTGGTTTAATCAGGGTGCAAAAAAGAATGACAAATAACATTAACACCTCAGTGCTGTCATGGAATGAGGGAGGTCAGGTGATTGTGAGGAATGATCAACTGCAAGGGTCCTGTGTGGGACGCATTCGGGTGACATCGCTGAATCTTCCAGAAACTGCAAGCATTTCCTGCCACTGTAGTGGGTGTGTAAAACGCTCGGTGGACTGGTCGAACTTCTCTCCTTGCGCTGTCATGGCGACGTGATCTTGCCAGTTCTCAACAGGTGTAGCTGTAACCGCGGCTCCGTTGCCACAGTGCTCTACGTTCCATTTCCAAGAAAGTTGTACTATGTGCTGTGGGAACGGCAAGCTGTGCTGACATCACTCGCTGCTGAATCGTGACGCCCAACCCCAGGCGCCCCAACCACAATGCCGTCAGCTGTGATGTCAGCACCCGCATCGCCCCCTTACCCCTGACACGCACATCCCCTGTCCCCAAACACAAAGGCACCCGTACACATCTCTGTTCTCATAGCAACCAAGGTGTTTGTACACACACTTTAATTACCATTCCTGCTGTAAGATGCTTTAACAATTTTGGTACAGTAAAATAACCCACCTGTTTAAATGGATGTAGTATTAGAAATACCTAAGTATTAAAATCTACAGTGGTAAGTCACTTTTGGAGAAAAGTGTTAGGGTAAATGAATCAGTATTAATAAGTATTGCACAGGACCTTTGCACTGGACCCTGAACTCTTCATTCACAATTTAAAAACCCTTTGGACACAGTTGTAATGATTTGGGTCCCCCCCCCCCTCCCCCAGCATGAGGGACATGTAGTAAACAGTGAATTTATTTGTTTTGAGGCTGAAATGTCATAAGCATTGATGNCTGACCGCAAAAGATAAAAGTAGATCTGTAGGAAAACGTATAATTACAACCCCCTATATAACAACGGCGTCAGACAGGGACGGGAAGCAGGGCTGAAGCAGGCAAGCGGAGAGCCGCCGCTGGGTTGGGGGGGGGGGGGGGGGTCTTTGTTTTGTCTGGTTTTACAATTTGCGCTTCCACTTTTCACTTTCCTTTCAATGAATTGAGTCCCTTTTCACAGGTGCAGAACTCCTCTCTTTAAAGTGGGTCTCGGTTTTGGTTGTTTATGTGCTACTTTTTGGTCCCCAGGTCTGTCACCTTGGAATTTTGGTTTATGTCACCAACTGTATTCCTCTGTCTGGCATTTTGTGTTTAAAAATACGTATCCTGCAATAATGATATCAAAAACAACAGTGGTGTGCAGAGTCTCTGTATTGTAGGTCTCTTGTCTAGAAGATGTAGTAATATAGTGGTTTTCTGTCAAGGCTCTGACTACATCCCAGCTTACGGTTAAAGTATAAATAATTCATCTGACACCAATTCTTTAAACTAAACCTTTAGTGTGTGTATATTCATTAATTATCACCAACTGTTTATCCATTGTGGGGTCATGGTGATCCAGAACCTGCCCATGGAAGCATATGGCTTAAGACAGGATACTCACTGGACTGGATGCCAGGCTATTGCAGGTCATTCACAGTAATGCTCATTCATTCTCATACTGTCTGTGTGTGTGTGTGTGTGTGTGTGTGTGTGTGTGTGTGTGTGTCTGTGTGTCTGTCTGTCTGTCTGTCTGTCTGTCTGACACACACAGAAGGGGGGGGGGTGTTATGTGTTTCAGGGGATCTCATAACTCTTTTTGGAAACCTATGTAAACAGGGGAAGAACATGCAATACCCCACATAGACTAGGTGGGTAGACTGCGAGGCATCAGTATTACCTGCTGTGCCACTGTGCACAGAACACTGGAAATGGGTAATGACTGACACAGCTGTCACTTGTACAAATCTGGATGTATATGAGCAGTCGGTTCTGTTCTGGAAACTCACCACTAATGTCTTGGTGAACCTAGTTTCCTGATGAGATTTAATTGTGTGTGGTGGGGGCAGGTAGCTTGTGTCGTGTGGGATACATATAGTCTCCTTCCCTTTATGCACCTCTTGACTCTGCTCCATCCAGAGCTGGCAGGACTGGTGGGAACCACAGACTCGTGTTGAGCAACACAGCCAGGCCCACATGTGTGCCCTGCTGTCCGAGGGGTCTGGGGAGGGTGTTGGCTGGACACAGGCCAGTGTTCAAATAACTGACCACAGCAGGCTCTGTGTGTGTGTGTGTGTGTGTGTGTGTGTGTGTGTGTGTGTGTGCGCGCGCACGCGCGCGCGCTCATTGTCAATTATGTATGACTTTTTTTAAGCCTCTCTTACCATCTGTTACTCTGATTTAGAACTTGGTCTCCAAATCCCAGGAGGGGTTCCTACAGTACTCTTGAGAAAATTCATTACTTTTTCTGCAGTACAACAATAAAATATCTGGATGTAAAAAAGGTTAAAATTGTAATCTGCTTTTGATAAAAGTTTCAGTAATATTATAGAAAATATATGCAATCACTAATGAAAAGCTGTAACCTAATGACGAGAAATTCATGTTAACCACAGTGGTTCAAGTTTAGGGTTGGCAGGTGTATGTTATTTGTTTTTTGCCGTTTTGAATTATCAGTATGATTGACTTTGTTCATTTACATGTGTCACTGTCAGTTCCAGGCATGCAGATTCACTGCAGCCAACTGGTGCTCATATTTCTGGAAGACCTCTTTAGGGAAGAAACGAGTGTCTTATTTCATTTTGTGTTATCGCAAGATAAGCAACTTGGGGTTTATTTATTGAAACCAACTGTGTCGTGCAACATGAGAAAGGAAATTCTGAGGCTTTCGAGTGGTCGACTGATCGTGGGAGGCGAGGACCTATGAATTGGGGAAGTTGGCGTTCTGGAAGGCCCATTCCTGCCTCCCATACTGGGGCTCGATTTGGATTGTGGGGCTTACTGTATTGCCTTCCAAATGCAGTTGAGAAGCTCTGTTGTGGATCATGTTACACACTTCCTGTCAGAGATGGAACTGTGAACGTAACTGTCCTGCTCTGGAGTGGGGGGGGGGCACTGGAATGAATAGGAACACAAGTGGCAGAAATAAATCTAAGGCCTCATGGCCGAATTCAGCTCACTTACACATGAGGTAATAGGGGAGAGTGGAGGCCAGGGGTGGGGGACAGGAAGGAGCAGGAAGCAGCAGGCGGGGTAGGTGGTTGGGTGAGGGGGGTTCTCTTCTGCAGCTGGAATAAACATCTATCTGTCTGTAAGCCCACAAGAGCTGCAGCTCCTGTACCATGTCGTCTCTGACACTTTTTCCTTCCTGCAACATGGCTGGTTTCCTTTGCCACTCTTAGCCTAGGTGTCTCCACACAGTCCCCAGGACTGCCACTAACCTGGCCCACCATGCTGTTCTTAACACGGTCCCCTATACTGTCCTTAATACTACTCGAGTCACTCTTGTCAGCGCTGCTCAAGAAGCCTCAAACTGAACCCTCCACCATCCAACATAAGATTTTGTTTGCAGAGCAGTCGGCTGATCCCTCACACCGCTCTTCCGTGTGGCGACTGCCTGTTCTTCCCAAGTTCAATATCATCGCTCAGTTTACTCCCACTGGTGAAGCAGGGATGCTGAACTGCCCAAAGTTTTTGAATGTCTGTGTCATCCTGAGATGGACTACAGTGCACTTGCATCTTTTGCACCTCATACCCTACGCCTGTGAAGCAGGCCTTAGACCACCTCAGCCCTGCAGTGGACAAGCGATTATTGATACTGGATCCATTACAATGACTGCTTTAAAATCTAAATCTGGGACATAGTTGCTGGAGAGTGGCCTATTAACCCCCCACTTTCCTTTATCCTCACAGGGTGATCCTGAGGAGGGTCCGTCTCAGGCTCCACCCCCTGAGGAAGGGGACTAGATATGGCGGCACACACCTACCTCATTGGCTGGGCGATCATAGAGGGAGTGGCCAGAAGCCTCCAAACCCAGCGAGCCATCAAGATTGCAAAGCAGGAAATGGTTTTTTTTTCTTTTCTTTTTTTTTAATTTCACGTTTCTAATGCAAAGTAACTTCTTTATCAAACTGTTCTCACAGCCAAGATAGTCCTCCTGGGGTTGATCTTAACCATTCTGGGCCATTCTCAGTGCCTATCCACTGACCTCCTCATCTACAAATGCCTATTTTTTCCCTTATGTTCTCATTTGTTTCCTTTTAAACTGCAGGGCAAAAGGCAGTTCATACTGTAAGAACTACAAGGCTTTTTTTGTATAATCAAAAACAATCTGTTTACCTACTCTCTTAGCAGGGTAGCCGCCGCACTGATTCATGGGAATGAGAAACTTACTGTGTATCTTGAGTCTGTCCTGTCTGCATGTCTTTGATGGGACACTGGGACAGAGCAGTGGTTCATATTGGCTTCACAGGTGTGTAACGTGCTGGCTCCTCTGAATGTACTTGTACACCTGTGATCAAGAGCACCACCTGAAAACAGCCACCCAGTTCAGGTAGAAATACAGGAACAAAGAGATACTTGAGCTTAAGCTGTAGTCCTGATTTGCAGAGAACCAAAAGTGAGCGCATTTGGGAAGGGTGATGCACTGGGTAGAGAGCCCTGCTTTGTGTGGCTGCCAGGCCACTGGTGTGTTAGCGTGTCTACGGAGAGATGCTGCGTCGGGTCCTGCCTCTCCCTGCAGAGGGTCAGACACGATGGTGTGTTTTATGTTGATGACATCACAGGGGCCTCTCTGCGCCACTCCTGGGAACAGCAGGGCTTTGATTGGGATTATGGGTACAGGACTGGTCCTTTGGGGTCTCAGCTTAGGCATTCTTTGTCCTCTAAGCTCACCAGCATCATCTCATACCGTGTGACTTAATCAGGGGTCGTGACCCCTTTGACCTCAGCCACGTAAGAACTCCACTTGAAGTTATATACGTATATATATTTTTATATTCTGCTCCATGATGCATGTGTGTTTTTTTTTTTTTTTTTTTTTTCCATCAAACGCAGACAGATAACTGTAGTCGTGTCGGCATTNATGATGCATGTTTTTTTTTTTTTTTTTTTTTTTTTTCCATCAAACGCAGACAGATAACTGTAGTCGTGTCGGCATTCAACTGTTTGAAAGAAAATGTTTACTCAGTCATTACTTGATTTCTCATCCCATTCAGGTTGATATTTTACTTAGGTAAACAGTACTCTTTACTATGATTCTTTTTAAGTTCATTTTCACTTCAGGTATTTTTACAAAAATATTTTCGTTGACATAATTCAGGAACATGATCTCATACACATTTTCAGTATTTTGCTATACATATATATTATATATAAGATATATAATATATAAATTTATTTTTTTTATTTCATATTTTGCTTGCAAATTGTGATGCGACAAATGACACAGAGACCTCAGCACAGGGGTGCCTCAAGGGTTCCTGCCCTTGCCTCCCAGTCTACCTCAGCCACAATGAGGATTGAAGAGGACTGCACTGATACAAGCTGAGCTCCCGACCCAGTACACCCCTGACACACACAGTCCCGCTTCCACTCAGGGCGACAGCCTCTCTCTCTCTCTCTCTCTCTCTCTCTCTCTCTCTCCCACTGCTGCCCCATCCCTCCAGGTGCTGAGCAGCCCAGCTCCTCCTCAGTGCTCCATTGTTGAAGCTGATTCTCCACCTACTTGAAGCAGTAGCCCAACACGTCCTGCACTAAAGTGTGACGGCTGGGTGAGGGTTATGCTGTTGTACTGGACAGACCCGCTCCTCAGTCACTGCCGAACCGTCTTACTGTAACAAGCACTGTAGGTTTACTTCCCCATCGGAGCGCTGAGATTTCTACTCGTACGGCCTTTGTTGGTCACAGCTGTGAGTCTAGCTGGAGGAGCAGTGAGGGCAGCCTCACCTGGTGCAAGTTGGGGCCTCATCAGGGTTAAAGCTGCGGCTACGTGGATTTCAGCTGAAACGCGTTGGGTAAAGCTGTAGACATGTTGCCATGGCTACTGTATGGCTGTTCCTTCTGTTGCCTGGTCTACCTGGGAGTGACTGAAGCAGTTGAGTTGTGTGTAGTTTTGTTTTGCGATAGGAGGGCGACAGGCCTGGTGTTTGTGTTGATCAGGTGCACTTTGTGGAAGAGCCGCTCGCCGCGTCTCTCCACTGATGCCGCATCCTGATTTTCCACAGTACAGCGACCCTTTTGCCAGGAAGCTGTTGGTTTGATGGGTTGGGAAGGAAAGAGGAGGTTTGAAATGAGGATTAAGGTCGTTGCCTGGTTTTAATTCAGCAAAGGAAGTCTGTCGATTCAAAATAAAGCCTTTAATTCATTACGTCATTCATTGTCCAGGTGATGTTACACACTTTCCTACGGTGGAGTACAGAGACTCTTTCTGGATGATTCTCGCTTTTCACAAAGCGCTGACTTTGACAATACATTTTTTAAGATTATTTTTTTAAACTTCAGGCAGGGGTGGGGAGGGAGGCGGAGGACAGGCCCTTCGTGGGTGTGGCTGGTATGGTTTTTAAGCTGCACACAGATGAGAATTTCAGTTGACAGCTATGATGTGCAGAGAATCGGATCGATGTGCCGAGTTCGGCCAAACTTGTCACTGTCTTAGGACAGGACGCGGCGCCCTCTCTAAACGCGATGTGGACGTGGCAGTGGTGAAGTGTTGGTCCAGTTTTCCAGATATACATTTGGCTTATAAGCTGTGTTGGAGACTTAATCTGTTCCTCGGCACCTTCTGGGAGTGTCGCGGGAGTCCGTGTTTCCGCCGGTTCGCGGTCGTCCTGCGGTGTCTCCAGCGGGGGGCGCTGTGCGAAACAGCTTCTCCCTTTACATCCAAGCACCTCCTCAGATATCCCTTTAGTGTTATTTAGCAAATTTGAAATTTCAACCATTTTTGTGTTGAAACGAGTGGAAAACTGCGTGAGGTACTTTTGCTAGATGGACTTAACACAGCACTGTAGTATTTTTAGCCTCCTGTTTTTACGGTGTTGCTGAGGAATCTTTCACATTTCCCTTTTTATTGTATATTTTATACATGTTATAGCTGAATTATTTCTCTTTTTAGCAGGTTGTAATTTGCTTTAATCTTTTCAGTTTTGACTGTTGGTCTGAGTTATTAGGTGCATGTAACATTTCTATCCAGTTAGGTTTTTGATGGAGGAACAGCGACCTCTGGGGGTGTTTGCTGTAATTTCAGGGTTTCCTGCTCCTCTGCTTGCTTTACCATCAGTTGTTCGAGTTAAACATGCGTTCTTCTGAAAACTTGGTGCTATAATCTATCGTTTGACTTGAAAAACGTCAGTAGTAGTGGGGCGGATCACGTTCGTTTGGCGTACGAGTCTTCAGAGCCCCGACTTGCGATGAATAAGACCTTTATGCCTCAGAGCAAATGTCCTCGCGATGCATGGCGAGGAGTTTTGGTGTGGGCTTCCTGCGAATTGCTGAACTCTACATCCCGATTTCCTCGCTGCAGAGTGAAGACTGTTCAAGGAAACCTGGTTATTTTTTTTCTGTAATGAGCCAAAATGATCTGATTCAGTTTTTGTGCATGTTAATTCTGCCTTTGTGTGTTAAACCATTTTGCCATCAGATGTCAGGTAACAGATCACTTAAAGCAACGTACAGAATAACTTGATTTATTTGCCAAAGCTTGAAGAGCATTTATCCTCATCACATCAATTTTGTTTTTTTTTTCTTTCCCCTCCCCCCTGTAAAAGTTTAGCTGTGCTGTGTTCCTTCTGCTTGTTTTGCTTTTAACCCCTCTTTGTTAAAGCAGGTTCAGTAACTGCTGTCCCTGTTTGGAAACTGCAGTTGTGTTGTTGTCTCCACAGTTGTTTTCACTTTGTTTGTTGTTTTTCAGCTCTGTTCATCTTCAGGTAAACGGTGCTTTGTACCCTCTGGGGCATCAATGGAAGCAAACGCCGTGAGATGGAGGGAGAGGGCAGGGAGAGAGAAGGGGTTAAAGTTGGGGGTGAGGTAGGGGCCCCAGCGGCCAGTTTCCTTCCCACCATGTTCCGTATCTGGAGTCCAGTCGCAGCTCAGCTTGCGCTTCGTCACGTCTTTCAGTTTGAGTTTTGGCCGTTAGTTGATAGGTAGCAATTCACACAAAAGTGCAGAGATGGTGGGTACCTTATTGTTCCACAGCTTCAGTCCATCAGGCCCGAAAAGCAGCAGGTCAGTCGCAAGCCCCGATTCTCGCTCGCTGCCCCTCTCCCTCGTCCACGGCCCTCTTAACCGCTGTAGATCCTGTGGACTACCTCCGACAGGGCACACTGCTCCACCTGCCCCAGAGTCCTGTCCCAGCCCAGTCCTCTCCCTCAGCGCCTGCATTTCAGTACTGTTCACTCCTCCTGTCCCCCGCGCAGACAATGCCACCACTCTAATCTTATAAGCAGTCTTTTGGGTCTAGACCCCCCCCCCCCCCCCCCCCC
>UFQX01000573.1:0-22413 GCA_900497675.1 Arapaima gigas | reverse complement strand
TTTTTGGTCTAATCCCCCCCCCCCCCCCCCAATGGTAGTAGAATACCAAGCAGGCTGCCAGTGAGAAAGGATGTTTACTGCCCCCTGCGGTTCTGCAACCAAATAGGTCTGTTTGCTACCAGACACTGGTGTCTTGAAGACGTTTGAGGCGGCTGTAAAGGCCCTCGTGAACTAGAGCAGCGCTCCTTTCCAGCAGTGGACCAAACTGCCAGAGGAATTGCTGAGGACCTGGGTGAGACTCTGGGGGACGAAACCGTGTGCCTTTGTTCACAAGCCACGACCACAAACCTACTTTCCTTATACCTCAGCAAAGTCAGGATACTCGTGTATTTATACTACCAGTGGTGGGCCTGTGAGCCAGCAGGAGCAGCATGAGAATTGAGATATATATTTTGGGAGATAATTTTATGTGCTTGTTCCTGGCTGGCTGCAATGCCATGTTATATGAAGTTGTGTGTTTTTTATTTTTTTATTTTTTTTTTTTAATGGAGTATTGTCACGTTTCACAATTTATGGATTTTAAGCTTCTTAGTAAGTCCACTATATATGAACATATACAATTTTTCCTTTGTAGTGTATCTTTGCCATATAACCTTTTTACCATTTGACTGGTTCTGTTAACATTTTTAAATATTGTTGCTTCTGTGTGAACAGAAATAGTGGTAACTTTCCTCTTGTTTGCAATAAAAGTACTTCTTGAACTTTAATTTGTCACTTTTTTTTAATAAGGTCTTAAGTATCCAGCAAAGTCTTATGTAATGTTTTGACTACTTATAAATACACTGTCTACTGTAACTAGTCTATTTCTAAAATTCAAAGCTACCAGTGCATGTAAGCAGACTCGTGACATGGGATGTGAAAAATGAATCCTCTCTTTATTCTGTGTCAGGGTTGTCCACAAAATGCAATGTTTCAAATTACAGACATTCCAGTCTTTTCCAGGGAAGAGCACCTCCTTCTGAGAGGAAGCGATGAGGACAGGAGGGAGGGAAAGCACATTGTGTGTGTTTGAAAAGCAAGTGCTCAATGTGCTTCTCACACACTAAAAAAACCATACGTTTCTGTCTTGACATTTTAGAGCTCTTGCCATCTGTTTCACTAAGACAAGTTGGTTTAAGGGCTACATGTTGACAGGGTAAGGAAAGTGATCCACATCTGTCTGTCGTTTTTGGTGATTTAATGTGTCGTTCCAGTCCTTCCCAAGTTGTGCCTCCTATCAAGTGTTCAACTTTAGTCTTAACTTGGGTACAAAGTCGAGTAACAGCCTCTCCACGTCTTCTGATCAGTTTCACAGCATCACTTTAAATGTCTGAAAGACTGATTTCTATTTCTAATCAAAATTTAGGCAGGAAATACAAATGATAGTTTCTAAGTGGAATATGTGACCTGTCCTAAGCCACTAACTTTCAAAGAAAATTATGTAATGTACCAGCTTCCACTGATCCTTGATGCCTCCTTAGAAGGATTTACAGGGTGTGGAGGACAAGGGGACAGTGGGTAGTGTCTCATCTTGCAGGTTTAACTTCACTACATCCACCTCTGGTCATCAGGCTGGACCAATCAGGAAGGTGCATATTAAGTATAGTTGGGTGGAATATGAGAGACAGCAGGACCCCCCACAGCCCCCTGAGGCCCTCCTGCACAGGTCCTACCCACAACACGCTGAAAGGAAAGTCTAAGCACATTAGTGAGTCCTAATGAAAATGACTGACTAACAACATTGTGTTCTGCTGGGACAGAAATGCCACAACCTCAGGTGGTTTGTTTAAAAAAAAAAAAAAAAAAAATTCAAGTGTACACGAATAAACTACTGCTTAAATCTTTGGATTGTCAGAGAGGAGGTTACATAGCGAGAAGGTTGAAGATCTATGTGCTGAATTGTCGGGTACAGCTGTGCGCCGGAGATGGGGAGCAGAAGCCTGGTTCTCACAGTAGGTGGAGGAGTCACGTCTCAAGTGATCATTCAGTATTGAGGCATCACTACAACGGGACCCAAATCTTTCCCAGCATGAGAGTTCAGTGCCCCAGGTTGCCCCTTATTTTCAACAGACCTTTCCTGCACACATGCAAACCAACATACATGTGCTTCATTACCCTCCACTGCACTTCCCTGCAGGACAGAAAGGGAGTAAATAAATAGGGAAGCTCATGGCTTTGCGGTTTGGTCACCGGGTCACGTGATGTGCAGAAGGTGGGAAAAAAAGGCCGGACTGTGAGGAGCGGGAGGGAAAGGGCTGAGCTCAGTGGACAGAAAGGAGATCCCGTTAGACAGTCACAGTAACACTACTGACTTTGGATGTCCTGTCAGTTCATCACTAAATATTCTCTACTGCTCTTCCTTCACATTCTGTGCTTTTGAGATAAAGCAACACAAACCACTGCAGTGAATAACACAGCCAGAGAAAAGCACGTAAAGAGCAGGCAAGACGTGACGGGTAACGTTACAGCGGTGTCTATGTTACATGAGCGTTTCCCCTCTGGCCGAGTGAACCAGCCGTGTCCTCCTCGCGTTCGGTGTGAGCCGCGGTGCCCTCGATGCCTGCAGCCGGGCGTCGCTCCCCAGCCCTGAATCAGGCGTTGATGGCGTTGGCGACGTCCGTGAACACCAGTCGACTGGGCTTCTGCGTCGTTCCCTGGCTGGGAGTCAGCGCCTGTGGAGGAGGAACGAGACCTGCTGTCCACTTTTGCGCGAGAGACCGGCCCTTGGCGGGGGGGCAGGTTATACCCCACAGCCAGTTACCCCCCGTCTGAGGCGGCGGTTCTGCGCCCGTCTGCTGCTGCTCAGCATTTAATTCATTCCTGACAACTGAGCTGCTGATTGAACAAATCAGACCGATTTAAATGCATCAAATCAAAGGGCTCCTGCTTCTGCAATGGTCTGAAACCAAAGTTGGGGATGAAATTTGTCTTTACCAATGAGCTGCACCAGTACATGTTTCACTGAGCTGGTCTTTCCTGACCCTTTAGCAAAACTGAGCAAAAACTGAAAAATACTCCACCTGGGACGAATAAATAAGCCCCTGAATTGTTAAAAAACTCACACCAATGCAGCACATTGTCACCATAACTTTTCAGCTTAAAGTACAGTACTGTGCAAAAGTCTTAGGCACTTGTGGGGAAAAATGCTATAAACCGAGGATGGTTCCAAAAATAATGCCATGAATACTTATTAATCAATAAACCTTCTAAAAAGTGCAGAAGACAAAAAAAACCTCAATCAGATCAATATTTGGTGGGACCACCCTTTGCCTTTACAACAGCATCAGTTCTCTTATGCAAACTTGCATGCAGTTTAAGGTAGAGGTTGGTAGGTTCTTCCGAACTGGTTACAGTTCTTCTGCACACTTTGACTGTCTCTGCATGTCCTCCCAGACTGACTTGATCATGTTGAGATCAGGGCTCTGTGGGGACCAGACCATCTGTTGCAGGATTTCTTCTTTTTGCTCAATATAGTTGTGTATGACTGAGATTGGGTGTTTGAGGACATTCTCAGGCTGCAGAATGAATTTGGAACCAACCAGAAACCTCCCTGATGGTAGATAAGAATCTACCTGTACTTCTCAACACACATTCAAGTTGCATGACTAAGACTTTTGTACAGTACTGCATGTGCTGCTCTTTTCACAATTATTCACAGAACCTCACAAATTTAACGACAAAGTTCAGAAATGACTCGAATCCTCAGCTTACAAATTTCATAACTACTGTCAGCAAAGTTCAATCAGCAGGAGAGGAGGAGGCTGGAAACGGGACAGGGGGCAGAACCTCTGCAATCTGCCCATCGCCGCCAGTCAGTCAAAGCCACACCAGACGACAGCGGCACAGAAAGTGGAGGGGGGGGGGGGGCAGGGGGTCGAGGGTTGGTCACAAGGTGAAGCCGAGATCAACAGTTAGGTGGAGNGGGGGGGGGGGGGGGGGGCAGAGGGTCGAGGGTTGGTCACAAGGTGAAGCCGAGATCAACAGTTAGGTGGAGTGAGCAGTGATGAACACAAAAGTTTTACCTTGTTCTCTCACGGCTTCTTGTCAAAACAACGGCTTTTCAAACATAAGTAAATAAGAAGAGAATGAAAAGTAATTAAGTAAATCAATATACAAGCACCGGGTGGCGACATCAGTGGAGGAAGCTGTAGTTTCCCCTTTTCACATTTGGCTCTTGTGGGGGGTCACAGGTTATTTAAATAAACTCAGTGTGATGTCTGCATGAGTGTCTGTGGCTTTTTTTCCTGGTGTGAGGACTGAAATTTAGAAGCCACCACTGCAGTGATTGACAGACACTAAAATAGACCAAAAACACACCAAAATCTCGGTAGAAAAGCGAGCTGTGTGTTACGGAGACGATACTGTGTGCGTGTGGGAATTGAGACGGTGTGTGATGCGGTACCTTGGAACCCCCTGGGGCTCCAGCCCCCTCCCGGCTGTGGTCCAGCAGTTCCTGCTCCAGCTCGTCCTGCTCTTCCGCCGGGTCAAAGTTGTACATGGGCATGAGCTGGTGCCTTAGCTTCTCCAACCTGCAGCTCCACAGGGAAAACATGATGTTCGAAGGGCCTGGACTCTCACACAGACATGCCTCTCTGAAAATCACTGCTGATACATCTTTACAGTTATAGAGCCTTAAATCCCAGCCTGGATTACTTTACGGATCAATCAGCTGTTATCCCTCATCACAGGGAGCCCCCTCCCCCCCCAGGGTGATTCAATGACATACAGACAGAAATCCAGACGCATCTCCTCACCTCTTTCTTTTCCTGATGTACAGCATCTGGAATGAAGAGGGTAAGAGTGAACCGGCAACATTTCTGAAAACAGATGTCAGAGACGCACGACTAGAACACACTTTCACCTTGTCCACCTTTGCAGTCAATCCAAATCCCTATTTCTTTGTTTAAGGGCCAGTGGGGAATAATAACACAAACCCAGCCATGTTAAAGGCTAAACTACTACAAGAGGAAATGAATTAGGGTGTGAAATGGTGGGGAATCGGTGTCCACAGGCAGCAGTAAAACATTTACATTCTAAATGAACCCACAGTCATCCACCCATACAGGAGCCCAGTCATCACTTCATGAGGACTTTCATTTATTTATAAGTAACTAAAATATAGCTCATACACATGCTTAGTATTATGTTTCTGTAATTTTTGCGTAACTACAAGTTTACTGTAACGTGTCTACATGTGTGGGAATGACAGTTTTGTTCTTATGCAGTGTTGACATCAGAGCCATTTAACACTGACCCAGGGGTCCAGCAGCGAGGTTAACATGAGGTCAACGTGGATCCGCAACAGGCTTATTTCTCTTCAGCGGTGGCCAGTGCTCTATCTACACATTTTGGACTTCTGATAGTGAAAACAAGACTCTTCACTTGCTTTTTTCTGTCTTCTAGTTCTTCTCAAACAAACAACTTTATACAACAGGCTCCCCTCTAAGCCACTCCATTGACCATTTAAACTAACAAACATCCAACACAGTCACCATCATTAACTAAAGTGTAACACATTAAATGTTCGTTTAACACATTTTACAAACAACATATGTCTCAGGGTCTTTAACCGAATTCAAGCAAACAACATCCAGTATCTATTTCCATGTATTTCCAAATGGACTCTCCCATTACTATTTAAACAACTACAAGTCCCATAATTCCTCGTTGCCACTTGGCCCTCAGCTTCCATTTTGCTTAAGGTAAGGCAAGTGTTTTTTGCTTCTGTTAAAACCACATTTAGCTTACCTTGATTTTGTCCAAGCCAGTTAGAACTTGCTTTTGATCATCATGACATCAAATATTACTTAATACACATCTCTGGTTTCATATCGAAATGATCTTGCTAATAAATGGGAAAGTTACAGTCAGCACCATTGCTCATGTTTGCTGTTGTCTAAGAGTAAAATATTCTTCAAGTATCTACAAACATTCAGTGATGACACACATATTGTGAGATTTTATATGCGTGTGGAACAACTGCTACATCTCACACACACACACACACACACACACACACACACACACACACACACACACACACACACACACACACACACACACACACACACACACACACACACAGAGGGGCCCACTTACCATGACCACAGCAAGGCCGATAATTGTGATGATGCCAAAGGGCACCAGCACCATCCCCATGCCGGAGCCACTGGCCACCACCTCCGGCAGCTTGGTGGAGTTGAAGCCAGTCTCATTGGTCACCATGGTTACAGTCATGGACCCAGTTAAAGGGGTTGTCCTGGAGGAGCTGTTGCTCCGGCCATCTACAGGCACCGTGAAGCCCGGGAAGAAGGCAGTAGTGGGGACGGGGCTGGAGAAGTTAGCCCCTGTGGTAGTCAGAGGCATCTTTCTTTCACTCTACAGACTTGCTTCCGCAGGACTCACTCTTGAGTACAGTGCGATCCAGCAGCGGTGAGCGCAGGTTGCTGGACCATGGTGAATTCGGCCTTTTAGATGTACACACCAGACCTGAACCAGCCTCTCTGAAAAGGAAGGGCTTCGTCAACATCATCTTCTTCATGTAAGTTTCTGCACTACAACACAAATCATAACGTTAATTATGGCTGAGTCACCAGAAACTGTAGTAACTTTGTACACATCTACTAAAATTAGTAACTGTTTTACACAGAGAGCGAGAACATGTTTTATAGTTGGGTCGTGAATAGGTTTCATTCTCCAAGTATTTTCTGTGTGATAGGAATGAAGGTTTGCTTGCTTCATACAAATTCTTTCAACATGGTGTCTCTTGTCCTTATCCCCCTCATAAATTCCAGGACATGTGGGTTTCAGTGAAGCTTTGATGGCTGCAAATATATTATAAAATAAAGATAAGATTCTCTTACCACAGAAAGGTAAAACAGAAGCTGTACAACCACAGCTCAAACACCTTTAAAACAGATGCAGCACCAGAGGCTGAAAGTTCACCCAGAGGAGCCACGCGTTTAATGAAAATATGAACTAATCCATCCAACATCAGTAACCAGTGGTGCAGTGGAAGGTCCAGTACAGTCCAACTCAGAGCATTCTTACACACACAGAAAACCAAGTCACCGATTCAGCTGAAACGCACCTCTTTGGACTGTGGGAAGTAACTAACAAAACCAAAGGCAGAACCTCCAAACTCCCAATACAGCAAGCTGGGTTTAAGCCACATTAGAACCTCCAGCACACAGGCTGTGAGGAACCAGCCCTACCTGCTGCACATCACACTACCTATATCCAACCATCGATGTATAAAATGCCCTTTTTTGCACAATACACCAGATCATCTACAAACTTAGCCATAATCATAATATCATACAGATGATAAAAGACACGAGACTGATTTTAAGATTGCCTAAGGATTTCACTTTAGGCACAAAGGCCATATTTATCGCAGATACTCTTATTGACGTGCCATGGATTTCGGTTTGTTTCCGAGTTTCTATTTGCAGAAATCTAAAGGCAATCCCAGCTGATGCTGGAAGTCTTAGAGTTCAGGAAAAACGTACGCTTTTGGAAGATAGCTTTGTAAGATCACAGGGAGTGTGTGCAAATGGACATAAAGGCGGTTGTGACTTCTGTAATTAAAAATACTTAAATACTTGATGAAAAACGGACACAAGGGTGCTTGGCCCAGAGAGGAGTGTCGTGTTCCAGTGGTTGGTGTGGATGTGGACTGAAACCACATTGTGCAAACCAGAAAGAGGAAGCAGTGGCAGGAGCACCTGCATCCTCTGCGCTTCTGAGGCCGAAGCGAGGAGATGGAGAGTGGCGGCTTATACTAAGTGTCCCAAGGAAGGGAAAGAGCCACTGTCTATAGCACTTGGGTGGGTGGGTCGATAGCCAGCTCATGAAGGGAAGGGCAACGGAAAGATGGCTGGTGGGCAAACCACAGGCTTCCTCCCTTCCCACGAACACTCTGCTTGGGGGAAGAGGGGGGTGTGGGGGGCTATAGGCGGCAGTTGAGGCCAGAGGGAAAGAGGAAGGTACCGAAGAGGTGCTAGAAATGGAACGGCCATGTTTGTGGCTGGTGCCCTTTGGGTAATGGATCAAAGTTCAGCTTATTTCTTTTCAGGCAAACTGTGATTCAAATCCAAAGGCGGCCACTGCTATTTTCTCTTGACAGAGGGATGGAGCACAGCTCTTTTCTAAGATTTCTTCTGTAACTATACACAGAAGTCAGGCACAGAAACTAGTAAACCCAGTTATGAGCTATTTTACACGTGCTGAGAACATCCAAACTGTTGAGACTGTTGGAATTACATGGCCAGAGGGAGACCTGGGATGGTGGCTGAGGCTGATAGGATATAGTTTTCCCGGTGCCACAACAGTACAGCGAGCAGCTCTGATCCCTCACAGCTCACACACTCATTTCAGGCGTAGGTTTGAATCTGTACAGGTCACACACATTCTCATGTTTGTGCAGGTTTGCACAGGGGGGGGGCTCCAGGTTTTTCCCACAGTCCACATGTGTTTTAGATGAAATGCTCACTCCAAATTTCCCTCAGTGTGTAGATGTGAGAGTGAATGAGTGAGAGTGTGTGTGTGTGTGTGTGTGTGTGAGAGAGAAAGAGATTCCCCTGTGATGGACAGGTGTCCATTCCTATTACACCCTGTGCTTCTGGGACATGGACCATTGCAACACTGCATTTTACAAGCAGTTACAGCAGTAGCTCAGTGGATGGATTTAAGGCTTCCTTTACTGTGCTCTCCTCACACTTAACATCAAATCATTTCACCATTAACTCACTGTGTCTCCTTACTGTGAGCAGAAAACCAATATTTCATTATGTGAAAAGACACGCAGCCTTTCCTGAGTGTAAAGGGGGCTGAAGTTAAAAACTGCTTTAAATTCCACTGTGCTCAGCACCAGTCTTATTTTTCCAGCAGTAATGATTTTCGCACAGTAACACAGTACAACTGTGTACTACTGTAGTGTACTACTAGGGTGTATATACAACTCCTTTTGTGCTATACAAACATACTTATTTTACAAAGGAATGGATGCTTCCTCCTTTCAACGGATCAGTTTAATTCACCCGTATGGGGAATGCGAGTTTAAACAGGATGCTTTCACTTCTGCAGCGTGTCCTGTTCAGGCGACATAGCCTCGAAAGCAGAAAAAGTTAAGCAATTGCTTTTGTGAAGCATAACCTTGGTATTTCAGAATGTCACATACACTGATGGAATGCTGATGTTATCTTCCATCTTTTGTTTTTGTTTGTTTGTTGTTTCAACCAGACAGGGTGGAGGAGGAAAGTGGGAGGGGTTGCTATCTGTGCCGACTTTTGCAGCATGCCCCAAACCACCATCGATGTGTCCATTGAACCCCTCGCAACCCCCTCCCCCGGCCTCACAACTTGCACTGCCGTTGCGTTATCTTGTGGCCCGTGCCACCGTCTTCCTCAGCCAACGTGACGTCTGCAGTGCCAGTCGCGCATCAGCGGGTGTCGCAGGCAGGATGTGGGTGCCAGTCTTTCGTAGCATCACCACGCACATACAGTACCAAGGAAAGCAGTCCGCGGCGCGCACACGAAAGCACAGCCCTGCGGTGTGGAAGCGTTTCCACACTTCTGTAAGCACATCCCCTCCACCACACACACACACACACACACACACACACACACACACACGTTTCAACATTGTCACTGCCTCTCTACTGCCTACTGCTGCTTGTTCACAAACTTACACACATTTTATATGCTGCCCTCCAGGCCAGAATGACTAAATGTGAGACAGGGCATGAAAATAAGTCCCACCTGATCTTACACACCATACGCCAGCCTGCGCTCCCTGAGCTCAGCTCGCACCCGACAGACTGCTTGGTCACCGAACAATGAGCTCCATTTTAGCTCTGGTTCTTTCATCTATGACTCCATGCAGTCTTTTCACTGTGCGTTATAGTCGCTTCCATTCCAGTCTCTTTCTATTCCTCCTTAAGTGACAGATTTACAAAACCTCCAAATGTATTACTAGTTTGCCAATCTTGCTTTGAAAAAAAGTAACCCAAGTCTTTGTCTTAAATGTTTTAGCAGAAAACTGGAATTATGCCGTTTTGTGCCAAACAGCCAAAATACTAAAGCATATTTTCCCAAAAAAACCTACACTATCCCGCGAATTACGGCACATCAAACCTTTTAATCCACCGGGCTGAGTGGTGTCGTGTAGATGGTGTGGCACTGTCATTGGAGATGCCCAGTCTGAATTCTTGAGCATGGTACCTACTATGAATTGACACAGTAAGAATACCTTGTTGAATAAATTGGGTATAGTACTGTAAAGTTAACTATGCAATATTGTAAGTCTCCGTGAACAAAAGTGTCCATAAATGCTAATAATGGTAATAGTATTCTAAGCAAACACTGGGCTGCAACCCTCTTCAGGGACACAGAAGGACACACGTGTCCACAAACATTATCTGTCCCAGCAAAGAGCTCCAGAAGACATCAGCTGTGAAATCTGGGATGTGGTTAAAAACAGCAGAGGGAAGCAGACAATTCAAAATACGATCACATCCATCAGTCAGAGTAACATTATCTCAACTGTAAATTTTCACTTATAATGTAACACAACAGTCCCAGAGGGGTGGGAAAAGACATCTCGAGCGGTTACCAAGCCGCAACGACAAAAACATACCCCCTCTCTGACAGTGCAGGATGGCCCTCCCTCTTAATGAGAAACATGTGCAGCGCCACCCCACAGCCAAACAAAAATGAAGGGCCTTTGGCTCCACCAATCAGAGGTCAGCACTGACCAAAGAAATGCTTACGAAATTCCAACAACAGAACCTTCACAGTCAACAATGAATTTTACACTCATCCTCCCTGTTCAGGCTCACGCTGCAGTTTTGCCGTGTCATTTTTCCCCCCTTATTCCACTGCTCACAAAAGTCACTGAGCCCTGCAGATTTAATGTGGAATGGAAGGAGGGTAGGTACTGCTGACCACTGGGTCCAAACAGGAGTCTACTCACCTTTGGTTCCCAGGTTCCGTGCTGTGGTAAAGGTGTGGGGCAGGGTGGAGAGAGGTTATTACGGGAGGGGGAGGGGGGGGGGAGGTGAACGACGATTCGATAATTAACCTTCTGTCTCTTTAGGTCTCCCTGTATGTTTCTCCCCCTCTCTGAACCCACGTCTGTCTGCCGCCTTTGCTGTCAGTACCGGCTTCTCAGCCGAAACCCTGGAACCCGCACAGACACAGTCCATTAGGGAAAAAAAACGTCAGCCTCGCCGCTGATTTCACACAGACGCACCGGCCACGCGCCTCTCTCTGGCTATCCTGTGCCGTCTCCTTTTCTCACTCACCCATCCTCTCTCCCTTTTCTCTTCTCCTCAAGCCTGTCCTTG
This sequence comes from Arapaima gigas, assembly GCA_900497675.1. Classification (NCBI taxonomy): domain Eukaryota; kingdom Metazoa; phylum Chordata; class Actinopteri; order Osteoglossiformes; family Osteoglossidae; genus Arapaima; species Arapaima gigas. The sequence goes on along the minus strand of UFQX01000573.1, from coordinate 11,087 downwards.
TAAAGAAATAACTGTTGCGGCTCCAAGGATGCAGCAGTCAGAGCTGTACAATCCGGGGCACGGCTCCCTCCCACACGAACTGCCCATTGGCCGCCTCGGTTGTCATCTGAGCCCCCGGTTGGTTCGCCGGCCTTGTCCGTCTGGCTCTGCGGGGATAAAGACGGGGCTTAATGGTTCGGCGCACCAGATGCTGTCAGTGGTGCCTCTTTGATGGTCTCTGGGTGGTTTCCCCCCGGGAATTAACCCTTCCATCACCGCCACTTTCCAGCATTCACTCATCCACACACCACAGCACCGGCAGTCTGGCAGGAAAAGACGCTCCTTTGTGTAAACAGCACGGCAGGGTCCTTTTTCCACATAGAAATGGCCTTTTTTTAAACTTGGTTGCTAGTCAACTGATTCTGATTTTAGACATGAATATTAGACAAATGTAAGATGTGTGGCTGAGTCCACCTGGCCCTGAGGGGCCGGTTTGGACAAACTGCTAGTGATGCATTGCTTTTGTCAAAACTCATCTTGAAATGAGCGCGCTGAAGGACAGACATGTCTGTGCCTTTGAGAACACCACCATCTAGAGGAGCTCGCAGATACCTGCTCTCTCGGCCATGTTGGCTGTTCTCAGGTGGCTTTTTAACCTGTGTCGTCAGCAGTTCCCCGCCTCCCTTCAGCTCGTCCCTTTTCGTACTCGACTCTTTTATAAAAGTGAAGAGTAAAACGATCAAGGCCGCGCACCATTCTCTAGGAATAACTTTTAATAAACTATTTTAACGCTAAAAGGAGCGCTTTGTGACACTCAGGTTTACAAGTCTGAGAGAAACAGCGATGGGTTCGTTGCTTTAACAGGAACCTAAAATGACGCCGTTGTTATATATTGACACACCAGTACCCGCAGTTATGCCAGAAAAACGTCCTTGACGTTTTAAAATGGGGGAAAAAACGAGGCCTTGTCTACTTTTTAAATCGAAAAACTGCAGTCCTCCGCCTCGCTGCGGGGCGGTGTTCGCGTTCTGGCCGCTTCTCTCAGCGCGGAACAGCCGCTCGCTCCTTTAGCGGAGCCGAGGGAGGAGAAGCCCATACAAACATGTGCGTAAATCGCTGTTGGCGGTAAAATTCTTTTTTGTCAACAATTTAAAACACCTAAAACAACCAGAAAGTAATTTTGCAGACCTGTCCGTTTTAAAAACACGTTTTCAGCGCGTTTCCGCCGCCCCACAGTTAGTGTCTCTCTGCCGTTGTTGAACTGTTAGCATTTCTCCAAGCGACCCGAAACGGTCGTTTTAAAATCATTGAAGCACTTTCGTCATATAATCCCATCAACACTGGTACTGACCCTAAAATATACCGTAAATACGGTCAAAAACTCTAACGACTTTGTAAAATCTTACCACTGCGAGCTGGTTTGAGTTTCAGTGCATCTCTGCTGGGGTCCTGACCGCTGTGTGGGGCCATATTTATGAGTTCAGACGGTAACCAAGATTTTACCAAATAAATGCTCTGTGATTTACATTTTTATGCGGCTTTTAATTTATTTATGCAAACTTACTGTGTTAGCTTATTGATATTTTAGGTCTGCTAAACATTGATCAAAGACTTGCAGGCAATTTTATTTTTGCCTTTTTATTCATTCGTTTTTTGCACGTTTTCTGGAACTGCCATGGAGATAGTTATGTATAATTTCTAATAATACTATAGTATTACGTATCACAATAAAATTGCATCTGAACAGATTTTTTTTATACAGGACTCTTCGACTTACGACCTGGTCGTCGCGCTTTAACGCGGTTGTAAGTCGGGTCGTGTCTTATCCCGTGATTTTTTTCTGCCCACCGTAGAGAAACTTCAAACATTTTTCGATGTCCTTTACCCTTTGTGTAATATTCCTGGCCGCAGTATATGGTGTTATCATTATTAAATAATTCACTTCTGTATTCTTTACCAAAGTTTTTTTTGATTCTATACTGTACCAAAGTACAGTAGATTCATAACATTTTCATAGACTTCAATGTTCTGTACCATATTGCAAAGTGCTAAACTTACTGTACGGTATTTGTTTGGTATCCTGCAATAATATTTAATGCATAACATTTTAAGTACTCCAATACCGTATAAAACTTTGCAGTAATAAAAGGGTTGAAGTTGAAGACTGCGTAGTAAGACATCACTGTACAATGTGTTTATTCTGCACAAATTCTTACAGAAACGCATTAGTACAAGGATAATATTCTTCAAAAAAGAAACAAAAGGCACAAATTTAAACCCAAACAAATATGTAATAAGAGAAGCAAGTCCTGGGTCCTCTGCTGCGTGGACAGTGCTGTGAAATGAGAGGCGAGGGGCCGTGCGAGGGCAGGTGTCGCAAGGGGGTCGCTGGCTGTGAGGGCAGGGTGGGTGTGTAGCACAAACTCTCGTAGGGCGTTCACTGTCGTTGCGCTGTGATGTCACACATGCGTATTGCACAGGCACATATGCAATGTTGTAAAACATTTTCACATTTTTCATCTACAGTATAACCTGTATGCACTCAATCGTGCTGTAATGCCGTATATGTTTACACATGGCTGTCATTACGCTAAGACGTCATGCATGTACTGTACAGGTACTATATATTATACATCACAAAAGCTTCACATACATGATTTAATTAGCTACAAGATCCTCATTCACTTACCGGAATTCTGAAAATAATTTGAACAAATTTGACTATTTTCACCCATTTCATTTTATTACTATTACTAAATTTATTTACGGTTAAGCATCGTAGATGCGAGTCACTCGTATGTGAAGTACTTTATAAGTCGAGGACCAGCTGAACTGAATAATTGAACGTCCAATGAGACCCGGAGTTTGACGGTCGCATTCAGATTATTTTGTTGAAAAACAGGGCCCTCGGAGATCACTCTTGATCCACATTCTAACACAGCCCAGGAGCTGTGTGGCACCACCAGTACATGCTACATGTGAGTTATTTACTGATATTCAGGACCTGTATTTAGGACACAAAATGGAAGTAAAAGCTGTTTGCTGTAGATTTTCTTCCTCTGAAATATTCCATTGTGTTAAGTCATGTGGATCCATTTCATTAATAGTAATCATTCAACTTTCAGCCTCTGCATTTTATATGCTGTTCTTTGCTGTTACATCAGAAGAGGAAGTTAGTACATTTTCTTATTTAGCCTTACTTCCCATTTTTGCAGTTAAATCGAATATAATAATTTCCTGTATCATGTTTGATCAGCATCTTCTGCTGCTTGTAGATCAGATAAAAAAGCATCTGAATCGTATGAACTGTTGAAAGTGTAATTTATTTTAGTTCTTTCACGAGTGAGCTTTGACACTTTTGCTGCACTGCAACATTAATGAATGTATTTTTGTACTGAGAGAAAAGCCATGTTTGTAAATGTTGCTTTGTTTTATTCTCGAGTTTTTTTTTTTTTGTCAGTGTCATGCAGTCGTCACCATGCCTTCACACACCTATTAGCACATATCCGCTTGTGAAATTTGTAAAAAGAAATGGGCTTTGTATCATTAAGAAAAGCATAGCTGGAGGCATGTAAATGGAGTAGCTGCTAAACTGCTGTGACAGTGCTGCTGTAGAGACCCTGTGAAAACCGTGTCCAAATTATTTGTTTTTAATGGTATTAATATTAATGAACTCCTTAGTGCAGCTGCGATAAATATGATGTGGTGTTTGTGGTATGGCAGTTGAAGTCTGACGTTTTGACTGTGTGGTTCCTTATTTTGGAGCCTTCCTCTTGTCATTTACTAGTCTGACCGTTTCACGGTCCATCTTTTTGAAGTTGTAGGTAAGTGGTATACATTCTTGGACTTGTTTTAATATTTAAGCGTCACAGTGTCTTTGGACATTTGACTTGGAATCCTTATAATTTATCCTTACAACTTAATAGGAGCAGCTTTGATGGCTTTTATTTAAAAGCTGTGTGTTCATAACTCAGTTTATTCAAGTTTTGATTTTGGAAACCTGTTAAGCATGAAAACTTCTGAATTGGTCAACATTTTGAACACATACACAATATTTTTCAGTACTGTAAAGCACTGTTAAAAGTTGGAGTTGAATTGAAATACAATTTAAAAAGACTGGAAAACCTAGTGGTCAAATTCACAGACAGTAGTAGTATTGGAAATTACTACAGCATGAAACGGCGACCATTACTGGACACTTGCATCTCGGTAAAAGACTTAATGACACTGCCACAATTCTTAAGCAAATTATTGCTGTCTGCACTGGGCTTTATTGCATCTGTTATGTTTGCACTTTCGTAAAACTCTGCTTCAGTCAGCTTGACTGGTACCAATATTAACAGCTCTTCTGCTGTGGGAGCATGTTGGCCTTTTTTTTGAAAATGGAAATAATGCTACGTCTCAAACTGTACTGCGTGCTCATTGTAACTGTAATCCTTCTACTTTGGATTCCTGAGGAACCTTCTGTGGATCTTACCATTTTCCAGCGTTTTTGATGTGGTTATTTGCCAAGAAGAGAATATGGTGGAGCACATTGAACAATATCAAAAAGTGCAAAAAAAAACAGCTCACGACAACACAGGTCAGAGGGTCTTTGGATAGACATTGTGAGAACTGAGCTGGTTTTTGGGACAAGACAACAGTGTCACAGTATTTCCAGTTTTGTTTGCACTGTATGTGGGAGCTGTCGGGTAGAAGGGAATGAACAGTAGCCACAGACCTGATCTCCCAAACGTTGGTTCCTGGATCTTCTGTGTGTCTCGCTTTAGTCGTATTGTAGACAGAAAAGCTTACAGGGGACTCAAGCCACAAGTGTTTGTAAATGAATAAAGTGAGTGTTAGGGTTGGCATTCAACGTAGGTGTGAAATGTTTTATATATGACCGTGTGAAACCTTCCAGCATGTGAGACATTCTGTGTACTTATGTGTACATGTATTGTGTTCTGCATACTTATGCAGGCATGTGGTGTCCCTTGCATATCAGTCACAGATCATATTTGTGGCAGCAAAGATTCAACTGTATAGATGTGTTACAGAGTGACCAAATATCTATCTACAAATGTTCATTTCTCTGTCTGTTCTTTATGTCCAGCTTTGTTTTTCATGCCATATGCTTGAAATTTGGCACCATAGTACTGCTCACCTTAAGTGAGGTTTTTGTGTAACCAAGTTTGCTGAACTCCAAAAAGGCTACTTATCTTAAATTTTATTTAGTCCATCACAAGGTTTTTAAAGCCACAAGTACTGATGACACACACGGTGTAGGTGACAACAATGACTGACTCACTTCCTCACTTCACTCACACTTTAATGTCCGCACTAGCACAAAACCGAGCTCCGCACTGGAGACCTTGGCACACTACTCGAACCCGACCACTCAAACGGTGCTGTCAAATTTGGGGGGGATTTTATATTGTACACAGAGGTAAACATGGAGTCTTGCTAGCACCTGGTGAATTGTCCACATCGAGTTGATGTAATACAGAACTCCGGCAGTGCATGAACTTTAAATATAGAGACACGACCAAGAAACACACACAAATGCAGTTTTACAGCGCTTTGTTCAGCTGCTGTACGCTTCAGTTTACACCCAGAAAATGCAATGCAAAGAATAGTATTTTATAAATCTAACACTTTTGAAAGTGGAAAACAGCTGATAATTGTAATAAGTTTATTAAAGAGCTGTAACTATAAGCAAAGTGGAAATGTGCACAGGTGTTATTGGTTTTAGCTACCTTCTGAATAATAAGGCAACACACAAGTATTTATTATACATTTTTGTGGAACTGATCATCGTAAAGAATAATTATACTGAGAGGGTCTGTATTTGCATACAGGATAATAAACAGTAGCCTACATACCCAAGTTAAGGCAGAACAGAGTACGACGATAAACCATTTGTCTTACTGGTTAGTAGCGACAAGTTTAAAGGTAATAAAGTTTGCCGCTATACAGCTTGATTTATTATTGTCTGCACGTCACTATGACCAGTGTGAGTAGTGCTGTCTGTTGGATCTGCATGTTCGACCACAGGAGCCATTAGCTGTTATAGGGGGGGGGGGGGTTGTGGGTGCTAGCAAATGCTTGGAGTAAATAGCAGAACTAGTGACATGGATGGGGGATGTGCTGGACTGTCGAGAAGGGTGCTTCAGAGAAGGAAAAAATACCACCACACCACTGTCATCATTATGACGACGCAAAATGGCAACAAGAGCTCGTAGGTGTAAAATGTGGACAAAAAATAATTTGTACAAAGTGAACATGTAAAAAATAATTACATGACACACAGACTACTGCACATATTACTAATGTAAGGGTTATAAGGGTCAGCAATATGTGCTTTATTACTTATTTTATTACCACTTGCCTATAACCTGAGTTGCTCTGCACTGGCCACATGTTTGACAGCAATAACAGTAATTATGTACTAAATACAACCACTTTAAGAGTAATACAGTGCAGTGATGTATATTGTGTTATGACCATTTACATTTCACCTTTTGACCCAGGCAGCAAAAAGTTACTCAGTTAATACCAGATAAAAGCAATGCAATCCTCCAACAACCTGCTGCAGTGGGGAAAGGAAACAGTTGTAGATAAGGCCAAGCTTTCGGCAAAGCTGTTAACAGGTAACTCCATTTAGTGAGCAAAGCACATCTCTTGAATCTGGCTGTGCATTTTGGCCACAGGAGCGATGGCAAGTTGCGGGCTGTCCCCCTGCACCACAGACTGGACCTGCTGGAAGCCTGTGCAGAACTGGTGAACACCGAGTGGCCACGTAGCCTTGGTGCCCGTATCCATGCCTTGCAGAAGTCTTGCCATGACTTTCCTGTGTGCCTGGTGCTGTTGCAGAGAACGACCGAAGGGGAGAGGCTGCTGGGCCACGCACGGCTATCCCGGGTCGTTGGCCAGAGTGGAAGCCTTTTTGTGGAATCTGTTGTGGTGTCCCAGGAGCAGCGGGGGAAAGGTCACGGGCGTGCCCTCATGGAGGCCGCTGAGCGCTACGCTAAAGCCAGGGGCTTCCAGAGGCTGTGCTTGACTACACACGATAAGCAGCATTTCTACTCTCACCTTGGCTACGTGCTTTCCAAGCCAGTCCAGAATGCTGGGGCCATGACTTCTTTCATGCCCATGGAGATCCTGGAGAAGTTTTCCAGGGTACACGACCCAGAGAGTCTAGCTAGTCCAAGCAGCTCTGTCAGATCAATGTCCAGCTCAGCAATGATGGCTCCACAGGTGGTTCCTCTGCCAGTTCCCATTTCTTCTCAAGCATCTAACATGCCTCCTGCTCCCCCTGCTCTCCCTCCTCCTGCTCCTCTACTTCCCAATTCTGGGCTGATGGCAACACCACCAGTGCAGACCTTACTGGATACGCCATACAAGGATGCCAAGGGCTTGCCAATATTCTGGATGCACAAGGACCTCTGACTTTTAGTATCATTGATATAAACAGAGTTGAGTGACAGGCTTATATCTGTTATCACATCACCTCTTAACACACAAAGGATTTACCTGGACAGGGAGAACCCTGAACACACCACCACCCACGGACATTCTGGTAACCTCGGCAACATTGTGGTCATATCCAGGAATGCTGACATAGAGTTTGTACGGAATTGACAGCCTGGCACTTTCCAGAGTGAAGAGCATTGCCTTTTTACAGTTTTGTCATCAGTCACTCCAACAAAATGTTATATATTTTAAGTGTTTTAATTAAAATTGCATTCACTCTGATTTGAGTTTTCTTTTTGTTTTTTTGAAGGGGGATGATTAAAAATGGCACAGCTAGTTTTACTAAGTGAGGAAAGCATTCAACTTGCTTAAGCTGCTAAACACTGATAAAACTGGACTTCTCCACTAGGGATAATACTGAGTTTTCTTTCACTTTAGCCAATTACAATTTCTGTAATATCTGCTGTGTAAAATGCCACCCTACGTCTGCGGATATATTGTAGATACATGCACTTCAATTATATGTGACTGTCAAGATATGGTTGGTTCAACTGTAGTTTAACTTTCAAGTGGGAGGTTTGGCTTTAATTCCTGCCCAATTCTCTCTTGAAAGTACAGTGACAGTTTTGTGACATTTTAAGCCTCTGCATTGTCCCACAGGTTGTTGATCACAGCTCTCACCTGGGAACCAGGTGCAAATACCTTACTGCCCATGGGTTCTACATCATAGGCATTCAGGCATAACCATTTTAGGTCCTGCATGTTATATAGTGAACACTTCAGCCCTCCTATGTTCAAATTCCACCCCCTCCTTGAGCTACATGCCCTAAATTGCTCCAGTAAAAAATACCCACCTGCATGAATTGGAAAATAATATAACTAGTTGCTTTGTAGAATACTATAAGCTGAGCAAATAAATGTAAACTACCACTTTGTAGTTCTATTAAAATTGTGTCATTTACATATAAATATGTTAAAGATACTGGAAAATTACTGTAACAGCGAATCAGTTAAAATGGAGTCAGATGTGGGTGTGAATCTGGTTCAGTCTGTGTGCTTTGCATGTTTTCATGTTGATGGGTTTCCTGGTTATTTGTGACAGGTGGATGTTTTTATAAAGATTGTCTTTATTTTATAACTATAAATTTACAATATACTAGGAAGAAAACTTATAGGACATTCTACTATGAGAATGTCTCAAATATTTTGACTTTCTCTATTGTCATAGCAAAAGTAAAAGGCCTTGTTAAAGCTGAACTGCCTGTTAACAGTTGTGTGCATGCGTACCTTTTTTTTTTTATAGGGAGGACAGCGCGGGGTTTAAATCAGCCTCTAGGTTAAGGGCACGGTCATGCTGGCCACGAATCGCCATCTTGTCTTCCTCCAGATTCTCAGTCTGCTGTGGAGCAGCCCCTCACCACAGCAGGCTTTTCCTGAGAGTCATGTGGAGGGTGTTCCGGATCCTGCTGGGCCTCTGCTGGAAGCCAGTCCATTTACTGTGGTGTGGAACATGCCCACTGCCAAATGTGAAAAGAAATATGGAATCCACCTGAACCTAGAGGCTTTTGACATCATCCAGAACGGCCATGAGAAATTCTTGGGGCAGAATATGGCTATTTTCTACTACAATAAGCTGGGTTTGTACCCTTATATCTCAAAACAGGGACGCCAGGTCAATGGTGGTGTCCCACAGCGGGGTCACCTGGAAGCACACCTTGCTAGGGCTGAGGCACAAATTAAGAACCTGCTTAACGTGTCCTTCCACGGACTAGCTGTGATTGACTGGGAAAAGTGGCGTCCGCTCTGGTTACGCAACTTTGGCAAAAAGAAGAAGTACCGACTGCTGTCTGAAGAAGTTGTAAAGGAGGAGCATCCAGAGCTGTCCAGACAGGAGGTGTTGCTTCGTGCACGCAAAGAGTTTGAGACAGGTGCCAGGTTATTTATGTCACAGACCCTCCATCTGGGGGCTAATATGCGACCCGCTGGACACTGGGGCTTCTATGGCTTGCCAAGCTGCTTCAACTACTACAAGAAGAACTACAACTACACTGGGCGCTGCCACCCTAAGGACTCGGAGAGGAATGACCGCCTTGACTGGCTTTGGCATGACTCGTCTGCCCTATACCCCAGCATCTACCTGCCTCTGTCATTGGCTGGGTCACAAAATGCAGCACTCATGGTTCGCCACAGACTTTTGGAGGCCTTGAGGGTGGCATCAAAGTATAGCTCCTCTTCCAAAGCTGTGCCCGTGCTGCCCTATGCCAGGGTTGCGTTTGCCCACACCCTCCGCTTCCTCACTAAGGTATGGCACCCACACACTGACACCCCATGTGGGGCATCATTCCTCAAATTACACATTTAAGCAGAATATATGACCCAGCACACACCTGTTTAGCTTTTACCATTTTCCTAATCTTTTTGAAATGCTACTCAAGCCAAATAACATTTGAAACATTAATTACAAATAATATGTTTCAAATGTTGTGAAATATAAAACGAGTTGCTGACAATTTTGTGCAGGTTTTGCAATGGAAAACTGGAACCAGACATTAGGACAATAGGTGGCTTTAATAAAAATTATGAGAGCTGTCAGAGCCTGGCTACAGTGAACCCATCCAGGTCATTTGATCATAGTGCAGATGTATAAAGGGTCTGACTACTTATTTGAATGGTGTCCTTTCCAATGATGTGAAATGGTAGAAGTTCACAGTTCCAGGTCTGGAAATACTGCTCCTCCAGATGATATAATCTTGTCCTTTTTGCTTGTGATGGATATTTTAACCAACATTTTGGATATAGACTTTAGGTAAGCCAGCAGTAGAACTGGGATCCTGTAGAGACCTAGGATTAAACGGACTGTGTGTGTGTGTGTGTGTGTGTGAGAGAGAGAGAGACAATAAAAAACAGGCTGCATCAGCTGAATTTCTGATCGGTGAGTGGGGTTCGGTTTGGACTATGTCCTCCTCAAAATCAACCCTTTTTTATCACGACTGCAAATAAGTCAACTTAATCCAACAATAAAAGAAAGTTATTTCGATCAGTTGAAAGCAATTCACACTCAATAGAGTCATTTAACACGGTAGTCCGAAAACATATTTACATATATATCAGGCTAAACAACACGGCTCGCGTTGTGTCCCGTAACCCTCCGGAGGTATTAAAAAGAAGATGCAGCACCTGAATCCAGGCGACCCGGTACCGCAGCTCGCAGCTTTCCTAATTTTCTTGAGTCGCTTGTCCATTGAAGGGGATCAGCAAAAAGTCCTCTGTCCCACTGATCTGGCACCGGCGCCATATCCGCCCTCCTCCCCGAACCAAACCGAATCGGCAACCGGCAGCAGCGCGCGCGGTTCGCGCGAGACACGGATGAGAACAATTCGATGAGCACGTGACGTATTTCCCGCCTCAGACTATTGAACTCTGAACTGACCCAATGCGCTACAGGGTTACTTGTGTCCATTCACTGTCTGGCATTTCCTCCGGTGAAATTCTCTTAGTTTAAGGTACTATAATACAAATGTATGCGATATTCTTGCTGCACATCTAGTCTGTGAAGCATGCAGATGCTTTTCAAGAAGCTCGGCTCAGGATCGACAGTACTGTGCAAAAGTGTTAGGTGTGCAACTTGAATGTGTGTTGAGAAGTACAGGTAGATT
>UFQX01000572.1:422192-461887 GCA_900497675.1 Arapaima gigas | reverse complement strand
AAACCCCCCCCCCCCCCCGTGTTCTTTTTTTGAGATGAGTTGGATAAACCTGATTTCGCTGTGCCTCATGCAGGGGCTTGCCTGCTGAAGTGGAAGAAACAGAGGAAAAGGAAATGCATTAATAAACCCTAGAAATGGGCTGTTCTAATAGTCCTGCATTTTTGTGGACTGGATCAATTAGATTTGACTCACTCAAAATGAAGGGGGCACAGTAACTTGATCAGGTAATGGGACTAAAGATCTTTCTGGTTTATTGTTTGCCAAAGACGGTGTTATTTTCCAAGTATTAAAATGCAAACATGGAGCAGACAAAACGTGAAACTGCTGGAATGCACACCTGTGGAAATCCACTCTGCCACTTGAGTGCTTACATGGGCATATTCTACTTGAAGTGTAGCACAGAAGAATAATTTAAACTCTTACCTTCTGTGGATATGAAATATGTCCTTCCAGCCACTTCTGATGAGCTGCATAATCCTCACGATGCTGAGTGCCAACAGAAGCCACTAGTTGTAATGTAAAAATAACAATTGGTAAAATCTTTACAAAGTAAAAAATGTAAAAATTAATTAGAAGTTGTACATGACACACAAGTGCTGCACACATTAGTGACGTAGGGTTAACAAAGTTTTATTTCTTTTTTCGTTTCTACTTGAGTGCGTCCCAGACACGTGTCACTCTCTGTGGTGTCTGCCTGTCCAACAGCACTAACATGACTTGCGTACTAAAGGCATTGTTTTGTGTAATACTGTTTGTTAATGTGTAGTGCGTATTACTATTTTCCACTTTTCTGACCCAGGCGTTGATGGGTAACTCGGGTAATGTTTGCTGTAGTCAGTCCTTATGTACTAGACATGATAAAACTCATAAACATGGCCATGCGATCTCCAAATTCTGGCATTTATCCTGCTAGATTTTTTGTGTTCTGGCTGCAACCCAAGTGGAAATTTGTGTGTGTGTGTGTATACTGTATATGCTCACAAAGTATGTTTTGCTGTGCTGTTGGATATATCCAAAAATATGTGATTAACTCCAATGCCCGATGAAAAGTAAGGGTCCCATGTCCTGCCTCCCTTCATTTTAACACAGTTACCCACTCTGTACGAGTTTAATTGGTTATCTTGCTCTGCTTGATAAGGCATGTCAGCATTATCACAAAGCATCATGCTGGAATGTGCCAAGCGGTGGCCTGGCTGGCGTGAGCCAGCCCACCGAGTTCTTGGCTGTTGTGATTGCTGTCTGGGCTGTGGCAAAAATGTAAATTTGTTCTGTGTATTGGCACGCACAGCTAAATGTAAAGTCTTACCCGGTACAAGATTAATCTCCTTTTGTCTCGCACTGCAGTTCTGATCAGGGATCCATCCATAACCGGTACCAAAGCCAGTTGCCCAAAAACTGTGGCATTATGACTTTGAGTGCCTCCGTTTTCCCAAGGGCCGATTAAGGTACAGCAAAACGATGAACAGCACAAATATCCCTGACTGATAGGACTGATGGGAACAAGTTTCAGCGAGTGACCTTACAGTGCTGCAAGTGATTGCATTCTAGACAAACACGCTAAACACGCTAAACAGCCAACTTTAGTCGATCATAAAACTGTAGGTAGGGATTACTGGTGTGAAGGGTCAAATCAGCATGACCTGTGACAGAAATGAGGGTTGATGAAGTTATTACCTAGTGAATTAAAATACCTTATAACATAATCTGGTTTGAAAATATATATTTTATTAAAACTATAAGATAGCTAATTGGAGCTCTTCTGCAAAATGCTTCTCTTGCACAACAAAAACTCAACATGAAGAAAATCTTGCGTTAGTTATACATACTCCTGCTCTGTTGTTTAAATTCTAACTGTGAAGTACAAGACTGTGTTTAAGTGAACATTATTCCCTGAGAGTGTCGTAGGCAAAAAAAGACAAGCTATATAGAAATTTTTTTTGGCTTATGTCCCCTCAGATATTGATGAATATTAATTTAAAAAATGCATGCATAAAAAATGTATCATAAACATATTTATACATTTTACTGCTGAAGAAATTAGTCCATTTTGAAACGAGACAAAATATACAGTAGATGATTAAATGATGCAGAATATTTTGTACATGATCTACAGCATGTACTATGCATAACCTTCTTAGTGTCCATAATGATGTCAAACAAGACCATGAGGGACAACTGAATAAGTTCATGCTTTTAAACTTTGTTATATTAAAAAGATACTGAACTGAGTTTGTCTTGGGGTCGTGTGATGACTCCATGCAGGTTTGTCTGTGACCCATTCATCGTTGATCATTCTGATGTCAGTAAAATTCAGTGCGCGTGTACATTTCTTGATCATCCCCGTTACACCTGAAATTTAAACACATCAGTTCTTTGCTTGCATTACCAATCTTATTAACTGCCTTACTGCTTAATAACAGGTCACTTGGAAATTCTCATTTAAGATTCTTTGAAGAAGGTAAATCACCAAATGGAAAAATGAATGTTTGGATAGGACGGCTCGTGGTCTACTTTAAACAGAGAGTAGGTTGGTTCATGTGCTGATGCCCTTGCTTCAAGCTTAAATAGAGTTAATCTCAGTGTTAAAGCATCTCCAGTTCATATGTACATTTTCTAGGGACACTTTTCCTTGCAACCTCCGTTATTGTGACCTGCAGATCTTGGTTGGTCACCTGTTTGTTGAGAGAGTTATCTTAATTTGCAGTGGTGACAGGGTCACTGCGCGTTGTACAATTACTGTAGTATGATCTGTCCTACACACAGTTCTGCAGGCAGCTACAGAAATATAAGGCTAGTGTTTGGTAAAGCTTAATTATAAAAATAATTTGCACTTAATTGTAGAATTGCAGTTCAGAATTGTCCGTTTGTTCATAAATGCTGGAAAAACTGTAATAACTATTTCCATTTGCTCAACATGTTCTAAATACAATCTTCGGTAATAAAGTAATTAACAGTGTGATAACTAGGTCCTTTATTTTATTCACATTATTCTTGTTATCTTTCAGAGCAGATTACTTGAGCCTGTGTTTCTTCAGTAAATACTTTATTTACCAGTGCTTTTTTTGTTATGGTACATACAGTTCATGGACGTGCTCAGGCTAGTTAATATGCTCATTATGCTCATTACACCATGGCATGAAATAATTGCCCAATGGAGAAACGCATCTCTGCTGTTCCAATATGGTATCCTAAACAAGGTGTATAATTGAAAAGACTAATTTGTTTGCCTGTAACCTTTATCTGCTTCCCAACTTTTTCTGTGGTACAATGTGTATACTACTTTGCACATAAGTAGATTTCAGTGTTCTCCTGGTTTGTTTTTGTGTGTATCCATGTTGCGACTATCGTTGAGTAGCAACATTATCAAGTAACTGTTGGGACTTGAGAGTGGGGCCTGAAATTAGTTGGAAGAGTATTAAAATATTAATGTTGCCTTTCTGTGTCCAGACCTGGTCCATACATTATTCATCTTACCTTGAAGGTAGCATATGAGATGGCCTTCATTTTGTCCTAACCTCTGCTAAGAAAGATATTGGCTTTTTTTCCTGCACTCAGAGATTTTACTCAGCACTAATGATGTTTTGTACCACTCTAGATTTGGTGGTTTGCACAAGATTTCTTTATCTTTCTTTGGTCAGAAGTTGTACCATGGACAGTAGTAGAAGTTCACGTGTTATCCGTCTCTGTGCATTCAGGTTGATATTTTGAGAAAAAACTGCTACTTCAATTTTGTATATGCCACATGAAAATGTGTATAGCACTAATATAAAGCAATTGTGTCTTTTGGTCATTGGGTTATATATTGTCAATTTCCTTAAATCGCCCTTTTTGTCCAGGCAAGTTGGTGTTTTGTGACTTTATATTTTTAGTGTCCATGCAGCTAAACAAGTCAGCCTGTAGTTACAGCACATAAAGGTCTCTATCTTTTGATGAGAAGCTCAATTTTATGAACACTGTGCTCCCTCCTAGCTGTAGAGAAATGTAAAAGGCTAAGTGTCAGCAGCTGTGCGGGTTCTTGCAGTGAGGTTTACAATTACAGAGGCTAGTAAGAGTGATGAAATGCAGTACTGATTTCAGTTTTATGTTTTCAAATCTGAGGGGATATAAGCCCAAAAATATTTATATATTGCTTGTCTTTTTTGACTATCACACTATTATTTCCTCTGAAATAATGTCCAATTTAACAGTCTTGTGTTTCTGATTTAGAATTATGTATAAATAACTAAAGCAAGATTTTCCTAAACAGACATCTACACGGAGAAGAAATCACTGCAGTTATAACCTTCCCTCTGTTGGCACAGAAGCTGTGAATTGGTGCAGTGGATGGTACAAGGTAAGGCTTGTCCAGAGTGTGAACTTCTCTTGGCTTAGTACGTAAAAATGAATGATAAAATGAATTTTGATTGATAGCTGGATTTCTTTAAAAAAATTATTAATTTTTTTTTTTTTGAGGTACATCAATGTGCGAGAGAATGAGAGATTGAGTGCTTTACAGAAAAGAGTCACACTGACATTGTGAAACAACCTGTATCAGAAAGTGACAAACTTGTACTTGACAAACCCATAAAACTGAAGCAGGGGACAGGTCAATCACGGTATAAATCTCAGTAAAAGGAAAGAGTGGAGTAAGCACATACAACCTGAGGAATACTAATATATCCAGCAGTGATTGATAGATGAACTTTAGTGCTGTCTTCTCAAACTAGTTTGTATGCACCAGGATACTACAAAATAAGATATAAATTAGAAATGTTATCTTTTTACCAAAGGAGCACATCCAACCAGCTCTCCTTTTTGTTTATACTGTGTACATTGTAGTAGCATATTTTCAGTGTTCAGATGAGAAGAACACCCCAAAATATTTAATTTAATGTGTATGTTACACTTCTACACACTGTAAATGGATTGTCTGCTAAAATAGAAAAATGTTAACCTTTCCCCTCATAAATGAAAGAATAGATGTGGGAGCTGTAGGGTTTTTTTCAGTTGTTTAGTGCATATCCTGCAATGGACTAGGGTTCCATCTAGGGTATAGTCTCCTAGTCTAGTGCCCACTGATTCCAAAGATACCAGGACAAGCAGTTAAGGATAATGGATGGATGGATGGATGGATGGGTGTCTAGTGTGTACCGCACAGAAGACTGGGTGAGGTGAAGCGACCAGACATTTCCGTTTGATCGTGCCTCTGCAGGTATCTGCTTCAGAGGGATAAGGCAGTGCCCCTGCAAGAGGGTTTTGTGCCTGCTACCGTCTTCTGGGTGTTAAGATTGGTTCCAATGAAATATTTACTTTTTTCTTTTTTTATGAGTACCATATGCAGATCCATGTAGTAGAGGAGACTGAAATTTATAGACCTGTACAAAGTATAGCTCTGGAGAACCACAGCTCTGTAATGCTTGCAGTGGATTACTGCAGTTCTCATAACCCCTAGGGTGGTACAGAGTGTATTGAAATAATTCACATTCTCCAGATCTCTTAATTTCATGCAAGCAGACAAACATTACACAGTTATGGTGAGTATTCGTAGATTGAATATTTGTAAATCCAGGGATGACTGTACCAAAGCAATAAAAATATTGAGAATAATAAAACATGTTAAAGAGAAAATCACCACAAATATTAAATATATGTTGTTAAAAAACTTAGGAAATTGAAGTTTTTCTAGTAGCAACCAATCTGCTACTGTTCATCTTTAAATTTGCACAGAAGGGAAAAAGGTTGGGCAAGATTAGTTTTTCAATGCCATGCTCTGCAACCTTTTTTTTGTTTTTGCAGCACAAAATGCAAACAAAGGAAATTGTGAAGCAAGAGGTTGCCTTTCCACTGTTTATTGCATTAGTTAACCGTATGAAAATAAACCCTTCTAATCTTCAAATAAAATGAGGAAGAAAACTGACCGAAGAAGCATTGTTTTGGTAATCCTAAGATTATTTTTTAAAACCATTTAATAGTACATGGCAACTAACAGTAGGCAAACTGCGGTATGTCAAGTATGAACACAGCGAATATTAAAAAAAAATCTTCTCTGTGTACTGTAAAGTTTGCTAAAGCTTTATGCCTGGTACTGGAGCTATATGCCCTGAAACCATTCATTAGTTGTTAATGTCTGCAGGTTGTTACTTGAAAGTCAGAATAAGTGTTTTCTCTGTTTCTTTTTTTTTTTTTTTTTTTTTAAACTTGATGACTTTCACCCTACACACCAACCTATTCCTGAGCTCTCATATAACTTGGCTGGTTATACCTTCTTGTCACCGTCTGTAACGATGTAAAGCAAGTCAACCCATTTGCCACCTTTCAAATGATCAAATCACAAGTAACAATTTTATCTATAAAATGCCAATTTATTTACGAGAATCTATATAAGAGAAACCTGCATCAGGTTGGTTGTTTTCTGCAGTCTGCTTAAGGGTGAGGGGAATCTACTGTACTAACCTGTAAAAATCAGTTCATACTCTGCGTGGAAGTTGGGTTTTAGTAGGTAATGGAAATTTAACTGATGCTTCTTGTCAGGATCTTATGTTGCAAAGTTATTACATTGAATTTGTGATTGCTGCACAATTAATCCATAAGGCTGTTGGGCTTTTGATTGGCAGATGTTTGTCTACAGCAATATT
Organism: Arapaima gigas; assembly: GCA_900497675.1. Lineage (NCBI taxonomy): Eukaryota > Metazoa > Chordata > Actinopteri > Osteoglossiformes > Osteoglossidae > Arapaima > Arapaima gigas. Next base: position 455,273 of record UFQX01000572.1, on the reverse strand, counting down.
ATAAAAATATTTGCAACAGTTGCAAAAAAGTTATTTTGTTGAAGAGCATGTTACCATCATGTTGTGATTTTGACAAAGGTGCAGTTTAGAAAGGGGAGGTTCTATAGTCCTAAACATAACCTTCTAACATACGTGTTTTATGTATTTTATGGCGATTCGTGCCACTACTGGAAATATTAATAAAGACATCCATAATGTCATAGTTTCTGATGGTCAATTTTATCACAGGGCATAATGCGTGCGCTCCTTTCTCCTGTAGAGGGTGGTGTTGACTTGTGAATCTCTTCCATAAAGGCTCTGCAACAGAAACTTGGACACTGTCTGTAATATGCAGATGCAGTGAAACATAACTCATATTTAATATAACTCTGTAATTGATACATTTATGGGTTAGGGGTTTCAAACAGTTTTATGAAAATCAGACAGCAACACGATTGTTTTTACTTTCCTGATCATTTTATTTTTGTTGTTGTTAACTTCCTGTAATTCATCTAAAATGGCTTAGAATGGGAATATAGGAAACGTTTTAAATCATCTGTCATATTATCTGCTGAAGAAGTTAATAAAAGTGACCCCCATGTGGGAATGGCAGAAGTTTGCTCAGTGGCAGCCGCAAAGGGCGGTGGAATGAGAAATTGGTGATTTTCTGGCAGGGGAACGGTTAATCCCCCGCACCAAGCCACCCCGCCACCTCATTGCCCTCCCCCTCACTGCAGCAAAGTCTCTCTCACTCATCGTACTATGGAGACACTTCATCATCTTTGACAGGCTGACCACTGCTGCCTGTTTTGATCTGTCCGGCATACCTTCATGGCGTTTTGAACAAATCTGAAAAACTACTTTCTTTAATTCAGCTTATTGACAGTGAAATGAACAGCGTATAAGCAGGAAGTGGTGTGCATGCTTCTTCTTGCAGGGTTAGAACAGGACCTGTGACAGCTCATGGTGGAATAATACCCCCCTGCGTTGCCTTCATCCGCATACAAACACCACCCCATTTGTGTTAAAGCACAGAACTGATTTTCCTCTTTAATGATACTCAGTTTCTTTTGAAGACGCTATCTAATTTAATCAGTATTTGAATAGATATGTGTGTGAAAGTCCCAAATAGAATGTGTGTTGGGCACTCCAGCAGATAAATAATTGAAGCAGTGACAGTGATAGCGGTGGTGTGACATCCATTGTTAATGGTGCTGCACAAGAATCACATCCAGCTTGTTGGGGGAGGGCTGGGCTTATGGGGGAGTGTTGCAGGCCCACCCCTCCTCTTCTCACATGCCTCCATTGCTAAAACCATGTACCAATACCTGGGAGCCCTGCTCTCCTGTACAAAATTGGTGCTATATTATTCCAGGATGGGGTTTTGGGTATAGAATCCAATCATGTAAGGAGATCTAGGTGTAGGAACTGTGCTGTATTGTGCTAGATGAGTGTCACCTGCTAAGCCTTTGTGCTCCTTTTTGTGACTGACCGCATATGGGAGATATTGGGGACTGTGGAGGACTGTGATTTTTGTCTGTCCAGTTTCACTGTTTAATTTGCGAAATAGTCAACCACAAATTCAGAAATCCTCAGTTCAGCATTGAGCTTTTCTTTGAACTCATGTAATGGTGTACAAGTGCTGCAATTCATTCCCTTTTTAATCAGTTTATTCTTCTGCTTGCATTCATGTCCAGTCCAGTGGCTTTCTGACTGCACTTGCTCTGTTCTTTGCTCCCAGAGATTGGACATGCCCCCCCCCCCCCCCCCCCCCCCCCCCCCCCCCCCCCCCCCCCCCCCCCCCCCCCCCCCCCCCCCCCCCCCCCNTCGCCCCCCCCCCCCCCCCCAGGATCTCTACTGGTCTGAAGATGACCAAGAGGCAAGAGGTTTACTCCTACAGAACAAGTTGGTTGATAGATCCCTGGTCATGTGTCACAAGTTCTGTTCAGGCAGGAGTTAATACCTTAAAATTTTGAGAATTCTGTGAAAGACTAACAAATGTAAGCGGCAGATTACATTTGAACAAAAATGGTCGTTTGGGGCTTTTAAGGGGTTATTAAATGCATTTTGTCAATCCAACAACTGCTGCAAACCTACCCAGTTAGTGCACCCACTGAGGTTAATTAATGCAGTCTAAAGCTCTCAGCAGGAAAGTACAGAAAACTTTTTTTTAAACCAGATTGGCCAATATAGCTGCCTGTACACGTACACACACACACACACACACACACACACACACACACACACACGCACGCCACAGTTTTGCCTTTCAAAAAGCATTTGCTAAGCATTCATACTGTTCTGCTACCTGATAGGTGTCAGGTTTGTGAGGTCAAGTTTAGGGGTCAGTTTCATGGCTCAGTGGATGTGATTCTGTGAAGAATAGAAGGTAACCACGACAAGCAGCTGCTGTGACAGGGACAAATGGACTTCACACAGTGTTTTTAATAGTCAGCAAGTGTGTGTGAGAGATGGATAATTTAAAACCATGGGTCATGTGAAACCAGTGTGGTCACTAGATATGACTTCAGATCATTTTACATTCCAGTACCAAAACCATACTGAAATGAGTGTTTATAAGCCAAAGAAAATGCATCCTGGCTGGTGACTAGTAAGTAATCTTGATTCTCAGTATGTCTGGTCTATCTTTTAGTTCCCATTGAGCTTCAGTACAGAAAATGCATAAGATAGTGGTTTAAAGTGAGTGTGTGTGTGTGTGTGTGTGTGTGAGAGAGATGCAGGTACTTTAAAGACAGAGTGAATGTGAGTGCCAAGTCCAGTGCTGTCGTTTACTGGCTAGCTCACCCAGAATCTGACTGCTAACACCTGGAATAGATAAAGGGGCTTTCATGTCCCAGGGGCCATACCAAGGTCAGGTAGCACTGGTGTGCAGAATGAAGTTACAAGAAAAGAGCAAAGCTAACAAAAAAATAAAGTGAAATTGTATACTTAGTGTGATTGCCAGGTGTTAGAGAGGCCTTTGTCATTTGTTCACCACACCCAACATATTTTACCAGCTTGTTTGTGTGTGTGTGTGTGTGTGTTTGTTAAGAAACAAAACGGATGTTTGTGGGGTTTTAGCCCTCAGTCTAGAACTTTTTGTTATGGCAGTGTAAAGCTCTTTCATTTTACACATTGATAACATGGAAAATGAGACACTTCACCAAACGATGGTTTTTCAGCAAGCCTTCCCCAATAATGCACAAGTTTCTAACCTCAGGGCTGTTGCTCTGTCTCACTTTGATATGACACTTGCTATAACAAAGGATGATTCCCAACCAGGATCAAAAGCACTGGAGGAATACATGGTAAACAGCATCAAAGTGCAGCTGCTCTATAGTAATGCTGTTACTGTGTATGGACAGTGTTACACAGTTAAAACCAATGTACTCAAGACTAGTGCATTGAATGAAAAAATCTTGGTATGTAGACACACTGCATACATGAAATGCTTATAAAATCATTTATAAGACTTCGTAGCATATTTTGATTAAGTCCTCATTTTGAATGAACCCACCACTCAGTGTTCCTGTTTTAAAATGTTAGTTGCTTATTTTCTGACAGCTTTGCTTTGGCAGGACACGAAGAGTATATATTCTACAGGAAAGATTCCCTTCACCAAAGTGGCCTGAAACTGATTAGGGTTTCATGGAACCAGTTCGTTTCTAATATTCTGGGTTGCCTCATTGCGCAACTGAAACCTGGAAATTCTTGACGTGAGATATTTTGTGTGTGTGCGCGTGTGTGTGTGTGTGCGCGTGTGTGTGTAAGCACTGAAATGTATGCACGCACACACGCCTGTCCTTTGTTTTCTTTGTTTCCTGTGTGAGCCGGTGCTTGTGGCTCCAGGTTCCCTAACTGAAGAACGTGCTGTGAAAATGTATCTGCCTCATCTTTGCGCCCACCTGTCTTTCCATAAAACTTTTCAGTGCAGGTGTAATTCCCTGTAAAATTACCTACAATTTACTGCCCTCTGGGAACAGGTTGTCCCCCGAGGGCAGAAATCAATGATATCGTTGTGAGGAATTCAGTGCCGTGTTTCTGTTCCGCCAGGGAGGCTACAGTTAGGGTAATTCTGTAATGGCACTGGACAGGGCCTGGGTTATCCAGCACTCTATCTACAGCGGATCAATGTGTTACAGCACTATCATTTAACCATTCCTGCCCTGTCCACCTGGGTTCAAGCGTTCAGGCAGCCCCTCCCTGGAACCACAGTAGGAGCAACCCCCTTAGCCAGGGACATTTATGGATGCATCCATAGCTCCACCCACAGCTCCAATGCTTAAGCCTTTCGGTAGTAACGTGCTGTACCTTGCTGTTGAATTTGTTCGTAAAGAAAGCTGTGTGGGGAACGTGCGTTGTGCCTCTAAGTGATTGCGCGAAATGGCAATAAAATATAATGCTTTACAGTTTGGTGCTGTAATTTAGGTGTAGGCCTCTTAATATGTATACTCCAGCAATTTCACCAATTCCTACTGTTTAATATCTTATGGTAGATCTATTATAGTTCAATTTTTGACTATTACTATAGTGTACTATCGCTAATAGCACTATAATAATAAAATGTATTTTTGTTGCTGCCACACACCCTATCTGCTCTGAATGACAGTTAGATGTGTCACCTCGTTTTTTGGCTCTAGTTCTATGGCTGTGATATGAAAGGGCTGAGATGTGTTTCTTGAGGCGAAGCAGCTCCTTCTGAGTGTTACGCAGCGCATCCCCTCGGCGCAGTGTCGGCTCGGGTTAAACCATACTTTGCGTGAGGTGCTGCCGCCTTGGATGAGAGAAGCAATGTGCAGTGTTTAAATGGGAACTCGCAGCGCCTAACGGACTGGCAACAACAGCAATCACTTGTTCCTGATTTATTAGATAGCTGAGGAAATTAATTTCATTCCAAAATGCATGAGCGGAAATTAGATGGAGGAATTGTGTGTTTCCCCACATCATCTCTCCAGAGGTGCTGATAACCCACGATCTTCTCGCTTTTATTAATGGGGGAAAAAAGAAGGGGGGGGGGGGGGGATCCCACCAAAGGTGAAATTAACTTTGCTATCTCCTGATTCCAAACCTGGTCTTAATCACCTAATAACATTCTCTCAGAATGGCCTCATCAGCCTTCAGACTTCAACAGGTGCCGGTGTGACTTGTTCCCAAACCCCAGGACATTGAGCGCTGTCATCTTCTGTGTAAAGAGCAGATGGGTTCAAATGCAGCTTTTTAACAGACCTGATGTGACATGTTTCTGCAGTGTGGAGAAGGACTTTGTTGTAATACTTAGCTTAATGATGTGCAAAATTGGCATCACTGTGCACTTAAACTGAAGCACATTTTTAGTGAATTGCTTTAATAATGACTGACACCTGTTAATTGGTTTGCTTGTCTGTTTGCACTGGTTTGTACATGTAGTGCTATCACTTCTGAGAAAAGTTTATGTAATTCCGGCTTTGCGGTGGCTGCAGGTGTTCTTTAAAATATTCCTGGTAATATATTGTGTTGGTTTTGAGCCTTTGTTTATTGCCACTGAATACTTATATGGACATAAGGTTTGTGGCACAGTTGTGTGCATTCTGCACAACATTCTAGTGTGTAGACTGGATTGTTTGTTTCACAAGTTGGCAAGGCTTTTGCATTTCTGGACAGTGGCATGAAGTCCTGCAGGAACTGATTGTGTCTCCTTATGTATTCTGTATTCTCTGGTTTTCATAGGTGGGCAGACAACCAGGTGCCAAAACTGTATTGTAGTTCCAGCAAAATTGGATTGTAGTCCCAGAGCTGAGTAATTGAAATAAATGGTAAGGTGAGACTTTGACATTCTGTGTTTTCTTCATCGCGTGAACGTGCACTGACGCAAGCACAAAAACGTATACAGATGTCTTTCATCATTTCAGCCGTGCACATAGACACACTGCCGCACCATACCTTCATACGTGCATAAATATCCAAGCTTGATAAAACACTGAAGCTTGTTCTTGTGTATTTTCCATTCTGTCCTCTCTCAGTTGCTTACCATTTCCCATACATCAAGGTTGGGGCCTCCATTTTCTAGCATGCAAATTGGTAGATATACTGATCAGAACTTATTACAAAATGGAGCTTTGCTCCAAAAAAAAAAAAAAAAAGGCAAATAGGAATACGTCAGAGAGAGATTCAGATGGGATCGGGGGGAGCCTGCGGGGGACTGTCGCTCTGCGACTGGCATGGGAAAATTAGATTTATTTTTTCATGGGGAGCAGAAAAGGGGGTGGGCTGGTGCCTGGCTGCATTCTCTTTATATTTGGAAGGGAGAAAATGGGAACGATTTGTGAAAAGCTTTCTGTCGAGCTGTCTCTGCATGTCCATTGGGTTAGCGTAGCCTGCTGATTCTTATCTGCCCTCCCTGGGTACTGATGACCAACAAAAACTAAACGTACGGATGCCCCTGTGTACGTATCTGTTCAGAGACAGAATGTTAACCGTGCATTGAAAAGTCCTTTGTGTCATGACATTTCAGGCATTTTTTGTTTGTAAAATCATTCCTGTTTACCTGATTTGATCAGCGCGACCATAATTTAAAACATTTTCATTACTGTATTTTTACCTGTATTTGCTGCTTTTTTTTTTTATGAATGAGAAAAGTGTCAATGCAGCGTACGCTCCAAGGAGGTGTTACAGGATAAATGCACAAAGCCTGAGGTCAGGAATATCTCCAATATTTCGTTTGGTTTTATCTTGTGGGTTGTGCTTGAACGTTCAGCCGTGCTTTGGGTTTCATGCTTCCAGAAAGACTTTTGTTAAAAAAAAAAAGTCTTTCAGATATCGGATTTTGTACACAAACATCAGATGCCCCCAAGTATTGTAATAATTTAAATAGCACTATTTTCCTAAATTACAGATTTTTCCTGAAATCAAGGTTGCCTGATTGTTTTTGAAATTGTATATAGCGAAAGACAATTATTGTTTACTTGGTTAACCCTTATAGGCTAGTTGATGGAAAGCAAATTCCCTTGTGTCCCATATTCTACTGTATTATTAACTCTTTAGGGAAATTACAATAGTTTTACTTGTTTTGGTGATGTAATGCTCTTAATTTGAGATGTTCCACTAGCGGCATTCTGACCCATAAGCGTTTGGGTGTAAAGGTGAGTTTGACAGTGCCTGGTTGGCCCCTGAGGTCCTGCACCTCAGCACCCTGAAGGGTGGCAGTTGGCAGTACCTCTGATCCAGCTGTAGGTGGAGTGCCACGCTAGGTTTTCCCCCTAATCTTGCATGATTTATACCAGCACTCTCAGCAGTAACCCCACTGCCCCACCCCCGGCTCAGCACAGCCCCCCTCCACTTCCTCACTCTATCCTGGATGCATGTTAACCAAGGTGGCAGTTCTAACAAGCTGCCGGGACCGTGCAGCCCAAATGAGCCAAATCAAAACGAAAGGGGGAACCGGATAGGTAGGGAGACGAGCACCCCTGCGGTGAGCTGTGTTTCCTCTGAATATGAAGTGAATTGGTGTGCCTTGACATGTAAGCCTCAGGATAACCTACTGTGCACACACCCCCTTGTGTTGTTTATTTCAGATTCAGGACCCTTACTGTAGTCTGGGGCTAAGACTATTTCTTTTATAACAAATGCAGTTGGCCACCACAGAACAGTTAGTTTTGCATCTGACCATGCTTGGATGATTCTGTTTGTTTTTACATTATATGTTGTCGTACATTTGAGTGTCACCTAGAGCTTTTTCCTACTTTCTGAGACTCCACACGTAGAAATGTGCGCGTCTTTAAAATCGGACAAACGGGAGAATTTCATCTCATTTCATTTGCTCTGCTCTCTTATCCCTTCCCTCACTTTCTCTCATTTCCACATTACGTCTTAGCTTCCCATGTTCTTTGTTGCAGCCCACCTCCTCCTGTGTCTCCTGTCTGTCGATCTTTGCCTCTAGGGTTTTGTTGCTTTTACTGTTTGTGAGGTCACACCACAAAAATCACCGGCACCTGTCCCCCTCGTATACAGCAGTTCTCGTCTGTCGCATCCAGATCACGCGTACATACAAAGCACACACGTGCACACGCACACCCCATGTATTTATCTCCTTGTCTTTTTACCTGCGCGCACAGGCTTTTTAAATCCAAAGGAAAAAGCAACTGCGTGGGGGGGAATAACAGAAAAAATATAAGAAGAAATTATATAGTTGACATTCAGAATTCAATTGCCATGGGATCATGGCCTTCTAAATAGAGAAGGAAAAGAAGAAAAAATATATTAAGTATGACAATTTGTTCAGTCATGTCTCAGTTTTATGACCTCCTTTCCCTATCTGTGCACTCTCCATGTGTTGAGTTCAGATTTGTTGTAATACCACGAGATTTTTTTTTTTTTTTACTGGGTCAGGAAAAAGGGGGAACAGGAGAAATCTTTTTTTTTGCGTTTTCTGTTTTTCAGCTTCAGTGAGCTGCAAGTACTGCCGACTGTAACAGGGCCTTACCCCGGGCCCACAGCCTACTCCACAACATCTTTGACTCGAGACTTCTCTCTGCAAGGAAGTCACCAGCTTCTAAAGGTAACGGCATCTTCTCATCACTTATACTCTTGGTTAAAATAAAGTAAGATCCGCCTTTCTTCTGCTGTCTTATTGCTGGATTGATTCTCTGTACTGTTAGGTTTCAGCACTGCATGGATGTAGCTTGTGAAAAAGTGGTGGGTTGATGATATAAACATTCGAATTTTAGACACTGGGAGTTATAATTTAAACTTATTATTACTGATATTCTGAGTACTGTAAATCATGCACTCTATTGATTCAAATCAGTTCCTGAATACTTTGGTATGTGAGAAAATGCTGCTACAGGAACACCTTTATTGCGAATCCAGTGTTTTCCATTCTTAATCTTCTTGTGCAGTTGTGACCGCTTTATTTGTGGACTAGCCTCAGATGATTAGTAATCACTTTGCATTCAAGGGCATGACTCTGTATATTTATTTAGACAAGGTGTTAAATTTCTGCTGAGGTTTGCCACCTTCTTCATATTCCTGCCTTATAGGCTTTAGCTTTTGGTTCAGGACTCTCACAAAGAAGGAGTGGGTGCCTTCTTCACACCAAATTTGCTCTGTAAGAAATACGGTTTTAGTCTCTGGACACTTGTGGTTTGGTCCCCCCCCCCCCATTCCTGCAATGATAATTGAAGAAATATGTCTAGTCAAAATCAAAACATTATGCATTCAAATGGTTTTCTTTTTACTTGGTAATGTGAGCACAGGTGTTAATGGTTATAATAACAATGGTTGCATTTTACATTTTGGGTCCATAATAATGGGTTGTGGGGGTCTACTTGTCATAGGTTCAACCTGTGTGGTAAATTAATTTAGTTTTTTTAAAAATAAATGTTGTTTTTCAGTATAATGCTGAAAGCATTGTCTCCTTTGATTTCTGAGGGTGGAATGGAAGCAGGTGTGTCGTAGATGTGCTCAGAGCCGTTGACAAAGGGAATGCATAAAAATGTGGGCCAGTTGGGTACCAATCCCACGCCAGTGGTGCCTGTTTTCCAGAGACACTGATGTTTCAAACGTGCTGCATTTACACTACTACATTCTTCCTGGGCAAAATAGTATGGATTTTATTTGTTTTATAGTGTTTAGTGTCAAATTGGACCAAATACAGCACATTATTTGCACAATATTTTTATACTAATAATTTATTTAAATGTTGGCTTTCAGTTATATCCTAATAAAAGTGAAGTAATAATAACACTAGCAGAATTGCAATACTTATTCAGCACAAAACTGATTTTTTTTGGTCATTTTTACAAATTGAAAATGGGATCAAATTTAAAATGAATGCTATGGTATGTGTTATGTAGTTAGTAAAATACGGTGTGTTGCCAGCTGGATTTTGTCGAGCAGTTTCTATTTTCCTGTCAGTTTTTCTGACTGCATAATTAAATCCAGAATTTCCAGTGGGGGGGGGGGAGACAAACCCAACAATACAATTAAAAGAGATAAAAAATGACCATACGATCAGTCTCTCAAGTGGGTGTACAACTAATATTGATGTTTATTTGGTTTTCCTCCAATTTATCTTAAGGGATTTTATTGCCTCTGTTGTGTTTTTTGGCATTAATAATATTAATTATGATTTAATTTTTCCCATATTATGCTTTTACTGTAATTTGCTACGTTATAGTTAGTTTTAGCAATTACATATAGTATGTAAAATAACAATTAAAGATAAATACTCAGTTTTCTTTGTGCAGTGATAAAAAGGAATGGAACAGCCTTGGTTTGGTTGTCCTTTTGTCCTTACATTTCATCAGGCACTAGTACACGAAGTACATGAATCTTGTCACTCATGTTTTTCCATCAACCCTGGCCTAGGGGGTAGGTCTGCATCCTGCTGTGGGGTCAAACAACACGGGGTGCTGCAGCTCCAGGCCAACCTCACACAAGAACACGAAAGCATCTCTTACTGTACTTCTCTAAGTGCACATATCAGTGGGCAGTCTTTGGCAGAAACACAGTTCAGCTGCGCTGCTTTTCTCTCGACAGTTGCTTTATGTATGGTGTCTGAAATAAAAGGCAGAAAGAACATTCACAGAACGGCACGTTCACGCAGCAGAAAGAGAATTCAGCAGAGGCCTTTTTATACAGTCTGTACGGTACAAGTTGCAGTTCCTTTGGTTTCTGCTGTCTGCTTAATATATCTAATATGGATCGTGTTTGTGTGATTTTCCTTGGGAAGGAACTTACTGGTCTTTCTGCTTTTGTGCACCTCATACTTTCATTTTTTTGAATTACCCTACTTAATACTTCGACCTGTGATGAATTTAAATGATTTTTGTAATCTAAAATGTTTTTAACTTAAACCCAAAAATCACCATCTTTTCCATGAACTTCTAATTATCTTAATTATTCTAAAGTGTCAATGCAGTACAAGCTGTAAAAATTCACACCTGCAACTACAAATATCGCACATTCAGAAAGGTTTCAAAAGAAATGAATAAAGCTTTAACTGAGGAAAGGTTAGAAATCTTCCTTTTTTGTTGAAGATTTTAAAAGTGATCCAATTTTATTTCCTTAATGAAGTTAATGTCCTGAAGATTACTAACAGTAATAATATTATTTGTTGTGACTTTTGTGAAATAATTAACCAAACCCTCTGTTTATATTTTTAAATGATTGTGTAAGGTTAAACTTGATTTTTTTAAAAAAAAATAAGTCACAAATGTAAATGGAGAATTCAGAATGTATTTAAATCTTTTTTGATATGATTATTTGAAAGTTTAAAATAATTCATGTGGTGATGATGATAATAAATAGTAGTAATATGTCAAACAGGTTATAAACAGTAATAATGAATTTGTCTATTTGTATTTTTCCATTTAAAGCATTGCAGTCAACATAAAAACTGTTATTTTGTAGAAATTTGACTTGATGTTCATGATTTTGGGTGTGTGTGCACACGTGTGTAGAACTCTGCACAGAAAGCCATTATGCGATCCCTGCGACTGCTGACAGACTCCCCTGTCTTTATCATTCTGATGAAGGTTGCATTTGAATTGCTGCCTCTGCGACTCCGTTTTGGACATGATTACCACATGCTGAATTGAATGGGATCAATCAATCAAGTTGTGTTTTAGTGGAATTACACCCTTTTAGAATAAACATAAAATGTTTGATTCGTAATATGGCTAGAAGCCTATACATGTACTCTAGGACAGAAAATTGCTGGGGGCCCAGCCCTGTCCTCTATTTCTCTCTTCTTCCCCTGCACCCTCTTGCTTTTTCCTTTTGCTCTCACTCTCACATTCTTTTGCCATGATTCGTTGCTTTTTTTCCCCTCATCACCTGTGAAAAGTTATTAAAGTACAGTTTTTATTCTTAAATATTCATGACAACTAGGATTTAATGTTGTCTCATTTAACACCAAACCTTCTGTAACACCATTTACACTCACTTTCTTTCTCTCTCTCTCTCTCTCTCTCTCACACACACACACACAGATACACTTAACCGTAAGATGACGCAATGCTTCTGCTGCACGCTAGGAGGCGACCATTAAGATGGTGACAACAGGGGGTGCTGGTGAGGCACCACTGGATTCTGCACAGATGGACTCTCCCTTTCATTGCTTGGCTTCCTAGATGAAATAAAAGAGGTTGAGGCAGTTCCTACAGCTTGGCTGTCGTAGTGTGGCTGGACACGTGCAACGTGGTCTCTGTAAGGATAGTAGCAATGCAGTTGAGTGACGCGGGAGAGGACCCTTGTGGGGTTCTGCTCAGTGAAGAAGTCCAGGTGTTTTTCCTGGCACAGGTTTCCTCTCGTGTACTGTTTATTTTAATGTTAGAAGAGCAGGACTATCATGTAGGGGTGAGGCAGGCACCTCACTTCCTGGGATGAACAGCTGATTAACAGTGGGCATCAGGTTCAGAAAACCAGGTCGATATATCCTATCACTGAAAGAGGATTGAAGCAACTGATAAACCCCCACTTGCCACCCCCCTATCCCCCGATGCTTCAGTATGATGTAGGCCGTAATTTCTTGGCTTTAGCTGTGGGTTCTATGGTCTTATTTTAGTTGCTGTTGTGGTGCATTTTGACTTGCTGTGACATATAAGACATCAAAATTAGCATGATGTAGATATTCATTTAAAGAGAAATGCAGTGATCTCTTGGAGTGAGTAGTCAAAATTCAGCATCTGAATTATGACATGGCAATTGGCATTGTTGAATTAACAAAGTCCTCGGTTTTTGGGTCATATATGTGTTCTATATTCATTCATTGGCAAGAATCTGTCAAATAGTTAATTTTTAGTACTACTCAATAAAAAACTGAAAGTCTAAGCAGAGCACCACTGAATTGGTTATCAAGTAGTTCTGTTCCAAATATAGTATCAAATTTTTTTTTTTTTAGTTGGTAGAAATGTGTTCTTTTCTGTTTTTCTTTTTGTATTCCTCCAAAGTTATCGTTTCTTTTCAGCTGACTAACCCTAAGGCAAAATGTACAATTCTGCTTGGCGCTGCTGCCTCCTTTCCTCTACCAGACAGCTCACCTCCTCAAAGGATGCTGGAGCAGCACTGAGGTGTGAGCACAGGAAGGGGGCTGGGATAGAGAGCAGGGAGGAAGGAGGGAGGCTTTGGCTCTTGTGTTGAATGGGGGGAGAATCAGAAGCCCTTTCGGTTGCCCTGCTCTTTGTGGAAAATTTAGCTTTGACCCTCCCTTGCTTTTCCTGCACCTTCCCACCACCATTTTAAACCCCCCCCCCCCCCAACACACACACACACACACACACACACACACAGTGTCCAGAAGATAGGCAGGATACTATACTCGCCATCTTTTTCTATCTACCAGTTTTTTCTTTTTTTCCTTTTTTATAAATATATATCTCTACAGTGTAGTGCATCTACTGGCACTGTCACAAAAGGCACAGTGGGGACAGAGGGCAAGAGGAAGTGGGAGAGCAGGGAAGGCGTAAAGGGAAAGAAAGGCTGTTTTAGACCCACACTTTTATTTTTTCCATCTGTAAATTGGGACTTAATTTTAGCAAAAACTGACATTTGAAATAAGATATGAGATAAAGCTTTTTTTTTTTTTTTGGTTGTACAATTTCTACAGAAAAAAATTGGGCTGAAGGCACAACCCAAAGCTCAGCAGGATGGTGTCTAGTCGGTAAGTTGTCTGTGGTGTGTTTTTTTTTTTCTTTTCTTTTCTCCCCTCCTTTTGCGGGGCTCATTACAAGACTGCCAATGGATTGGTTAGCGCCGACGGGTTACTGGAGAGGGGAAATGAGGGACGCGCACGGAGCCTGCGTCACTATACATCACACCCTGGGTTCCATCGTTTGCGTTATGCATGTGCTCGTGTGTGTGGTGGCAGCGTCTTGCTAGTGCTGCTGCTGCCAAGTATTTCCAGGGAGGGAGCTTCCGATGAGCCTGAGCCAGCTGCGTGTGCGTTGGTGGGCCTCTGTGAATATGTAGATTGGGGGAAAGACACGTGTGCCAGCGGGCGGGGCGGGATGGAGCCAGGAAAGAGGGCACATGCCGTGTTTATGGGCTCTCTGTGGGGTGTCTGATCTTCAACAGATTGCTGTTGTTTGGTGTGATCAGCCAGCTCTGTTGTTTGGGGCATACAGAGAGGGAGGGGAAGGAATAATAGACAGCAAGATCTGGGGAAGAAGGGGAGGAGGAGATGGTGCCAGGGCTTCGGGCTGTTTTTTTTTTTCCCCCCTGCCCCCCAACATCGTTGACGAGACATGATTGCCGTGCCCCCTCCTCACACACTCCATCACTTGCCCCCACCTCCCCTCTGCACGATGCAGCTTTTTTCCCCCTCATTTGCGTGTCAAAGCAATAGAAGTGGTGGTGCAGATTAGTATGGAGATGACATAATGATGTAATGAATTAAACACACCCGTTTATGCGAGCTCTGTGCCGCAGTGGGAGCTGGCAGGCGGCGAGGGAGCACGGGAAGAGGGCGAACGACGGTGGAAGCAGATAGACCCTGGGGCTATTAGAGCACTTTTCATACATCCAGCCTCTTGATACAGACATGAATGACTACATGAGATTACAGCAAAGTTCTTGGATTTTTGGGAGGGGGGAATCAGACTCAGTCCCCATTGTTTTCTTAGTTTTTGACATTGAGACAGAGAACAATGCTGTTGCAGTGACTGCAGCTCCTACTGCGTACTGCTGTGCGCCTCGTGTCTGACAGTTTTGTTTTGACGTCAAATTACAGTCATCCCTGTTATTTCGAATTCTGCATTTAAACCTGTCTGTTTATCCACTTCCAATGTGTATTTCTAATGGTAGAATGCTGGTTTTGTAAAAAGCTCTTGCAGTTTTATTATTTGCAACTCTATTGTTTTCCGTTCTCGCTACCATGGAGGCAGGAAAAAGTGCTATTCCTCTTTGCCTTACTTTTCAAATGTATTAAAAAAAATAGGTAAGCCGTTTTTTAGTTTCATTAATGATGATAACGGTCACATCTCTTAGGAACAAGTGTTTTGAATTGGATGCAATTGAAGAATTCCTCTAAGATGTTCATAAAAACACAAAATCACTGTAATTCTGGGGCACAATCATGGCTGAGCATGCACCGTCTTTCTCATCCCCCTCCCTGCCAGTTCATACTTGAAATTTAAATTCAAAGGGAGTTTATAGCCATAATGAAAATACTCAGTTTCAGCTAAATATAAATGTATTATAGACGTAAATGAAGTAGACAGTAACTGAAGAGAGAGTAAAGTGAATAAGGTAAGACTGAGGTACAGAATAATAAGGGGGAAAAAAAGGTGACTTGGCTTGTTTCTGTATCTGTTTTAGTTGTATGAGTTCAGATGGTGAAGCATTTCTTGGCCCCAAACTAGCCAAAGCGCATCACAGCCTTTTGCACTGATTTAACATCGTACCAGGCATGCTGAGACACCCATTCCATAACCCTACAAACCCAAACTTTCCCACTGACTGCGTAAATTTAGCAACTCCACATGATGAAGCGTGATGAAATTACTTGCGAATAGAAACATTTGTTGTACGTACAAAATCACAACAATTTCTGCAAAGCTTGGAGAAAATTCTGTTTCATTTCCACCTGTCATTTTCACCATAATTTTAGCCCCCCTTGCCTGACAAGCTGGCTCACGCCCCACTTCCTGTCACCCGGTGGCCATCCGTCACATAGAGAGTGAGCTTCATCGCTAACAGGAGATGGGAGGGCAGGGGCTTAGCATCTCCTTGCAGCTGACTAGCTGCTAGCAGACACCTGGAACCTAGAATCCCCTTCATGGTCACAGGGAGACTGGTCTTCTGCCTGCGTTTAGTGAGGAGTGGTATAAAGGACAGTGCCTTGGTTTTTGCATGACTGATGTCCTTTCCAGTGCTGTTAAATGAGCACCATACACTAGGGATTTAAATTTACCTGGGTGCAGTTGGCCAGCTTGACTTATTTCAATAAAGGGGAATAGTGCACTGATGAGGGGACCAACTCACAAGCTGTATGAAACAGATCTTTAGTCTCAGCTTCTCTGGAAAGGTGATAAATGGTGGCATGCGACAGCTGGTAATGATGCATTATTCCAGGGCATTTCATAATGTAAGCACCTGCATGTTGTTCCAGTGTGCTGTATGCTGTAGAATATTGATTGTGCTACCGACTTGAATAATGAATGTATTTTTTTCTTCTTGTATCACAGAAGGAAAATTATTAGTGTATCACTTATTCCTCTTACTGCTGGTGCAGCCATGACTGTAATTACTTTAGTGAAATGTAAGTTTTGCTCAGCTGCAGACCATATCGGAGCTGAAGTTTCAGTGCCTGTGGCTGCAGTAATTCAGATATAATTAACAAAGTTGACTGGTGTTGGTCAGTGCGATTATGCTGACATAACAGGAGGCTAAAAATTGATTGCTTGGGGCTTGTGAACAACATGCTTTTGATTTGATTTCATGCTTTGTAGGAGGCATTGTGGTGTGGAGGTGTTCATCCACACGTGTATTGATAGGCAGCTGGAAAACCCATCCACCCAAGTATCTGTGTATGTGTGTTCGCGAACCCACGTATTATTGCGATTTTGGAAGTGTGTGCTAAATATAGACGTGGTTTGTATTGAACTCCCAGGCCCCTCACTGCATTCTGTAGTATCTACCGTGCTTCTACCGGGTCTCTATTGCCAGTGTGTGAGAAAAGGGATTATTGGTATTGATCTACCGAGGGGATCATTAGGCATCACTATCAATCCACAAGTCCTAGCGCCCAGCACTGGGTAGCACAGACATTGCCAATTTGTCCCTATTAGAGAGAGTCGTCTCTTGGTGTCTGTTCAAATAGCTCTTGCGGAAGTGGGCTAACTGTGGCCTCCCTTGTGGCAAAGGCAGACGAACCTATATAGGCCTGTAGGTGCTTCCTGTACCAATGGATGTGGGACACCCTACCCTGTCTGAGCATGTGTGCATGAGAATGTGTCTGGCCACATGAGGAGGTTGCGCGCGCTATTGCGTTACCTATCTGCACATAAGTGTGACACAGTTCAGCAGTTGACCAGTGTGCTTTTTGGCAGGTTTCCATTTCATGAATTAACTTTTCATGTCTTCTCGTTTCTGATGGAAGTGCTTCATTCCAGGTTATATTCATATGGTTGTGAATAACCATCTGTTTGTTCCGTTAGGTTTGTGAAAAATTAGAACTTATAGTGGTTGTCCGTTCTCACGGAAGAGACAGAGACTGCTCACAAGGCACTTCAGTGCAGTCCTGAGCAAGTTGGTGCTTTTTAAGTAAAAGTCACAGGATCAAGGGAGTCTTTTGTGCTGTAGCTTTAGTGCTAGTACAAGCTAGGCGTGCATGTATGTTACTAAAATACTAAAGAAACCAAAGGGTTTAAGGCTCTGTGGGATGTTTGTTACTTATGTTCAGGACGCGCTTAACAATAAGATGACGCAGCAGGGCAGGAAGATCAATGGTACGCAAGCTCAGCTTACCTCTCAAAGTGGCAAAGCTGTCCCCCAGCCACAGGGGCTGCCCCCTTGCCAGTTTATCATTTACTGGCTGTTAATTACGGCTGTACTAGCTTAACTTGCGGCTTATCCAGCCTCAAATGATGATTAGTGTAAGCCCAGGCCTAGGGGAGGATACCTGGTTTATCCTCAACTACTGACAGGTGCTAGAAACTCCTCCTCCCATACGCATACCGAGAGAGACGGGGATGGAGGTGGCACTTGGAGCAGTGGTGTTGCGACACGGTGTCACTGCCTGTGTCACTGGTGCTGATTAAACCCAGCAGTAGTACCTCCTTAATGCCTCTTGCTCTGCATGTGGAGGGAGGCATTTCTCCTGTATGCTCCCGTCTCTTAATCTCTCCCGTGCAAAGTGCACTTCTGAAGTGGAGCTCTCGTTCATCCTTTCCGAGGTACAACTTTGCTCTGCGGGAGAAGGAAAAAAACAAAAAAAAGTCCATTATTTCCATCAGGTCAAAGCCACCGTGAAATGCCTGGTTTCAATTGATTTGATTTGGTGCGAATGTTGAGCAGGGTACTGTTCTTTCTGTAGAATCAGTTTCTTTTTGTTCCACGGGGGGGTGCATTTTGATAGTGATTTTTAAAAACCCAAACAATGGCAATTTTCTGTTGCATAAACCAAACACTATAAAGAACTCTGAACAATAAGTTTGTAACACGTAGTACAAGTGGCGCATTTATTTTTTGAATGTTGGCGAGCTGTTGTACTACTTTGGTTTATAATGTGCTTTGAAATCCAAAGACGAGGCCCTGGGTTTTGTGCCGACTTCTGTGCACGTGTCCAACCTCCTGGTGAGCGGTGCCCCAACTCCGGATTTCAGCGCTTTGAAATCGACGGGAAGGTGGAAACCCCACCGAGGTGGGCCACTTCCTGCCACGGGCTTCCTGCAACTTTAGTTCAGTTCCTGTGGGTCGGGAGATGGCAGCACAAAGGATGTGTGTAAATGGGGAGACGCATTCATTGCACCTTGCTCTAGTTTTTATTTTACAGTAGCAGATGACATTGTGGCTAGAGTTGTCGCTCTGCTGTAGGATCCCTGATCATGGTATTGATCCAGAATTGGTACAGTGGAAATCCTGCTGTTTAAATGGGTGAGGCATTTTACGTTGCTTGGCCTCCAAAACGAACACTGTAAGTTGCCTTGGACAAACACGCCTCTCTCTTCTAGATTGTTTTCAAGTCTTGTAGTTGAGATGGATGTTGTCTGTGGTCCAGCATGACTCCTGACCTCTGTATGGCTGCTGCGCATACTGATCATCTGTTGTTTAGCTGAAGTATTGTTAAACACAACAACTTTACTAGTCTTCTCTTCCAAGAGGGTTTGATGATTCCCTGTGTATATGAGAAATGTAACTTAAATTTTTTTTAAAGGCATTTTCCTGTACAACCTTAAACGTACATACAAGAATACGCATCTGGCTGAGGACTTCTTCAAGCCACCGGCTTGCCTTGAGCACATCTGTCAGCACGATTGTAGAGGCCAGTAGAGGGCAGTATGGTCTGTTGAGCATTTTTGCAAGGAGCCAGTTGGCAGCGTCAAAAAGATACCCTTTGTTATTTCAGGTGCACATATGATACACAGGCCCTGTTGTCCTCTGTACTGAAACTGATTCACCATGGTTACATGAAAAAAGTGTCTGATTGCAGCAGTGGTAGGCCCGTCTCCTGCTGCAGTACATTATACTGAAGCCCATTCTGAATTGTAATTGTGCTTCGCGCGTGTCTAGTCTGAACTGGAGGAAAAAGCACAGCAGAGGTTGTATTTGCTGTGAAGGAAAATATAAGATAAAAAAAAGGACACTTGCCTGAATTTTATACGTTTTCTAACCTGAAATTGGGGAGGAAAAACTGCCATATTCATCATGCATGGTTTGTATTTATGGCATTGTCACAGTTGCATGGTGTTCTGGACAAAAATAATTGCATGTATGAATATAAAGTGTAACCTAAAGGACAGCTGATGCTACAGTGGATTTATGAATGTATGGAGGGGTTTGGGAACAGTTTCCAGTTGGGAGTTAAGGGGAACATAAGAGATCAGAAATGAGTAACAAAACCAGCTTTTTTTTTTCTTTTCTTTTCTTTTTTTTTTTTAAGATGGACAGAAGGTAGCTCCTTGTTAAGAGTTCTTTGTTCTATGCATAACAACTCTATTCAATTTCAGCAAAATTTTAAATAATTTTTTTTAGTTTAATATTTTTGGAAATTTGACACAATATATGGTTTAAATATATGGTCTTATTTGTGTATTAACTTTGTTTAAATTTCATATACGCAGATTTGTAAGAAGTGCCCGAGATCCTGCCTTTGTCATGTTTTTGTGCTACAATTTTTAATTTTTTTTTTTTTTTTTGGTATATTGGTATGGTGGAGATGATCCTTTGAATCCCCTTCTGTCATAATGTGAGTGTTTGCCCCTGAGGTTTGGTCAGGAGAGATGGGTGGATATGGTTCCCGTGCATTTGGGTGTTATAATTGTAATAGCAGTCTGTCGCTGGGCCGACATTTTGCTGTTTCTCTCTGGCTTTGCATCTGTTTTGCGATTTCAACAGTACCTTCATTCCTAAGCCCTCAGCTCCTCTGGCCTAACAAGGAATAAAGGAAGGGGTTTTAGAGCAGTAACTGCTATGTGCTTACATAAATATCTTTCAATTTCTTCTCTTTTATAGACTAGGGATTGGAGTAACTCCTTTAAATGAAGCCCGATGTGAAATGCGCACAGTGAACAGAGTTAGCAGGAGGTTGCAGACACTTTCATTAAGTTGGGCGTAACTCTCCAAAGGGCCCCAGTGCTTCTTCCCCTTTGAGCTGCAGCGGGAGCAGATTCCCACCACTGCACTGGCTACGGAACAGGTATAGAGGAGCAGCTCCATTTCTGTCCATTTCTTTTACAGTGTCCTCACCACAGCAAAATATTTCCATTGTGTGTTTGATAACAACAGGTGGAAAAGAGATGTCTATGGGAGGTTGTAGTGGTCGCATCAACCCTCCATGTAGGGGTTTGGACTGCCTGCATTCATTTCTACAGTTCAACGCACGTTTTCTTAATCAGATTTTAGCATTCTTTGTTTTTTACTTTTATGAAATGTTCATCAGGGTCTAGGGACTGGTATTGTTTGGGTTCACGATGCAAAAAAGCCAAGAGAATAGTTTTTTTTTTTTTTTTTTCCTTCCCCTCTAACACCCAGTGATCACAGTATAAGCTCTGGACCTCCCCAACTCGGACCAGCTTATTGATAATGGATGGAAGATGCATTTCTCAAAAGTGATATGCAGTGTTGAGCTCTGTACAATCATTTACTTATTTATACAACAGTTTCATTTTTATTGTATAAAATGGGTAAGAGCCTTGGTCAAGAGTAACACAGCAGAATTTAGGATTCAAACTTCAAAATGAAGTTGTTGACTCTAACCATAATTTTGTCCTGACAACTGGAATACCTATTTCAACTGCGATTTAAAAACGATAGATTGGATACATTTTATAATGTTACGCTGGTAAGTAGGGGAATACCTGTATACGTCTTCCTGGAAATTCCCTCATAAGGTGAAATTTGTAAGTCAGAGACGAAATTAGTGCTACAGCACAAACGGCTCTTGACTGTTAAAAATCTGCATTTTTAGTTGTAACTCCCTAAAGGGCTTTATAATTTCACTCCTATGTGTAGAAGACTTGTATCTCTGGGGATTCTAGTAATGTTTGTTGTTAAACTTGTATATTTTGTAAAGGACAGTCCTTGTATAATTATTTGGAATTTCAGACAATATTTTACTTGTTTAATTTTTATGCTTGTATTTTTTTTTGTGTTGTTGGCACTATTAGCGAAAATGTCTTTTATATATTATGTATAATATTATATATACATATATATGAATGAATTGATGGTCATGAGTGAATTTCTGCGTAGAGTGCCAGAGGATCAAACTGCACTACCAACAAAAGGCTTTAACCATTTTTGAGAACAAAAATATACATCAACAGACAAGTGAAGATTGGTGATATATAGTCTCCGTGCATCTCCATGACAACCTGATTTTGATGTAAGTTCCTTGTCTTATGTGCACCCTTCCCCCATTTTGGTTTGGTGGTTTGGACTCTGAATGGCTTCTCTCCTGCCTGTGTGTCATGAAAAAGGGTGGTGGCATTATGGTGGGGGCGCTATGAGGAATCTAATGGGTGTCTGGTCTGATTGTCCTCAGCCCTGGTGGTGGAGACAAAGCAGATGAATTGTGAAATGTATTCGAAGAGATTTGAGACAAGTGCATGTCAGCAACCCCCCCCAATCTCTTCTCCCCCACTCCCTCTCTTCCTCTCCTCCTCTCTTCCTGCACCTCTCCGCCCCCTCCTCTCTCCTTCATCTCTCCTCTTTTTGTCTGACACATGGAAAAAAAATGGGCTTGACAGCAGTGTTCTGTTTAAGCAAAACATCAAAAAAGAAAATGCAATTTTCCTCTATTTTTCTTTCATATTAGGTATTCAAGTAGATTGAGGTTGATATTGAGCACATTACATTAATCATAATACTTAACTGTTGGATATGCAGTATACTAAGAGTATTTGAATATATTTTCAAATGACTTCCAGTAGTGTTATGTTGTTTTAGTTGGCATGATCAAGGAGTATCAGTAAAAATGGGGGGGGGATTATCTGGTAATGCACATACAGTATTTTAAATTTTTTGTTCTGTTTTTGTTTCTAGTAAAAGTATGCTACTGGTGTTTCTAATATACCTTTTTAAAGTATAAAATATAAAAGAATGAAATGTGTACTGTATATGGTTTTTTCTGTACAGCTGTATTATGAATGAAGAATGTTGGGGTTTATTTTCTAGCTGTTTGCATCTTATCTATCTTTTCTCCTTAAAATCCGTGTCGCATTCCCTTTGCTCTCCCTGACCCAAAGGGGAGGTGGTCGAGCGGTCTCCTCCAGCGACCCGTTTCCCCTCCGCATCCAAGCCCTTGTGAGAATGCGGGATGGACATGGTGAACACAGGGAGACTCAGGAGTGTATGGTGGACAGGTGCTGGATGTTGCTGATTTGATGCAGAGACCAGTCAGGATAGTGGAGCCATAAAAACTGCCCATATAGCACCTAATAAAATACACTGCTAGTTTGTGACTATCAGGATTTTGTTATGATACATGCTGTGCTTTAGATCAGATAGTCACTGCCAGCACAGTATGTATCGTATTTCCTGTCCATAGGACATTGCAAAACAATGTAATTGTGAACCATCTTTTCTCATATTCACATGCACCCAGTTCTGATGTATAATTCACATGACAGGAACGAATGATATACAGTTAATATTGCAATAAGTAGACAAATAGATGCACTTAACAAAAATAGGTGAACAGTAAGTAATGTAAATGAAATGAATTTGTTTAATGCCACCTTACTTAGCTTTGTGCAGTTTTTTTTTTCTCCCTCCCTCATTTTTTGGTAAATCATGATTATAACTAGAGGGAAGCAGGTAGTGGAAGCCTGAGACCAGCCACAAAACGTTTACAGTGGCATGTGTTTAGGCTAGTTTTGTGGGGTTTGAGAAGCTCTGACACAGCAGCAGCTGGGCTCCAGTTGGACCTTGAAGAGTGTTAACTTGTGGCCAGGACTTTTCACTGTGTGACCTGTGGCACAGGCATTAATAACCGTGGATAAATCTTGGCCCTTCTGTCAGCAGGGCTACCTTTGTTAAAATCAAATGGGCTGAAGTGACCTGTTCAAGTCCAGTTGGGGGGGGGGGTTGTCATCAAACATGACTTAAAAAATTGGTTGTATATCCTACTTGGTCTCTTGTCAGTCACACAATAGTGTACATTTGCGTTCATGTATAGCTACATTGATCTAACATTTAATTTAAACTTTTTTGATAACCGCAAATGTGCTATGTGTTTACATTTGTGATTTGATTACACTTTTTATGGCTCCTAAAAATGATCAGAAAAAATAGATAAAATGTCAAATGTACATGTATAGATTTTTCTGGAGTCTGTCTGTGGATAATGTGGAGCGTACTGAGTGGAAAGTTGCATAGTGAGGCTCTGAAGTGAGATGGGAGTTGAAATGCTGTGTTTGTTGGAAGATAGACTGAGCTGTTTCCTGTCTGCACTGTCTTCCCTGTGTATGTGGCTGTAGCAGTGTGTGAAGGCTGTAGTGAGTGCTGTATGCTAGGTCTGACCAGAGCTCTTCCACATGGCTCTGTTTGTACCTCATTAGATATCCTCTGCTGAGTTCAGCATGAACCTGCGTGCCAAAAGCTTCTTTAAGAGCTGTTTGGAAATGTCTTACTTTATCATTTATTTTAAAGTACATGTATTTGATTGTTTTAGGATAATTTTAGGAGGGTTTTAGTAGTACAACTCAAACAAGAGTCTGCAGAAAAGTGATTGTTGCTGTGTGTATGCACAGGTATTGTGTCTATATGTATAATTATTTGAAACTGATACAACATAATGATTGCAAAATTCATAGCTTGTAGTTTGTGCTGCAAGTGCGGTAAAGCGCATTGCAATCTTTTAGCGTGGTTCTGTAGCTGTGTGTAGTGATATGGTGCCTATAGAAGCCTGTTCATCATGCAGGCAGCGCACAGACAAGGACAGCATCAGCTCGTCTGATGGACATTAGCGCTGGCAGTGCTCCCTCTCTCTCAGTCCCTCCACGCCTTCATTTGTCATTGAAGAGACACAGAGTAGAAATACTCTGCATTTATCTTATACAACATATAGATCATCAGTGGAGTAAGAACAAAAACTGTTTAAAGGTACGCTCCGTAAGGAGCGGAAACAGCCTGTTTTAAATGTGCGACTTGAACGTCACGTGCAAATTATGCTTTGTGTTCTGTGTCTATGTGCTTTCAAGTAAATTTACTCAGTTTGGCATTAAAACACCCTTTTGATCTTCATTTATGATTTCACTTTACGTGCTGTGCATACATGCCTGTTACCCAACAGTTCAGATTATTGTTATTGTACAGTACAATAATGCAACATCATTCACTGAATGGAATGATCTCTTCTAATGTCACACCAAAAATAAGTTATGGCCTTTTTTAAAGATCAGGGAACTAGACATTTCATTGTACACAAGAAAAAAAGAATTAAACGGCAGCTTTGTGGGCTGTCTTGGAAGCCTCGTGGCGGGTCTGTGGGACTTTTTCCTGGTGTGGGAGGGGCTGTGGGGATCCTGCAGTCACACCGATGGACCCTGCAGGAAGGGGATCCCACCTTCTATCCACCTGCTCATATCCTTTTGCATGTGTTTATATGTTTGACTTAATACCATTTTTGCTTTGCTTTGTAGTTTGCATGCAATTTACTTTTAGTAGCAGTAATTCTAAAATGTTGTACCTTTTCAGGTAAATATGCGACTAGCCTCATGTTGTAGCTGGCAGAACACAGCTTGTGAGAGGATGCGTACAGTGTGTGAGTCAAACTAGTTAAAATTAGGAAGGAGGTGGCTGCAGTGCTGTCTTTGTGCCACAGCACTCATCACAATAAATGTGTTCCTTTTTAAAGTGACAGTGAGACAGTCATGCAGTTTTGTTTTTGACCCATTCGTGGATCTAAAGCCTTTGAGACTAAATAAACTCAGAATCAGGACTAAAGTCCTTCTGTACCTTTAACCAACACCTGATCTAAAATCCAGGTATCTCTGCATTACTTATTATGAGAGTGCAGTCCAGCCACCGTAATTTGACATCTCTGAGGGAATAAAACCATATGGGTTTGTGACACAAAGTGTGCATCTGTGTTTCAATTGGAAATACAAATACAAACCATTGCACAACGTCCAATACCTGTTGTGGACCAAAAGTACTGTAATGGTCAAAAATCGCTTATACTACATAATAAGCTAATTTTTTTTAATCAAAATTGGGTGCATGTTTTCATAAGCTGCTGTAGTGGGGTTTTTGTTCAACACTATCGTATGATGGCTTAATGCATATTCAGTTTTGGTTCTTTATCATTTGAGGTCATTTTTCACACTGAAGAGCCTGCTTCTCTTTCTGTGTTTTTAAATATGCTCACTCTTCCAACTTTTAGTGTACAACTGTTGAGTTCACTTCTATTGTTTGAGTTCCATCCTTGTGGTGTCAGTAATCCTTGGTGTTATTGTATGTTTGGTCACCTGTTTTATATTCTTGTTTCTTGTTTGTGTCTTCATATTACTTGTAAAAATTCTGATGACTCCTGTTGGCATATATCCCGAGGAAATTATCACAAACTAAAAACTTAAGCAAAAAAAACTGAATAAATATTTCATAAGGCATTTGTGACACTTTTTTTCTTGGCAGTATGATTTTTTTTTTTGTTCCCTTTGCTCTCACATCTGTATGTATTTTCTCTTTTGCAAATAAATAATATTCAACATTTTGATGCTGTCATCATGCATAGCATACTAAAATATCAATGGTGCAGATGGTAAAATAATTCAGAAATGTCTGTATTCTTAATATTTTATCACCAAGAAAATTCTATGAAAATGCATGTTTAAAAAAAAAAAGTTCTGAAACTGGATTTGCTAATAATGTGATGTTCTCTCTATATTGGGAACATATGTTCACAGCCTGCAGTTTATGCACAAATATTTTTTTAAACATTTTTTTCCCTACAAAAGAGACTGTAAGCAGCAGTATACGTGTGTGTGTGTGTGTGTGTGTGTGTGTGTGTGTGTGTGTGTGTGTGTGTGTGTGAGAGAGAGAGAGGAGAGATAGAAATGAGTGCTTTAGGTACTTTGTGCTGACAGTAAGTTGCCCATGGTTGTCTTGCAGGACTTATGCTTCAAAAACCAGCACCTTATTCTATCCCTTTCTATGAGACATGTTTCCAAGCAAAGCTGTGCAGAATATTGTATTATTATTTTAGGATAAGAACAAAACTGAGTAGCCACAGCATTAGAGCTCATAAAGGTGCACTTGTTTTCTCTGGATAAGGCAGTGGTCTTCTGTCTTATACTGTGTACTTTTGATGTTTGTCCTGTAGTCCACAAGTTCCTTCTCATTCCTGTGTAGTCATGTTACTGACTCAGCCAAACTCTGAGATGTTTTCTCTTTGCTTTAACATCCTTTGCATTTCTGTCTATGAATCTGCAGGTTAATTGCTTTTCATTCTATGTGCAGTTGATAGTTAAGCCACTATTTTTACTTGGCTGTTGTATGTTAGTCTTTGTTAGCTGATGTACTGTCCTGTTGAGGTTCTCTGGGTTTGCTCCTGTACAGAAATTAAAAACCTGCAAACAGACCCAGACAAATGAAAACAAAAAACGTGGGTCCTAGACTTCCAAAGCAAAGCTTTATTTCTGTTCACAGAAATAAAACAATCTTTTCGTAAATACAGATTCATGGACACTGCACCCAAAAAAAGCATATAAATAAACTTACAGGTGTACCAAGAAAACTATTTAAGAATGTTTTACAAATTTGATATTGAAATAAGCCTTTCAAATTAATTTTTTTGCTTTTTTTGCTGTCTTTTACATGAAATATTGTTCACCAGTAATTTTTGCTTTCCCTTGTTGACATTATTTTCATGTCCTGTGCAGTGTTTCAGAGATCCTGGGAGTGTCCCTGTCATGGAACTAGGATTCTGATTCTGATTCTGATTCCTACCAGGATTTGTCTTTCTGTCTGCTGGCTTGTTTTACAGTCTGATCAGGTTTTATTTGTACTGCTGGTGTGACCATGTGGGGCTTATGTCTGATGGGGGGGCTGTAATGCTCATAAATATTAGGTGCTGCAGGGTAGACAAAAGGGGCACAAATGGTGGCTTGTGCTACTGGACAGGGTGGACCTGGCCATGTCCTGTACCCCAGTCATTTTCCTGCGCGCTTAGAACTCAGTCAGGGGTTTAATTGGAATCCAGACTTCAAAGGATCTGTCGTCCTGACCACCCCCCACCCAGCCCTCCTACTCTGGCTCTCTCCTGGCTGGGCCCTCATTACACTCGTACCATGAACTGCACTTATCACAGCATCACACAGGACATCGAGTCAGCTCTGCTGATGCTTCTGCCTGCACTGGCATGATACACTTCAGATGCCCAGACTATTGCATATACGTGGGTGGGTGGGTGGGTGGGTATATCCTCTATATATTTACATACAACATAGCATAACTTACTTCAGAAGAGAATAAGAGTTTGAAACATCTGTGCTTTGTGTGCAGCTTGTATCATCTCTTATTGTCACTGTTTGCTCATCTAAGGTCCTTTGTCTAATTATTCTGGAGAGTTTTAGTGTTTTTGTAAGTAGCTGGGGCTGGATGTCTACCGTGCCTCGACTTGCTTTCACTTTTCTCTGTTATCTCACATTAATTACAGCATTTACAGTAAAAAAGTAATTGAAACAAGTGTACGATTATGGGGGATGTGTAAATCAGTGAACTGAAAGCACTGGTGGCAGTGTGACATTAATGGCAACTTTTGATGAATGTGTGTGGCTATGCTTCAGAGGTTTTCTTGGTGGTCTCATTCCTTTGCTCAAAAAACACTGCTCCCGTATCTTGCTTGTCGATGCTTACCGGTGGCTCTCCAGTATTAACTGCAGGATGGGACTGTACTGTAAACTGTACATGTGTGTATATATAGTATAACATCTTAATTGCCTGTAGCAGGCTAACTTTTTGCAGTATACTGCCCCAGCCATTTGTACTTTATTTTTGTAATTTTTACTTTATCAAACTAAATTGGGATGTGTAGCAATAGATGTTTGATAAGTAAATGAAAAACAGTCTATCTATAATCATTAGTGTCCCTACTTCATTTCCAGTGGTGTATCAGTACAGTAAATGATGTGCCCTTTTCTTTTTCAGTTTTGCCTTGTTAACGCTGTGGAGAAGTCCCCCCCCCCCCTTTTGAAACCATACCTGAAGTTAATGTTTCAAAGATGTGATTATAGGTAGGAATAAGAGAACCTATTTTCAGACTTCCAACAAATCATTTTTTTCCATTATACATAGTAAAGGTGTTAATAATGCCTTACCTTTTTTGATTTGAATGTATGAATAATGAATTGGCTGTATCATTAAAAGTATAGTTAATAGTTAATAGGTGAATTTCAATTGCCCTATCTGAGGAGGAAAGGTATGGATACCCAATTTAAATGCTTCCTACGGAGATGATATTTGTGCACTGTACTCAACACACAAGTGATTAAAATGGTAAATTGAACCCTTTGTATTTCTTTTCATTCATTATTCACACAGATGAGGGAGCAATTAAACATAATACTGTAACAGATTTCAAACTTTTTATAAACTTCCTTTGTGCTGCTGTTATGAAAATGTCACAAGCTAATGATGATGACAGTGGCTGATTGTGGTTTGAATAAAAATCAAAGGGCTTATGGAGCAAATTTCTGTGACTGAAAAAAGGAAGCATTTGGTTTTAAAAACTCAAAGTAACTTACTGGTTAGAGGGCAAGGTTCACAGGCATGTTCTTGAATTATCTTGTCAACACTTAGTCTGTTGCTCTTTGCCTTTCCCCGAAATACATCTTTTTTTTTCTTACTTTATTTGCCACCACATAGGGGAACTCTTGGAGCAATGGGAAAGTCTGAGATCAAGGACTGGCAGTATGAGAAGAAGACTAAGGAAGGGTGGAAATAACAAGAGAGTGGAAAAAAGAAAACATTGTGGGGGGGACCCTCAGGAATCAAAGGGACTGCTGCAATGCAACACAGCAGGATGCAAAGTTAAAGGGGCCAGCACGTTGTGGTGTGGTGGGCATCTCCTCATCAAGGCACCCGGAGAGGGGTGGTTGCCAGTTTGGGAGATGTGCAGTGCAGCCTGGGGGGTCTGGGGGGTTACATGAACTCCCACTGCTAAGCCCCCCCCCCCCCCCCCCGGCCCCCCCCCCCCCCCCCCCCTCCTCCAAGCCACTGCATGGAGCCCCCTGGGGTCAACGCCCNCCCCCCCCCCCCCATGCAGTCTCCCACTACCCCCTACCTAATTTCCATTTCTTTTCATCAAATATGAAAATACAGGGACTCTGATTCCCTAAGCCCTGTTTGTGGCCCTGTGCAGCAGAAGTGTTAAAAGGGGTTGTATTCTTTTGGGGTGGTCAGGGCCCAGCTTTCATCTATAGCTTAGTGTGTGCTTGGTTTATCATCGCTCATGGTAGCTCTCATTTTCAGTCTTGGAACAGGTAAAGTATGCTGCTAAGAATGATCATACTGCTGTGAATTTGAGTGTAGGCCCGTTGTTTAGGGTTCAGAATTGCCACATTTCTTTTGCCTGCTCTTTATAGTCTTAATATTTTCTGTCAGTTTTAAGGTCCTTAAACTTGTTTAGTGAGCTCTCTCTTGACAGAGATTTTTTTTTTTCCCCCTCTCATCCCTTCACTAGCTGAGTTACCTGGCACTGCCCAGCTCAGAAAGTGGGCAGGTAAAAAGTAATAACACCTTATATCTCACCAAACTGTTTTACCAATAAAGTACTGCATTTAGTACATAAGTATTATCAGTGCTGTCGGATAGACGGATGTCACAGAGAGTGAGGCACGTATTGGTTGTAGGCAAGCGGAAAGAAGAACACTAGTAACAAATATGTCACCAATTACATCAGTGCTGTGTGTGGTGCTGTGTATAATTTCTTACCTGTCCCTGATACTAGTTGAGACCCTTCCTCCAGTGCTGCTAATCTCTAATTTCAGCAGTAGCATAATTGGCGATTGCTACGTCAGCAAATAGGGGATCTCTTGATACACAACCTACATTTTTCGCTGATACACGAGTGAACATCAGCAGGTTCCTATGGACATGTGCTGTGCATCACTGTCTTTCCAGCATGCCACACTGATGTAGTTGTGGGTCTCATTTTTTGTGTCAATCTACAATTAATTTCATATTTAATATAATATTATGTATTTGTCAAAGCCATTTAACAGTTAAACAAAAGTGCTTAATTATTAACTAATTAACATTGTGTTTGTTACAAGACAAATTTTTTTGTTATGGAAATAGTGAGCGCAGTTTAACCTTCACTCTCGTATAAACCTGGCTCATGTATGTACAAGTTTCTTTCTCGACTTTTATTTTCTCCTAACAGTACGGCACAACCGCAATAGCTGTAATGCACTCTTTTGAAACAGTGGATGAAGTAGCTCAGGTGCATTTGTTCAATGAGGCATCAGAGGTCCAGCTTCTCCAGGAGGCACAATGAATTGTTTTAGATAAGCGGCTGAATACACTGCGAGGTGTCAGCATTCTTCCCCCCGCCGCTAACTCATGCTGGCATCCTCCATTTGCTGTGGACGCCCTGTGAGGCTCCTCTCACCACCTGGGCCTCCATGCTGCCCAGCCCGCGGGACACTACTCTGAAACAGGCCATTGTCCCTTAAAAAGGCAACATTTTTCATTTCTGTTTCAAAGAAATAGCCACTGTACAGTTTAAATCTTTACAAATGCGACTCGGTGTAAACGGTTTTGCTAAGAACAATAAACAGTGCTTTGTTTATCACTAGTGTAGTGGCATGTAGATAAACCTTGATTTTTCTATCCTTGCTTTATTGGTATTTCTGCAAAATTCTAAGTTTCAAAGTTCCTGAGTGTAAATGACATGAAGTAATATGTGAGGGAACCGTTAGAGACTCAATATCGTTATTATAAGCAGACGATTGATGTGCAAAGCGTCCGTGAGAACAGTCAATAAGAAAATGAACTTGATGGCTTCCATTTCGTGCTCCATATCTTGACAGCAGATGGATTGTCAGATCCCTGGTAGACTGGTGTTTGGGCGCTTTTTTTGATTTAACCGTCACTTTCAGAGTGCGGGAATTCTGTGCGAATGTGATTTTGATGTAGAGTGTGCTAGGACCCGCTGGATCCCAGCTCTAATGGAACTGTTTGAGCAGTAGACCTCGCCAGCTGAATCAGAATGAATGAGAGGAATAAAAGATAGAAATACTCGAGGAATAAAAGGGGTGGTATTGGTGAGGCACTGCTCTGAATTACAGATGCGTCTCCACTCCTGGAAAATAGTTTTATGAATTTCTGAAATGAATCGAATGGAGCTGATAATAAAAAGTAGCTCGAAGTAAGACAATGAAATACTTTTACGCGCTTCTGAAATTCTCAGTGAAAAACACTCCCATATACTGTGTTGTTGTACACCAATTCCCACCATCAAGGATTTTTTGCCAACTGCTGGCACTAAGTCAGTGTTTGGTTACTGATGCTGGTGTTTTCTTTTTGAGGGGCCAGTGATGTGCACAAGTCACTGCTTTGTGTGTCATGTTGTAGATTGCCATCTCCACTGTGTGCCAAGAATCTAGCCGTCTTTGTCTGATTTGATGCAGAACATTTACCTTGTTATGGTCTTAACCAAATGTAGGCAAAATGCCAGTTTCTGCTCAATACACAGGCTCTGCGGTCCCTCTAATCAGACAAAATCGTCCATTTTATGTGTATGTTCATTCAATACACGATATTTACCCATATCTACTCTGCATTGCCGGTAAGTGATATCAGCTGTAGCTTTAATAATGACAACAACGATGACAATGTTCTTTCTATGTATTTAATGAAGCAAAAGTGTTGATGCAAAAACTGTGTATAAAAAAGTACAAACACCTCACTGAAAGGGCTAGATGTTTAGTGTGTTACATTGTAAGAGACTTTGTACAATGAGATTATTAACTAGCCTGTGCATTAGCTTACAGTTTTTTTAGTATTCTTATATACTTTGTCCTTTAAGATGGACGTGTATAAGATAGTCCAGTTTATAGAAAGGTGTGTTTATCATCTCAGACATAATTGCAATGAACATTGCCATCATTGAATGTACAAGATTAAGCAAAAGTATCATTCTCAGTCACTGTTCCATGATGACCTTATGCAGAAAAACTGTATATGCAATGACAGTATGTAGAACAATATGTGAATAATCTTATTTGTTCAGGTTTGTACTTAAAGGTATGAAGAAAGAAATGAATGTAAAATTGTAGTTTAATTTAGATGCAAGAAATAGAAGTGGGTGATGACAAAATGGCAAGTGTAGAAAACGATTCTTATAGGTTAACCTCAGCTAGTGCTCTAACAGGAACTTTTATGCCATTTAACAAGTGTGCAACATGCCTCGGGCATGTCTTGTGCAGGATTTCATGTCTGGTCAGACGTTTTCCATAGACTTGTGTGGTTTTTGGCATAAGATTATGGCTGTTGTTCTCACAAGTGAGTGAAGTGAACCTGTTTAGTGGCCTGTGTTCGTTCCACTCTGTGTGTTGCCGTTTTTCTCGGAGACAAAGTGGCAGACCGTGGGCCTTGGGGGGGGGGGGCTGGAACCCAAACCACTGCATGGCAAGGAACGGCTTTTCTGGGTGACTCCTTTATGTCCTTCCTAAGCAGATTTTCAACTTAATATTCCAGGAAATAAGGTGGCCCGTCACCACACCATTGTTACACCGTCATGTTAATAGAGGAGGTAAAATGGTCTTTGCACTCTTTGTGACTCGCTCAGCTCTGCAGTCTCTCTTCCGCTCACTCCTTTTTCTCACTTACTGGCACATTCAGCGTTGTGTTATTAATTTTTTTATATATATTTTTTTTTCTGGGAAAAAAGCTTTATTTCTGTCTCCCCCCCCCCCCCCCCCCCCCCCCCCCCCCCCCCCCCCCCCCCCCCCCCCC
>UFQX01000572.1:401891-422162 GCA_900497675.1 Arapaima gigas | reverse complement strand
CCCCCCCCCCCCCCTCCGCCCTCCTGCAACCCAGTCGTTGTATTACAGACTGAGTGGAGGACTCGGGTCCTTTTCAGGCACGGATGACAGCTTTTCAAGTCATAATGGGCTGTTCATTTTGGAGCTGAGTGCATTTGGGGTGCTCTCTTCACCTCCTCCTGTTCACTCCTGCCGCTTATCTGCACGCACACGAATGCTCCCTCCAGGGGTGGGGCGCTCCACAGTCCTCTGCAGGAAAGAACAATTAGAGCCCTCTTCCCCCTGCATTGCGGAGCTTGCAATGATGTCTGGGCCTGGATCTGTGCCCCCGTTGTCCCCCTGCCTCCTTCTGTCCTGCTCCAGCAGCTGAGGAAGAGACAAGGCAGATAAAGTTCAGGTTCTTCTCCTTCATACTTTTGTGGGTTTTTGGCAGGACAAACACTCCTTTATGAGTGTCTTATTTGCAGACAGGCAGCAGTGATGTACTGCAAAATCTGGAGATGGTTCCTGAAGAAATAATTCAAAAAAGGGCTCTCTGTGGATTAACAATCACCTGGGTGCCATGATTATACTGCATTACATTATATAATCCATAATAGGCACAACAGTTGTACTATTTGTATTTATTGAATTCCCTTTATATTCTTAAAACTGTATCACCTTATACTTAATGTTGTGCAGTGTCTCTTATTCTTCTGTATTAACTGTGATTAAATAAGCACCCATCAACCCAAATTCCTTGGATGTGCGAGTGTTACTTTTATAGGTGTATGTACCGAAACACTGAAATGGTACTCAAAAAACAACCCAAAGATTAACTGTTAAGGTTTATAATTTCAGTTAAAAGGACCATTGTATGTATATGAAATTTGATCCAAGTAGCGGTTACATTATTCATATACTATTTACGTAATGAAGGAGATATAAAATGTATATTTTGAGAGGGTAGGAGAAACATGACTTGTCATTATGGTACTCTAATGTGTTTTATCTGTATTTCAGTCATTCAGAAAAAAATGCAAGTCTTTGTGTAAATGTTAAATAGATACTCTATGATTCAAATTATTTTTTTTTAACCGTGGAAATATATGCCCTTTTCTATAGATTTTGTCTAAATTATGAGAGGATTGAAAATTTTCAGGGCTAAATATGAAAGTGGTGTCAACATATTTACTGATTTTAAAGTGATAATATATGTCCATAGTTCTATAGAAGACTAATTTTAAAATAATTACATGCATCACTTTGAAAACGGTTGGGAAATAATTTGGTAATTGCCTCCATGCTACATAATTTTGTAAAATGATTGTCATTTATGTCTTTATAATCATGTTTCTGGCGGTTCAGTGCCTTTGCAGGGTCATGAAAATGGGGTAGGCAAAATGAACAGTCTACTCGGTGTCTGCCAACTTGTAAGCAGCCCTCTGCTTTCCCTGAGATGGAGATGCTGTAGTAACAATCTGTGAACCCCTCGACACCTCGCTTCCCTCTGCTCGCCATCACCTCCCACTTACGAGGGAACGCCACTCCTTTCCCCCAGCATCAAAACTGATGTGTGTAATTGTCACATTTAAATTGGACATAGCGTTTTATTTTTGTTTTTATTGCTGTGATCAGTGACACATCTGCTGCACTTGTTTCAGGCTTCTGCCAGTCGTGGTATGCAGAGGGTAGCACAGTGGCGTGATTTGTTTGGATGTGGTGCGGTGGGCAGGTAAGGCTCTTCTGAAGCCACATAGCTATGTCTGTGCTGCCGGCTCACTTATCCAGGACACACAACCTTATTAAAAAAAATCATCATCATCATTCTTCTTCTTATTATTATTATTATTATTTATATATTTTTTGTTTTGAAGTTTAATTTCTCCAACCTTTGGCCTGCAGATGAAGCCTCCCAGTTAGTTTGCCAGCAAGTGGCATCTTGGTTGGAGAACTAGACTTGTAACCAGAAACTGAGCCATTACAATATACTTCAATCACAACACAGGTGCATAAATTACCTGTAGGCTAGTATAAAATTGTTACATTTGTGACTTTTGAACTAATAAAAAAAAAATTCAGACTGTGAGAGGTGTTTAGGGGATACTGCAAACATTAATTCAGTGAACTTTGGTTAGAGAATTTAGCTTGTGCCTGTAAAGGAGTGACGCATATGGAGGTAGAGCAGAGAAAGTGGGTGAGGGAGGGATGGAAGGAGGGTTGGAGAGCATATGCTGATTTATAGCTGGGCCAGAGAGCAGGGCCTTCAGGGTGAGAAGGCACTGCTTCAAATAGAGATTGCCGGTGGCCTCTTGTGTGATTCGCCACTCAAGGTGAGGCACTTAGTGATTTATCTTTCCCACAATCCTCTCTATCTACAACCTTCTCTACCCTGCAGCTCTGGCCCATCCTGTGGGCAGAAGAGAGGCTCACCTGGAGTTCACTGTTCCCTGGGTGGGTCTTCACTTTGGCCAGACAGACAGTTTAGAGGACAAAGCAGAAATGCGGATACTTGTATGCTAATTAATAATGAGGGTAATGTTAAAAGTGGTTTGGAGCTTTGGTGTATCTTGTGAAATGAGAATGAAGTGGAAGTACAGGTAGGCTATGGCTTTATCCCTTTATCATCGTTTCCTCTGGTTGTGCCTTGCTGGAGGCCTTCTATGCCAGTAGAGGCATTGCAGCTCACTGTAGCAGCAACTCTGCCGTGCACGACAGCAGAACGGCTCCATCCATTTCTTGCTGCACACAGAGGCCCCAGGCGTACAGTTGCTTCTTCCTGGTCCCAGAGCCGTCCACAGCTCAGCTTGGTTAATGAGGAAGACTCTCCTCAGCCGAGTGGACTGGACGCCACAAAGAAAATTCAGAGATTCACCTCAGGAGCTTCATCTGTCCACTGTGTGTGTGTGTGTGTGTGTGTGTGTGTGTGTGAGAGAGAGAGAGAGCGCGCAAGTACTCTGCTCTGCTTTAGCAGGCTTCACCGCTTGGGACTGCTGCTGACATTTCCCCTGCCTTGGGATCCCTCAAGAGTGGATTTAGACTCATTTTCAGAGCAATTATGCCTGCCAGTTTTGACTGGTAGAACTGCCCTCCTTTCTGCTCATGTCTTCATGTTCCAGTGCTGGCCTGGTTCCATAGCAGAGGAAGCTGGCAGTCTGACTTCCTGTCAGTGAGGCACCACCTGTGCAGTTAGCCGGACTCTTCCCAGTGTTCTTTGCAGTAAGCATGCTGTCCATGCCTATATTTTTAAAAATACACAACAACAAAAGAAAAAAGTGTGACCAAGTTAGTGTGTTTCATTTGGCTGGATATACATATAATGTTCTGCTCAGCCTGTGTAAGCATTTACAATTGCGTGTGTGTGTATTTATTTACTTTAGTTACGTGTTTACTTGTTGCAGATTACTGAAATAAAGGGTGTCTGGAACCACCCAAATATTTTTATGATGCCTAATGTTAGATTAATCTGACCAATATCATTTTGCGTTAGACCAGTGGGTATATCTGTGCGATATGTATGAACACTCCTCTACCATCTTGAAGGTGGACATTTTGAATTCGGTATTTCCAAATGGAAAGGGCATCATGTGACCACTAACATTTAAAATTTCAAGACATTCACTGCTGAAGTCCTTTTTTGTCATGCCTATGTCTGTTTTTTTACATTTGTTTGTGTGTGTCCCCCTCTCTCTCTCACACACAGTGTTCTGCTTTTTAATGTAAATAAAAAATAAATGTTTTGAACGATTATAGTGGATTTAGCCTGTAATCTACTGTAGTTAACATGTGTAAGTCACTTTGGTTGAAGGTGTTGTCAAAATTCTAATGATCATATGTTGCATTGGAGACATATATTGGTTATTAACTTTTGTTTTAAATAATTATAAATTTTGTCCTTGTTATCATACAAACAGTGGCATCTGTTATACTCTTAACTAGTTACCAGACCTTTGTGGTAGCAGTAAGAACACAGCTTTGTCAGCAGTGCTCAGTATTTGTTGAAACTGAGAAGCATTTCCTATGATTTTTAGCAAACTTCATATTTTGCTGAAAGTTTGTAATTTTAAATTAATTTACAGCATTGATCAATGCTAAGTAATTTTTTCTCACTAACTGAACAAAGTAAAACATTTCCAAATTTTAATGAAAGCTGATACTGGTATAATTGTTGTAGACCTAGTTGTAGATGTACAGAAGTAGTACAAAGCTCCTTTTGCTGTTAGACATCATCTGTATTGAACACCTTGTTTTCATACTATACTGTACTGTAACTACTGAGGAACCTTTTAATTCTAATGGATAAGTAAAAATGGTAACGTGTCAAGGATGAGACATTCCTCATCTCAGCAGAGTGACAATCAGTCATTTTTTGTTGGTGTGTCAGTAAACACTTTGTTGACCCTTGCCTATTTCTGCTGGCTGCTTTTAAACTGTTGGTAAACCTGGCAATCCCTTTGCATACGTCTGACTCACAGTCCCTTGAAGTGGTGCTCTGGTGGTGCATCAGAGTGTTGAGGTACAGACTGGCCTGTGGAAAGAAGAGATTCCCAGCTCTTACTGCACCATATAGTGTGACCTATACAGCATCCGTCTTGTTATACGTTGGATGTTTCCCAGGCAGATTTTTGAAAATTCTAAATACCTTATACTGAAAATCACAAACGTGAATAATATTTTATACCACTCTTAGAACCCATGACATTTGCCCAAAGTCCCCCTGTTGCTATCCTTAACATCCCCTTCTGTAAATTCAGTTTTAGTTTTAAGATAAACTTTATTCTCTCGCTGCAATCCCCCAGCCAATGTAATTCTTCTAAAGGGCTCGTTGTTCACGTTTCTATTTATATCTGCTATGTCTGGTTTTCACATAAAAGCGACTTAATTGATAAACAGTGATGTATTTTTCAACTTGGCTTCTGAGTATTGTAGTTAGAAACGTGCACACGTGAACCCCTTAACGCCCATCCCCCTTGAGGATGCCTTTGGGGATTAGGTAGGGAGTGGTAGGGAGTCATTTACCCAATTCATCTCCGCTCTGTGCATGTGTGTTCAATTGATTCGACCTGAACAAGCTCCGAGCTCCAGCAGTACCAGAATCTCTGCCATTGTGTCCGATTGCCATAGGGGAGAGGAAAATGGCACAGTACCACTCTTTGTTCTCTGCTGCTCTTGAATTTTCATAATTTTATTAACAAATCAGATTTTCTCAGTGTATTATTTGCTTAGATTTATTCAAACATTTTGAACTTGTTGGTCTTAGGGTAGTACCACATGGCTGAATGTTTTCATGATGGATTTCAGTGGTGGGTTTGGGAAACCCCTGCTAAACCATACAGGGTAAAGTTCTGTTTGCATAAGTTTTTCCCCCATATGGGGCACTTTTATTGAACTTTTAAACATTTTCTGCGTGTATTAGTGAGAAGACGGAATAGCATTTAGGGCAGAATATATAAATAAGCATTAAAGGGAAGTGGAATTGGGTTACACACAGTCTTATGATCTCAAAACTGGAATTAATTTTTTCCCCATTATCCTGTACTGGAAGAGAAGTTTAACATTTTGAGTCATTGAAGGTACAAAAAGTGTAGCAAAGTGTAGTCCCCAGATTCTCATCCACGTCGCTCCTTGCCCTTTCATGGCAGCGAGCAAGTAGGGTGTGGAGCTGTGACATCCATACATATTCATAGCAAGTGCTGAATGACATGTTTACCTGTCAAGGTCGTGATTAGGGCGAACTGCGATCAGCCACCTCCGTGAAGTAGCTCAAAAGAAGAGCAGTCAACAAAATCACGCCGGCGTACATCGTTTGATTCCCCTTGCCTTTTACTGCTTTTTATTCTGATACATATCAGAATTACATCAGTAACGCGTAATGAATTCTGTTAAATTAAAGAATTGTTTCT
Source organism: Arapaima gigas (assembly GCA_900497675.1). Lineage (NCBI taxonomy): Eukaryota > Metazoa > Chordata > Actinopteri > Osteoglossiformes > Osteoglossidae > Arapaima > Arapaima gigas. The sequence goes on along the minus strand of UFQX01000572.1, from coordinate 416,301 downwards.
CAGGCTGCTACTGTCTTTGATCATAATGCCAATTACAGGGATAATTTCATTTTATTTATTTATTTATTTAGGATCATAAGAAAGGGAGTTGCTGTAGAAGACATGGAACTGACACCTCTGTGACATATTTATTTTTTTTCCATTACTGTGGCTGCATTTGCTCTGCATTTTCATGATCTGTCTTCCTCTTCCTTAAAATCTGTTGACTCAATTGAGAAAAATCAGCCAGGAATATTTAACTTGAACAGAAGAAGTCCGACTTCCCTTATGAGAAATGACAGATGAGGATACAGCCTGTCTTCATCAGTGCAGATGAACACAGACAGGCGCGCCTCTCTTTAACTACTGTGTGGGTTTAAAAATAAGTAAATAAAACAAGTTTACAAGCTGGGGGGTGAGAGGAAAAGGACAGGAGGGGGGAAGAGGTACTGAGTCTTGCTTTTTTCTCCAAACAATATATGAAGTGCTTTCTGCAAGTCAGATCCTTGATCAGTCTTTGGTGGCTCTGTGTTCAGTGCCATTTAAAGAAAAAGTTCAGGCACCATAGGGATTATGGGTGTCCTGGTAAACAGTGCTCTGTACAGTAAGAAAATAGAGTACGCATGTAGAGTTCTGGAATTGAACCGTAACCACTGTCCTCCCACCTTTACTAGAGTGAAGGACAATTCACTGTGTTTCCTTTGGGAAGACTGTACATTTTCTTAGTGTGGAATATAATTCCATTTTGCTGTTTTAATAACTATGTTATTTAGAGGAATTAGCCTTACGTAGCATTAAATGTACCAAGTAATTATTTCTCCTGCACATAATCTATGGCTATGGGGGCTTAAGACACCACCGCAAAGTTTCCACAGAGACAAAGTGGTGCACCTAAACTGGAGAGACAGTACAAAAATTGCATTAACTCACCCCGATTTTAACATGGATGCCTCTACCTGTCGTCAGCAGCTTTTGAAACGGTCGGAATACAGCGTGTAATGGTACTTGTTACGTTGTGTGGAGAAGTGGTCACCATTCAGACAGATCCAAAGCCAGCGGGGTTTGCCTGGCTGAGACCAGGGCTGTACCAGTGGATGTTCTGTGACTGATGAAAGCGAGCCTTATTTGTACAGCCAAAACTTAAGTTCATTCCATTGTCTGTGGTGGTAGGTACTCTTGCACACAATGGAGCTCCAGGGTTATTCCCCACTCCAGAGCATTGCTCCACTCACTCATAGGCTGACGTATGAGGGTAGCATGGCGTTCTCCTTGATTCAGTTACCGCAGTTGTCATCATGGCTGTAATTCATGTTAAAGGCTGCTGCTTTCAATATTTTAAAATTTCTTGTAACTCTCTGTGACCTAAATGCAGGTCTGTTTATATGTTCTTGATTGAACATTTTTATTCTGCATGTATTATTCCAGAAGCCCTCAGGAACTTGGCCTGTGTAGTAACTTTTTTGTTGTCTGTGAGATTCCATTACAGGCTTCCATTGAATATTGAGTTTATTTCTTTACTGAACATCTGCTTGTTAAGANCTATTCTGCATGATAATAGCTGTTGTATTATTCCAGAAGCCCTCAGGAACTTGGCCTGTGTAGTAACTTTTTTGTTGTCTGTGAGATTCCATTACAGGCTTCCATTGAATATTGAGTTTATTTCTTTACTGAACATCTGCTTGTTAAGATGATGATTTAAAGAACTCTTCATTACCATTATTGTAAACAGGAATAGAGATTTGTTTGTAAGTTGCAATACTTGTAGACTTTTTGTGTGATGTAAAATTCTTGTTTTACCTTTCACATATGAAGAAAACCAATTCCAGACTAAATGGAAACATTTAAATCCAGGCTTAAGGCTCACATTTTTCACAGTCGCCCTTTTTATATTCCCTTCTTCTTTTCTAAATGTGTCTTTACCATTAATTTCTTTTTAATTTGACGCTTTCTTCCGTTGTTTCTCTTTGCTACGCTAGTGTAGCAGTTGTCTCACAGCTCCTGGTGTGTGATATAGATTCATGTGCTGTTTTTGCACAAGGTATAGGTTTTTCTAGTGTTGGTGATGTTTCCTCTGGGTGCTTCATTTCCTTCTCACAGTACAAAATGATTACAAAGACTTTGAATCACCTTAGTATGTTTTAATAAGTGTGTGTACAACATGTCACACCCCCAGTGCTTTTGGGATTGGCTACGGACCCTCGTGATGCTGCACTTGGCAAGCGCTTATTCGTAATTATTCTTATTAGAATTATCTAATAAGATTATCTAATCTTATTATGTTATTCTTGTGCATTTTTAAATGCTAATCTTTATTGTGAAATATTTTTCTATCTGTTGCTCATGTACAATTCTTTATTGTAACGTGCTTTGAGATTCCGTTTCTACTATTTAAAAAAATAAATAAATAAAATAAAGCATCTGTTATTAGAACATTAGCCAACATGGCAGGTCTCATACCCAATGTGGCAAGTCTCATAATTACTTGTCTCTTGAGCTATTTGTAAAGTATTCTGCGCATCAGAGGAATAGTATGTTAACTCTTGCAAAATGATTTGTAGGGATATTGCCTTTCAGAAAAATTCTGTGCCTTTAATTACATCACGATATAATATAGGTAAGATTTTCTCTGCAACTGACATCCTCAGGAGAACCTGTACGTTGGGTCTGCTCACTTTGTCTGGTGTGATGTCACCATGGTGTCATTTTGAACAGACATACCTGTAATCATTAGTTGTTTTTCATGAGTAAGAGTTCACAGCTTGTCATGTGAAATTTAAAGTACGAATTAGTCAGAATTTCTCTTTACAGCATTACAACTTAAACTTATTTTTTTCTTTTTTTTTTTTAATTATTTTTTCTGTTTCACTTGGCATAATAGCTTTAAAGCAAGAATGTCTAACTTCTGACATGGCCAGCCCTCTAGACTTGAAATGTCTTTGGATCGGAAGTGTTTGGTGTGTTCATGTCCTAGTGCTCCATATGGCTTCTGTCCACCTTCGTACTTGTTTATGTAAGGACGCACGCATTCCAAGATCTCGCAGCAGATAGCAGACCAAGCTATTTGAACATATATTCTCTGTGAATGCTGTTAACTTTAAAGAATATGAAATGGCAGTCATTCATACAGTTTTGCATTTTTTTTTTTTTTTTATTACCGATTCTAAGACATTTGTAAAATGGTTTTGCTCTGTTCACTCCTGACTGGCTCTGCTTCTACACTTTTAGTGTATTAAAAATGAAGAATTTAAAGGTATCTCTTGATTTCATGTTGTCTTATATCAATCCTGTAATACTAGTCTCTGACTTAAAATTAATTTTGACCCAACAATAATTGTAGGATTAGACTTCCACACTGCTGTCTACGTGTAGGCACTGACCTTAACATCTCGGCATTACTGTCTTAGCTTAGCTTGTTTCTCCCCAGCTCCTCCAAAGGAACCATAAGAAAAGTCAATGCTACCATAATAAATTGTTGAGAGTTGTAATCTCTTTGGAACTTTTTTCTGCTCACCTTCTCTTTCCCCTGCTCTGAGTGGTATAGGTCCCAACTCGCTTCTAACATGTTCTTGCTTTCTGGCTAATGAAGAGCTGTTGTTTAGGAAGTGAGCAGCACCAGTCTGTTTTAGGAAGATGTGTTGGGAAGTAATCTGAAGTTGCCTTTGGCTTTATCTGGGAAGAGTATGAAATCATGGCGGAAGATAAACTAATTAATGAGCAAATAAAGGGATACGATGGAGAAAAACAGTAGCAGGATAGCAGAACCAGATTAGTGGCTCATACGTAGAACATCGGTGAGTAAACATCCAAGTGCTTGTCTCTAAATTGGCAAAGCAGTTTGTTCTTCCAGAATTTACAATGATATGTCATTTCTGCAACTTTGGAAAGAATCGATGGGTGCACGGGTTGAGTGGGATCGGTATGACTAACTCGGTGCAAGGGCGTCGTAATGCGTGGCTATGGATCGAGCTCCTGCCTGGATCAATGGCATTTGTGAACATAAAACTCAATAAAAAAAGCCTTGAACAGGGATGAAGAAGAATGGAATGGATGAAAAACCAAATGTTTCCAGGAGAAGAGCTAATATCCTGTATGAACCTGGCAAAAGATGGAGAGGCTGGACATTGCAAGAAAATTTTTCTGGTTCATGCACGTACATGATGATACGGCTGTGTCCAGTTTATACAAATGGTCTTTTAAAATTGGTATTGGTGCGAGGGAACAAGACTAAAGTGACACAGTAGTGCTATGTGGTTAGAAAATCTTTTAAAAAATAATATCTATAATTAACACAACACTCTTGCCACGTTGTGATAATAGACAATGTTAAGAATCTTTGACAAAAGATTTTATGTGTGAAATAAATACTGAGTTTGAGAATTTTATTGGACAAATGCTATACTGCCAATGTGATGCACAGTGTTCTGCTTTGCCCTCCAGTGTAAGATGCTGTTTTTCAGTGAAGGTGACAGAGTTGAAGTTAAGCAAATTACATTTTAGTTGTTTGCAAAGAAACAAAACTAAGCCACATATTTTCTTCAGTTTAAATTCGAACATTAGCACTGTAACCTCTATAGTTGAATTGGATGTGATAATATCTGTATAAGTAAATGTTCTGTCACTTCATATGGTTCATATACAGTAACTTGAAGAGCATATTTGCTGCTCCCAACTGCCCCCAGTGCAGTAGCCTTCCAATCTTCACATCATTGCGAAGCATCAGTGTCAGAACAGTAAAAGACTTCCTGAAGACTGGGTCTTTCAGGGCTACCCTGTATCTGTACCCTGCATTGTTTGTTTCATCACTAACCCAAATGTATATCTGTTTTTCTGAGCTTTTATAAATGTTCTAAATATTTTATGAAAGATTACACTTGCTTAAAATAATATTTGGAGACTATTGTACAAACTATTAATAATACATTTTACAGGGTTTATCCTAAAGTGCACACATTTAGGATGCTGAAGGGAAAATGAGAAAGTTGGTTACTGTGGATGTAGGATAGAATTAACAGCCAATGACAAATTAAAATAAAGATGTGCAACAAAATAAAAATAAATGGGAATACTCATAATGAGGGCTTTAACTTAATTTGGAGGTGTATTATATCTTTTCATCAGCTATGTTTTGACATAGAGGAGATAGAAAGAAAGAGGCATAATTAAACAGTGTAATGAGTTTGAAGGAGGAGGTTTTTAGGTAGTGAGTTTTTAAGGCAGAAAATCTTCTTTCAGTGCTGTCAAAGAAGTTTTTCATGGAGCAGTTATCACAGCATGTCAAATTGCTCAGGCTTTAGAAATAATTTGGATTTTTTTTTTTTCCCTCACAGGGAGCGACGAAACAAAAGGCACCCTCTGGTCTAATTTGCCTTACTTGGGTCCCTCAGGGTGGGGGTCTGTGCGGACAGAGGACCCTGACTTCGTGCTGGGGGGATTAGTGGGTGTTTGATGGAGCCTACCAGCAATTTCGCCCAAAATGCTGCAATTGTCTCCAGCATTGAACAGTACACTGTGGAAACGCTCATTTTCCCTCTTTTCATTATCTCTCCCATATTTACTTACCTTTGTCTCAAAAAGAAAAAAAAAATCAAAGTTTGAAAGGCCTGTTTTCATGTAAAGAGTGTTTCAACAATAGTCTGACATTCAACCAGGGGGTGGTGGTGTTAAAATGTGTATGAATAGCCAATGAGCACCTGTACTGGAATTATACACCACTTTCCCCCAAATTGTATTGCCTAGGGGACTGGTATAATTTCTTTTTTCTCTAAACTAAGGAGTTGTGAAGTATCAAATTAGCACATACACTGCTTATTGTACGTTAAGCAAATTATACCATTATTCTGTAGATGGACTGGTTTATAGTTCTTCAAACACTTTAGGAGACCAGAACTGTCATGAATGCATTCTATATGTAATACCTTATCTGTGCTGCTTGGTCATCTAAATTTGGACGCAAGTCTTTATTTTGCAGATGGTTTCCAGCAATGGGATGTCTGTGTTGCGCGAAAAATCTTAAAGGCTTATAAGTTATGAGAATGATGATCAAACAAGAAACGCTGCGGAGAAAACAAGTTCCATGTCCGTAAAAGAATCGAGTCACAGACATTGACTTAGTGGTGCCGGTCAGAATGGGCCCTTTGACTGGACACTTGTACCTCTGTGTCTGCGACAGATGGAGGAGGCTACATTTCAAATATCGCAAGTAGTAGGGTCCTTGCCATCGAGAAGGCCGGCATCAATGAGCAATCGGGGATTAGGAAGTAGAAATGGGTCTGCCTTCAGTGTGCCCACAGCAATGCAGAATGGAACTGGGAAGGTGCGGGAATAAAAAGACAATCAAACCTGTAGTTATAAGACTGAGGAATAATATTGCTAAGAGCAGTTTCTCATTTCCTCACACAAAGTTCAGCCCTACTTGCACAGGCCCCTCTTGGCTACAGCTATAGATAAATTTCAGTGTAAAATTTAATTTTTCCTTTCTTCAAACTTAATTACTGATATTTCTCTGTAATATGTGGCTGATTTGAGGTAGATAATTAGTTGGGATATTGCAGAGGGCCTCCAGGGGCCCAGAGAGGGCCAGCAGAGACAGGAAGATCAGGGGGACGCCATCTTTTCAAATTATACTTGGGGCGAGTGCTCCCAAGCAGCTTACACAGCTAAGGCCTGGTAATTAAATAGTAATTTAACCCGCCGTTTCCAGAGGTACTGGGCTGGGTTGGGCTGGGGCAGCAGCGCAGAGACTGGATTTACTCTTAATGAAATAATAAAGCGCCACTCTCGTGTTCTTCATCAGTCAGGAGATGCCTGCGCCCCTGCTTCATTTCTTTGGCCACCATTAAGGGACATTGAGAGCTGACTGTAGAACGCACCTATACCTATGTGAAAGAGTATGAGACAGAGGGCTGTGCTTCTGTTAAGCTCTTTATTTTGTGTTCCTCCGCTACCGTGTCTTTATCTTTGCTTCCTACATAGTAAATTGAGTCTCCTTGGCACCGATCTCAGTCCAGCCAGCTCTGCCTCCAGCGTAGGTGGCCTCCTAAGACGCACGTGATTTAAATTCCCAACCTGCTGAGGAATGACTGTTGTTGCGGGTGTTACTTGTTCTCTAAAAATCTAAACATTTTCTAAAAATTTAATCTTTTAATGCTTTTACACAGATGCACCTTTTTGATTCACAATAATACTTATTGCGATGCGCTGTTTTATGGCTTTAAGTTGAAAAGAGATGAACAAATTTATGAAACGGTTTTAAAGCCGTTCCAAGTTGCAGTTAAAAGGACAGACTGAATTTTGTCTGAGGGAAGCTGTGAACCACCCAGTGGACTAGTGACAAGCGGCTTCTTTTTTTTTTGAAATAGTATTACAGCAGTAGTGACCCCAGCCTTCCAGAGGACGCATGGATGGGGGCCCTTCATCTATTTACTCCAGCATCTGTCTGCCCCATCTCTCCACGTTGAAGGGGTTGGAGACAGAAAAAAGGAGAAAAAAGTGTCAGAAATAACCAAGTTTTACTTTTTTAGCAAATGTTTAATTGTCTGTACTTCCATTGTTACTTAATCTTTTGGTGTGAGGTTGGATCTGGGCGGCACGATTGAATTGTCAACAAATCATTGACAATTAACTGGTAAAGTACATTAGTAATTCCCCATTAATGAGTTCAGCATATTAAGATTCAAACCTTCATGATATCATGATTTTAATGGAGCAGAGATTATCCTCTGTAATAACCCCCTCATGTTAGTTAAGCTTGCTTAAAGCTCTTTAATTAAACCTGTTTGTAGAAGCCATTTTATTTCCATTTAGCTTTGACTGCAGATGAACACGAAGGATTTTGGACCTCACAGTTTATCTGTATTTTTCACTCTGTCTAACACCCTTTCTCAGTGTCTGGGTTCCCATTTATTCCTGCCCCCCAACCCTCCCTCACCTCATGTTTAAAGTAATCAGATTTTCTCTGCATGTGCTGAGTGGAAAGGAATGGAGTGGCGTGGGCTTTGTGGAAGGGGGGCTCTTCCTCGTTCGTTTCTGCCGCGCTGGACCGGTCTGTGCCTGGTCATGCCTTTTTACACTTTGTTAGTTTAAAATTAAATGCTTTGTTGTTGTGGGAACACGCTGAACTGTGAGTGAACGCGTACATAGTTATGTATAGTTCACCAAAGGACAAACACACAATTAAGTATTTATATTTGCCGTATTGATTTTCTTCTGTTTACACGCCGAAATACATGGCTTAGTTTTGAGCTTTTTTTTAAAAACTTTTATACAGTATATGTCTTTGTTGTGTGTATCCATGAACCCCAACGAGTGATATTTACTCTGTATTTAGATGGCATATTCTGAGAAATTGTGCTGGGTGAAGGTAACCTGTATCAGGCAGATGGGACAGATGGACTTGGCTGAGGTTTGAAACTTGGTGTTTGACAGAAGGCTTGGCTGCTACTTTCAGAATGTCACTGTGATGGACTAGCAATGTACTTTTCTGTAAACTGTGGTAAAAAGGCTGCAATTCATTTCCAGTAAAACATTTCAACTTAAAATTATCTTTACAGTATTGCAAGTATTTGCTTCTGCTTTTATTAAATTTGCATAAGTAAATGCTATTATAGTGATTCTTTAGCTAAATGTTTTACTTGGAACATAGGGTTGGAAGGGTGGCACAGAACAATGTGGTGCAGTAATAATTTCATATTTTTAAAATGGTTAATTTAGTTAATTTAAAAAGCAGTAACTTTTAGTGACGGAAAGGTGTACGTAAAACACCATGGCAGTGTAACTGAGGGAATGCGAAAGGTGTGATCAAGCGTCGTATCATCCTCATGGATGTGTCCCTCCTACTCTGTGAGCTAAACAGACAGCAGCGAGAGGTCTGAACTGCAGTGCCCTGATGCCGAGTGCGCACAGGAGGCGCTGTCTGGGTGGAGTGACACTAACACGCAATGTCTGACGTGGAGAACCTGCTCTACACATCACACATTAAAGCTGAAATGTTTTAAAATTGGATACACATAAAGTGATTTAAAATCTACAGCAGATTTCTACCCTTCTCTAGGCCAGAGAAAGTAATTCACACAATTTATTGCACTGAAACTTGATTACCTTCACACAGGATTATGTCATTGACAGTAATAGCATAGTAACATTTTTATTTTGCTTTTAACTTGAATTTAGTTAGACAACATTCTTTCTCTAAGGAAGCATGTATGTCACAAACCCTTTGGCGGCCCAGAAATCTGATTTGGGGTTTTCTGGCTTTTTAATTTGCAGTTTGTTTTGCATAAACCTCTATTACAAAAGAATGGTTACAAATGCACGCAAATATTGTTTGTTTATTGAGTTTTAATAAGCTGATTTTGCAGACAAGATAACACTTTCTTTAGTTTTCAGAAAAGTAACAGCAATTCAGAGTAATGTATCTAATGTGATCTACGAAGACAGTACGTTTAAAAATTAGTAGTTAGAGAAAACCTAACAGACTGTATTTAATAAGAATGAAATACCTTCTGGAAAACAACACACGAACATAAAAAAAAAATTAGATACCTGTGTTAGCAGTGACTTCTGTTTCTCAGCTTTGTACCTTATTGTTGAATATAGCCTCAGCACTTGCTTTCATTGCTGCGGTAGTACGTTGCCGTTTTTCTCACTTTTTTCCCCTGTCTATCATATTAAGCACCCCCATTGCTCAAGAGGATTCTTTGCCAGCTCTAAAGTTTTCTTGCCATCTGCAAATTGCCTCTGTATTTATTTATTTATTTATCTATCTATTTATTTATTTATTTATTTTGCAGATTCACCCAGCAAAAACAAACCTGGGGTTTATAAAAGCTCTGTACTGTACACCTTTATAGATGAAGTCTGGTGTTGCAAAGGAGAGACTGTTTTTCTCCAGTATGGTGCACGTCCACTCTCACTACACACTGTTTCAGTGGACTTAGCTGTCACCTGGGGTCCTGTGGCTTCTCTGACAGAGAAAATAGGGTACACCTGCTGGTTCAGAGCCCACACCACGCGGTTCCCCAGCGTTTGTGCGGGAGCTCAGAGGAGGAGCACACCGGGGTCTGTGGGCGAGCGCTTTTGTGGGTATTTCAGGACCTGGTTCAGCACACCATATAGGAGAGGTGAGCACCATTCGTGCCACAGCGTGTCGCCTGCAGGGACCAGAAAGTCCCTCTCTGTGTTTCCAGCTTTTCCCAGGTGTCTCAAAACATGTGTCACAGCCGCCTACTCCCACCTGCCTTGTATGACAAAAGGGCACCTCTCTCCATCCTCCATGTTCTACAGAGGTTGAACTTTAAAAGTTTTTCTTTTTTTTTTTTTTTTTTGGTGAAAAGCTGTCCTATAAAGTCTCCCTCCTGTTTTCAGATGCATGGGTATTGCTGTTTGTGTGTCTGTGTGTGTAGAACTTACACTGTGTATGTGAAATAGCGCTGCAAGTAGGAGTGAATGCTTTAGAAAGTCAGGTGAAAAAATAGGGGAAGCACTATGTCATCAAGCTGTTCTAATATGCCCTTCCAGTGATGAGACCAATTGTTTTATTAAACCAGCCAGCCGTGGCCAGATGCATAAAATAGCAATACATTCCTGATAACTTTTTAAAAATGGAATTGGCTAATTTGAGAGTTGGCCTACTATGTTATTTGAAATGATCGGCCCCCATTATAAGACAACAGCTCTCCCTGAAATGTGCCATATTTCAGAATAAAGCCAAATTGCCTTAATAACGCACACAAAAATTAAATTTGTCTGTGAATTTTTTTTGAAGGGTCGGTGCCAGACGTTGGGGAATTGAAATGTTGCAGAAAGCTGCCTCAGTGGAGTCCATCTGAGATGGAGTATTTCAAATAAAAATAATGTCATTTCAAAACAATTTGCAACTTTATAAGACCACTGATACTAGGAAGTTTCGGTAACCAGCAGGCTGCAAAATGCGAACATCCCACTAAAGACCATCGATATTAGTGTCTCATAATGAGGTTTTGCTCAAATGAATATCTGTGGGTCTGAAGGGGCTTGTGTGTATATAAAAAAAAAAAAAAAAAAGCTCGCATTAAGGTTGTGAAAAATCATATATTGTTCCTGTAACGGTTATCAGAGACTTCTACTCCTGCAGTTGCTTATCAATTCTGAGTAACGATAATGGTTTTGTACAAAACAAAAGGATGTTTTATTTTAAGAAGTCTCCTTCTCTTTGCCGTCAATCTTTTTAACGTTATTTGTTGCATCTCATTTTGCGCTCCCACACATGCACGCAGGCACGTGCAGATCCACCACTTACCTTCAGACTCTCAATTGCAGCCTCAGTATCTGTATCACCAGCCTGACATTGGCCTGCCCTGCATCAATAATTATTTTGGAAAGTACAACTTTTCTTGTACTGAATAATTTATATAGCGTGATTAGCAGCTATATTTTGCAGGAATTCAATATGATGCAGAGGATTTTGTTGCCACTATGTTCTTCTTGGATCCCTAAAAAAGACCCTTTTCCCAATCGGAAATGGGAGCAGAGGTCGGACCAAGGCGGTGCAATAAGTTGACTGGAGGCTGTATCATCAGGAGCCTTTGTGAGTCTGGAGACCTGTCACGGCCAGCTTCTCCACCAAACTCATGCCGACGTGGATTGATCCCTGAGCCAAAGCTGCTGTATCCAATAGAGGCGCCACCCAGCCAATCTACAATTTATCATGCAGCAGTGTAACTGCAAGCTTTTTGCCATCGTACAGTCTGCTAAAAGTATGAGTTGTCACGATGGCCATCTGTTATGACAGCCAAACGTCTTCTGCACCGTGCAAAATTATTTAGCGACACTAACAGTGAAATTATGATTTGGACAGGACTTCAGCATACTGTCAACATTGCTGTTTCGTACTAAACGCATGTTAAAAAGTTTATTGTAACAGTGTACAGTATGTTCCTATTGAATTCACTTTTTTATCCACTAAAGTCACTGTCTGTGAAACAAACAAAAATCCATGTAAATAGTCCTGTCCTCTATGTGAATACATTATCAGGAGAAGGATTAGGATGCCTAAGTACAGTATAAGAGGAAATCCAGTAAATTCTATGGTATTGAGACAAGTGAGAACTAGCAAGAAAGTGAAATATAATCCTTTGGTCTCAATTTGTTACTATGCTTTAATATTGCAGATAACATTTTGCTCTCCTGAACTTTGCACAGTTATTTCAGGTGGAAAAAAAAAAATCAATTATGCTGTTTGCACAGTAGGACAGAACACTGTATCAAATCTATGCCCTGACCTAGACTCCTTTCCCTTGAGTTTATTTGACAGTGTGCAGTGAATTCTTTTCAATGTCTTGTAATCCTACCCCTTTCATTCTAAACTAATTACTTTTTGGAGAGACAGGTTAAAAGAAAAGAAAAGGGGGGAAGAAAAATCCCCCAGAACACTGTGAGTGAATTTGTAAATGTTATTTCATGTGTTCTTCTCTTCCCCTCCCCAAAGTAATTAGCAGGTGTGATGTCTCCTTATGACACTTTCGTTGGTGTACGTCTTTCTCCGTCTCCGCTGAGGCGTGATCCGCTCCTCGTGAGGCACCCGAAGATGCGTTTGTGGCACATTGAGAGAATGTTGTGAAGCGAACGTTGATACCACACGCTGGCTTTAAAGTGTCGGTCTCGAACTCAACGTGATATTTTCATGGCTGTGCTCTTTCAGTAATTGAGTGTTAATGTATTTCACCTGGGATTTAGCAAACAGTCAAAATATTTTGCATCCAGAGATTTTAAGAGGTTCTACCTTGTTTTTGAATCTGCTAATGTTTAAAAATGACTTGCTGAAAATGGTAGTCTTTCTATTAACATTGAATTTCATGAGAAATCTGATTAAATGGAAGAGTGGCAGCTAGAAGATAAAATGAGTTACTTGGGTGGGGCAATAAAAGTTGTTAAATGAGAGAAATGCAATGTTGGAAAAATGGCGTATACTTAGTGCAGAGATGTCAGCGGTTGTATCGGGCATCATTCTGAAAATGGACGCAGACAGGTGGCGCATGGTGTGTGGAACAAAAGCACTGTGAATAATACCACAATAACAAGTGAACTGACTGCTGGTGTCCTGCAACTCTGCTGCCTCTCTTTGTGCGTAGGCGTGGAGTGTGGCGTGGAGCTTGAACTTTTGATCACGGCGAGAACGGGGGGTTTACTGTTCATTAGCACACAGAGAATGCCCGAGGCCTGAGTGGGGAGTGTGTGTAGGGGGAGGTGGTTATATGGAAATTGACCAGTGCGCTGTAACTACTTGCCTGGTGTAGGCCCTTTGAAGTGAGCTGTACAGCACCGCTGCTGTCTTTGTTCTTGGTAATTGCCTAAATGATCTCAGTGGAGCGCTGGACTATTGAACTAATCTGGGTCGGCCCACTGCTTCGTCAGGGTACCACGGCTTTCTGAGACCGTCCGCACGGTCCCTCCTCCCCCAGACACACACCCCCCCCCTCCATTCTGTTGTGGCTCTTTATTAGCGGTCCGCAGTTGGGGATCGGATGCTCAAGGGAGGGGTGTCCATTGTTAGGGCAAAGGGTGTGCGTTTGCAGAGCTTAGCCACACGCTCAGAAGTCTGCCCTCTTTTGCATTTTTTTCTTTTCTTGAAATGCAAATATGCAGTAACTCCCGTCTGCGAAAACACGGAGGGCTGATTAATCCAACACCCTTAGTGACGACAACAATGATACATGGCTGTGATCCAAGTTGAGCTGGCCTCCTTTTTGTCATTTAACCTGCTGCCAGCGGTCAGACAAGCCCCCTGCAATCGAGGAACACATGGAGCAGTGGAGGGGGGTAGCAGGGCGGTGGTACGACTGGCTGTGCAGTGTTAAGCTGTAGGAGCCTCACCAAGCTTCACGCAGGCACTGATTGAGGTGGAGAGTGGCGCGGCTCTCTGTAGGAGACTTCTGTAGCAAGGCTGAGCTGGAAAGGTTGCGTTTGCTGGAGTGCTAATCCTCAGAGCTGAAGCTGAAGCCCTTAAGGGGAGCCCTGCACCTTGATTCAAGTTCAAACACAACCAGCTCAGGTCAGCAGGCCGCTCAGAGTTCAAGTTGTCTGTGCAAGAGAAAGCTTTGAGAACAACAGTCTGGCTGAGCACCACAAGGGAGCAGGACGCCCGGAAAGCCCTCCCTTGCAACAGTATGACTCAGTACCTTTTTTTGGGGGTGGGGGTGGCTATAGCCAGGAGACGGATGAGGCAGTCTGCGAACTGTACACAAAGCATCTTCAAAGCAACATTTGACATATCGGGGCTCTGGTGCCAGACATAATGAAGAGGCCCCCTCCTGGTGTCCTGGGACAGGGGCAGTGGTGGGATATCAGGTAGACGGAGGTCCCTTGTAAAAGCGGCCCCTATGAATTATAAATCATAGGCCATTGGAGCCATAGCCTGTGGGTTTGGGGGGGGGGGGGGGGGTTTTCCCCGGAAAAA
>UFQX01000572.1:382184-401873 GCA_900497675.1 Arapaima gigas | reverse complement strand
GGGGGGGGGGGGGGGGGGGCATATTCCCGGAACAAAGGCTGTAGCTGGGAAGGGCTGGGTTGGGGGTGTTGGTCTGAGGGGTAGCAAATGGCAAAATATAGTAGTTTGTTTGTAGTCTTTTGAATGTAATATATATAAATATAAATGCACTCATCTTGTATCTATACCTGTGGGCTGTTTTCTGAAGCATCTTTCTCATTATTATGAGAACACGATTGCTTTAATCACAGCGTAAAAATATAACGATATATTATTATTACCTGAAGAGCTTGTATAGGGTGAAAAGGGCAATGGTAAATGATTGTTTGAATATTTTTTACATGTAACAAAAATTTGAACTGAACTTGCAACAAATTTTAATTTTGTTGCATAGCCTGTAGTTTGTAAAATATATTTTTCTGTATTTATATTGTTATTTGGGCTATGTCATGGGCAGAGCCCTGATTTGGCAGCAACTGTGGTAGAGGCCAGGATGATGGGAAGCTACAGTCCATAGTGGACATTGGCTCACATCTCCTAAATGAAGTGTTCGCCGCGGGCTCTTTTAGCCGCCTGGTTATTCAACTCGGGTGCAGTCAGAAGCCCTTATGGAGGTCCATCTTACCAGTGGCCTTCCACTTCCACAATGGCAGGCCGAGGTCCATCAACGGTTGGATTATATTTACTATTGCTATTTATCTTTTATTTATTTGATTTTTTTGGGTTTGTTGTTCATTCATTGTTATGTGTATTATGAGTGTATTATGTGTTCTGTGCGCTCAGCTGCTGTATGCCGAATTTTCCTGCGAAGGTCAATAAAGTCTTATCCTATCCTAAATTTAATTTTTTTTATAAATTGTTTTTTAGTTTGCAACAATAAACATGTTCACTTCTTATTAGAAATGATGTGATTTCCGTGTTTGTTTTTCCGACACGTAGCTGGCTCTGCTAGGTGTGTGCTTGTGTTTTGCGCATGTTTTCATGGACTGAGGGACAAGAGATGTGGAAGGAACTCCCTCTCCGCCCAAAGCGAGAGGATCCAGTTCCCCCGAGACTGGATGATGGCCTCAGCACCCCATTGGACAGTGGGGTGCCGGGCAGCTCTGGTTGACAGCAATTGAATGGAAATATTGTTTTTTGGCCGTGCTGATGAAAAGTTGATTGATATGGTGTCAGGCGCTCTGTGATGGATTAAATTGTGTGTGTGGACGGCTGCCGCCCTGGCCAGCCCCAGATGCCCTGCTGTTTCTCGAGTCCTGGCAGCAGCAGTTTTAAGAAAACTTGGGTTTTGCAGTTCAGGAACATGTGGCCACCTCTTTCTGTCCACTGTCTGACCCCCATTTAGTTTGTGAGGGCACAAATGATTCTTTATCGGATGAAATCCAATCCCGATTGGATAAGGCGTTACAGCATCGGTCCATGTGTAACTTTTAAAAGCTGTTTCATCATAAAAAAAAAAAGGTTAAGGAAACATCACACATATATGCACTATGCTTAAAGCATATTACACATTGGAAAATTAACTGGTGCCTGAGGGGGGTCCTGCAAGTTTGAATCACTTTGGTAGTATTCTTTATAACTTGGCTTCTAACTTTCCCCGCAGAGGTTTAGATGCCCCTCTAGGATCACTATTACTATACACTTTCATTCCTCCTGAATAAAAATGGCAACCAGGCTCTTAACAGAATGGTCCGGTTTTGCCTTTCACTTCAATTTGACATCCTGCCCTCTTTAAACATTGATCTGACTGCCTGCAACTAGCTTCTTATTCATCCACATTAGATAAACCTCCTCTCAGGTCTATGTGAGCACATGGGCAGCTGTCTCAGTTTCCATCATTCAAACTAATGACAACACGTTAGTTAGCATTGTTTGTATGTTTCTTTGGTCTCGTTCCTCTTCTGTGATCAAATGAGCTGTGCCGTGTCTTGTCTGACCTGTCCCCATTTGTATAGGGCAGCAGGAAGCCAGAAGGTGTACTGTACATTTTGCTGTGGGCGATGCTGCCTGGCTGAGAAAACTCTAATGTTGCAATGAAAGGCAGGTGAGAATAAGAATTATTTAAAGGGGCACAATCGTAAAGTATTTCATTCTTTTATAAATAATGCAACTGGAAATAAGGTTCAGATGATGTAAATCTGTTTTTCAAGCCTCAAACGTCTTTCTGGCTGGAAAGTCCTGAGGCATTGTGAACCCACTGGGCGTTCACTTTAATAAATTATGACACAGCACCACTTGCCAACCAGGCCAAATGGTCCTAATGAGCTCGGGGAGTCAGCCTTAACAAACCACCAGAAGTATTTTATTAAGAGTGCTTGAACACGATACTGCCAAGTGCAGATGTATAGCTACATTTCATAGTTCCAAGTGATGTTTGTCATCTGTGCAGTAGTTGGACATTAGAGGGGAGCGAGATGGATTTTCACAGTTCTCCATGGTGCAACTTTGCCCATTTGTCCAGGTGCTTTCTATAAACGTGGCTGACAAAAAAGTGGATTCAGTGTTATCTTTACGTACTTGTTGACGAAATAATAATTCTCAGATTTCCTTCCAATTTCACGTGGAATTCCAGTCTCATTCAGTCTCTTGTGTCCTAGTTGCAAAGGTTTTCATAGACAGTGTTAAAGAAATGATGAACCAAAAGGAAAAACAAGAGCCAACATGTCCATTGACTTACCAAGCCTAAGAATATAACTGCAAAGGTGAAAGCCCAAGGTGTAAATGATCTTTATGATGATGGGAAAACGTTAAGATTGGAACGATCCTCGTCCTGGGTGTAAATGGTCTGTACATATGAGTTTTGAACAGTTGATAAGCATCATGTTGGATGCTGTGTGTGGTTACACACCACTAGTTGCCTACCTTGTTCCTGCTCTTCTGACGTACTGAACCAATCAATAAAAGACTCTGAGAGATCTTCTCATGATATCTGAGAAGTCTGCTTTGCTACACAACTGGTCCTACATTTTTTTTTTTCCAGAATGATGTATATGTAAACAGTATTGCTTCTTTTAACATATATTTCCCCCTATAATTAAAAAAAATAGCCTTAATGGGGTTAAACATTTATCAGTAAATCTAACTCTCAAAACTTAGTTCAGATGCAGAATAAATTCTTACATTATATAATATAAGAATATATTATACATTACAAATATATTTTTGTTTGAGCCTTCATATGAAATATGAATATGAAATAGACAGTTTTAAACTTCATTGGCAGTAGGTTTTTAACATGCATATTTCACTGTTTTTTTCAGTGACATATCCAAAGCTATGCATTGCTCAGGATGTGGGAACGTGGTCTCAGTGAAGTATAGGCAGCCTGGGACTACTGTTGCCTATAGCGCAGAATCCTGGTTACGCAGTGTCTGACCTGGGTTAATTCCAACTGCATGTTTGATCGTTGTTTTTTCATCAGCTTCAAAATTGTTCAGACCTTCCCAATAGAAAGGCTGTGAGAAAGTACTCTGATGGAAATGAACAAGAGGGACTTCCACACTATCTTTATTTCTTTCAAGTTTGCAAGTTCTATAAGTCTGAAGCACGCTAGAAGGGGAAAAGCTTTTTCTTCATCACCCACACTCCTGAAATAATGGGCTGATTACAGATGACTAAAAACAAAGAAAATCAACTTAAACTTTTATTATTTAACGTAGAGTTGTCCCAGAGCTTGTTTACTTGTGAACAGAAGAGTATAAATGTTTTAAAATTTAACCAAGAGAAGTATTCAGAGAGGAAGGCGAAAAAACTGAGTAATTGGAGAAAGGTTTAATCTTAATAATTTACAATTCAGTTCTACAATCTTCTTTTCCTTCCAGCTTGTATTTGATGATGAAGGGATGGGTTTGTTTAGCTGTGTACTTGCAGAGTGCCAACACCATAGGTGTTGTATAAGTTCTGGTGAGCTCCGGGGAGAAAGAAGTGCAGGGATATCTTTACAGATCTCTGGGAGATTGCTCTCTGTGGATTGGAGGATTTAGAGTCTCTATGTGGTTAGTAAATTAAGAAGCACAACTGGTTCAGCGGAGTCTCAACTCTGTTAGTGCCAGCTCAGCAAAATATTGTATTCACTACCAACTGCGTTCCAAGAGCTCCAGGCCTGGTAGTGGTAGCCATGCACGGTAGTGTTCTGACGAGCTGCTTGTACACCTATGGTAGCAGGGATGTTTTTAAAATGTTCTCGGACATTAAATTAATTCTTGCGCGTCACCTGTTAAATGTTAGTGCCGTAGGATGTGGTGTTGTTTAGAAGTGGTCTTCAAATGGACGACTGAGCAGAAGAAGTGGAAGTGATGTTTGTGTGTGTGTGACAGAAAGAGAGAGTGGGAGCACCTGCTCTGGGTATCAGTGTTGAGATTTCCCCTAACACTACGGTCCAGTGTTTTCAGAGGGGTCAATCTCGACACTGCAGGGCCTGGTTCACAGACCAGAGGCGGAATGTCAGAGAGGCACGGCAACACTCCGTTGAAGGCAGCGTTCTGCGATAGTGCTCTGATATTGATCAGTTTTGTGCCGTTGGAGCCGGCGAGAGGTCTTCATTAAATCCGTGCTACGTGCTGTTGTCTGTATAGATGGCCTGTGGCCCCGCCTGTCTGTTTGTCTGCATGCTGAAATCACAGGGTCATCAGAGGGGACAGGTCAGAGGTCACCTTTCCCATCTGGATCTCTGGGAGTCAAGTTCAGCCACAAGATCTCAGCAGCTCCGTCTTCGTCTGCAACATATCTGGTAATGGGCCAGATGACATTTCAGGGTTTTGTTTGACATACGTAGCTTTTAGTCCTGAATTGTGAGCTCTCTTCATTTGCCAACGTGTTCTGCACTAAACACAAATGATTCACGTGTGTCTAGTTAACTGTATTTTCATGAAAGTAAACGGCTTTAAGATTTAGGTATAGTGAGTCCTTACGAAGTTGCATAGTTTTATTACAGTTAATTTATTTTATCACACACATTCATCAAGCTTAAGGTAATAAAATTAATTTTACATCCTCTTCATACTGCTGTAGTAAAAGTCTTAGTTTTTTCTTCATTTTTTATTATAGCAGCTGTACAAAATGATCAAAATTTAGTTCAAGCAGAACCGTGACTCCTCTTCACATTCTGTGTTTGGAATCCTGGGGCCTAGTAGCTATCACACCAAAAGATCATTAAGGTGTATTATATTATTTATATTGTTTCACATAAATGCATGTATTGTGGCAGTTATAGTCTACTCTATTGAAATGTTCACCTTTTCATGCTTATTTCATATCAACCTTTTGAGCAGAGATATTTTTATTTTTGATTTCAGGATAAAAATAAACACTTAGTAAGCACTTAGAAGGTAACAATGAACCAAATTCATTATTGAGGCCCCACATTTTTTAATACACCATTGTGAGCCCAGTACTAAAATTATTTTCCTTAAAAAAAAAAAACAAAAAAAAAAAGTCAAATTTGTTGTGCTGGCTTTTACATTATTCTAATCTGTCCTGAGTGCATATGTCCCATGGACTGTGCAGCATGCAATACCACATGGTCCCCTGCAGCCCACCCATCGCCGCAGAGGTCCAGCATGGATTAGTCATGGTGTCAGAGTGGCAGCGTCTCTGACTTTGCCCCCCCACTCCACTCTCTCTCTCTCTCTCTCTCTCTCTCTCTCTCTCTCTCTCTCTCTCTCTCTCTCTCTCTCTCTCTCTCTCTCTCTCTCTCTCTCTCTCTCTCTCTCTCTCTCTCTCTCTCTCTCTCTCTCTCTCTCTCTCTCTCTCTCTCTCTCTCTCTCTCTCTCTCTCTCTCTCTCTCTCTCTCTCTCTCTCTCTCTCTCTCTCTCTCTCTCTCTCTCTCTCTCTCTCTCTCTCTCTCTCTCTCTCTCTCTCTCTCTCTCTCTCTCTCTCTCTCTCTCTCTCTCTCTCTCTCTCTCTCTCTCTCTCTCTCTCTCTCTCTCTCTCTCTCTCTCTCTCTCTCTCTCTGCATCTTGCTCTCTCTTATCCCTCTAGCTCAGTTGGATAGCTGGGCCAAGATCAAGCCCAGACCACACATCCTGCTGTTGGATGATTAATCGAACCAAGGCTGGAGCTCTGCCCCTGCTCTAGAGGACAGAAATAAACCAAACCAAGGTATTACCCTCTGTTCTGTATGTTTGTGTTCTCTCAAGGTTTTAATCTGGTCACCAGTAACAAGAGCTGCCGACACTCACTCTCTTCTCTGTTTCCTTCACTCTTGATCCTGCAATCAAAGCGTATTTATTATAGACAATTAACAGCCTGCAGATATTGTGGCTGTCACTTTTTTTCGCCTGTACCGACCTGAATGGTAGTGTTTGGAGTAATGATAGATGTGTAGAGAATGGTGTAGGTTTGGATAGAAGCTGAAATGGGACATTTACATGATCTGTGATTGCCTGTCATTCCCAAAATTGCTCCTCTTGAATAATGGCAGTAGTATGCTGTTCAGGGCCCAATCAGGTGTTGCTATATTCTTTGTTTGATTTTAAAAAAAAAAAAAAAAAAAAAAAAAATTTATTATCCTGTCTCTTTTTTTTTTACATTTCAATATCTCGGTTCCCACAGGTTNTTTTTTTATTTTAAAAAAAAAAAAAAAAAAAAAAAAAATTGATTATCCTGTCTCTTTTTTTTTTACATTTCAATATCTCGGTTCCCACAGGTTCTTCTGCTAATTGGCTGTTCTGCCTGATTAGGTAATTAAAAGTTTGTATGCATAAAATCCCTTTAGTATAAGAATATGGCTGTAAGAACGGAACTACTGATTCATTTTCTCTGACTTTCCTAAATGGCACATATTTCCTAAGATGGATGTCAGAAGTGAAATATTCAACTGTAATTATATTTAACTATAAAGTGTGGCTGGCATTTCCTTATCATAGGGTAGAA
The DNA here is from genome assembly GCA_900497675.1 of Arapaima gigas. Classification (NCBI taxonomy): domain Eukaryota; kingdom Metazoa; phylum Chordata; class Actinopteri; order Osteoglossiformes; family Osteoglossidae; genus Arapaima; species Arapaima gigas. The sequence continues at coordinate 395,021 of UFQX01000572.1, read as the reverse complement.
GTGGTCCTTTCAGATTTGAAAATTACAATGAAAATGGCGGTTTTTGCCAAATGTATTCTAATATAGTACGGTGCTCTTGGCCCAAGAGCAAAGCAGATGTTTGCTTGCAAAATTGGATAACATTGGGATTTTCTTTACTGACAGCTCAACAACTTCTAACTCTTCAGCTTGCATCATTCAGATGGGCATCTCACTTCAAATAAGACCATTTTAGGAATCTTAAGGATGTAAGTCCAAAACTTCTAAGATGAGTTAGCTGAAGATTGGACTTCCCAAACAAAGGAGTTAATTAACTCTGGTACAGTATTTCTGTTGAGATTGAGTGCAGTTCACTGCTCTGCCAGGAGTGTCAGTCAGCAAACATCCCTCAAGATCAGTTCCCACGTGTAATGTGATGCTGATGTTTTAATTGCCCTGTTTTCTGCACAGTTCTGTTGCACTGAGCACCAGCACAGCTCCTCCATCTGCAGTAGTATACAGGGGAGGAAAGTTCCTGTGCAGACGCAAAGATGGCAGTGTGACTAACATGTTTATCTCTGCATGATAGGCATGATAAGGTTGATATATATATGTTGTGTAGTGGGTTTCTGGCCATGTCCTGGATTTGGCCCATTAATAGCGCCAGGAATGGACTTGGTGTGGTTAAGTATCTGTACTTTGCTTAAGGACACCACAGCAGTAACAGGGAGCAGGATTTAAAGCAGCAATCTTGAGGGTACCAGTCCAAACCGCTGGGCCACTTGCTGCATGTGTGGAGTGTGTGGGAATATTCTGCATCTGTCTACTGACAATGGTGTCTTTCTCAAATTCTTGAGAATGCTCTCTGCTGTCTTGCATTGAAGTGGCTTCTGCTTGCAGGCACTGGAACCAACATAAAATCACTATCTTTATTAAAACTCTCTTCATAAGTGTAACAGTATTACTACAGTTTATTGCACAGTGATTAATAAAGACTGAAGCTAATGGAAAATAGTGATTCTGATAGGCAGTTTATCTGGGTTACTGTGTGACTAAGTTTTTATAGTCGCAAAAAAAACTCATTTAGACTTTTATTATGTTATAAACAGAAGAAGAACACTTCAAGCTTTCAGAATGAGGAAGTGCTTCTCAATGCTGAAAATATTTGTGTGGAACCAATTTTCCACAGAGCTTGACTTTTTCAAGAGAATTCATTTGTTTAGTAGTGTTCCATAACTTTGGGGAAACCAGTTTCTGTGCAGACACGTGTCTCATGTGCAAGTTATGTAGGTGTTTCATATCCATGTGCACTGCATTAGATTGACTCAACTTGGTCATATGGCATAATGTCCCTTTATGAAACTTATACAGTCTTGCTTTTTACAGTATATATAGAACAAGCACTGCCCTGGAAGTTATGTAATGTACACAGTGGAATAATTGGATTTTTGTGCAAACACAAGGTTGAGATGGCATTGCTAAGAACTGAGAGATAAATACAGTAATCTTTCCAATACCTATTATATAATAGGTTTTATGTCAACATTAACAGTTGTGGTTTCAAAATATTTAATTTTTGAAGGTATTTGTATTTTCTCTGAGGCAAAATTTATTTTAATTAGTAACATTTTTAATTACTTAGAAACTAAAAGCCTTGTAGTGTTTTAAAATACCTTTAAAAACTAAAAAAAAAAAACTTAAGAGTAACTGTTACAGTTAAAGTATATATTTGAGACTTTGTATGCAACATCAGCTGTTTAACTGAATGTATATTTGTTTGACAGTCTAACACAGACAGTCGGTGGGAATATACTAATGGATATTTTGAGAAATAATGTGCATAAATTCTACAGTTTATAATTCCACGATGATTTTGGAAATGTACAGTTGGACTTGAAACCCTTCAGACTGTTTAAAAAGGACATGGCGGTAAAGGCATGTGTGTCTTGAGTGTTTGTTGAAGTGTCACCAGTGGAGCCGGTGAATTTAGGGCCACAGTCTTACACTGTTGACTGGCCAGAATCACAGCAGCGTTATTTTTTACACCGCACTTCTAAACACAGCAACCAACAACCAAAGCTTCTCTGGACAAGCTGATTGGTTAAGGTTTTCAATTTGCAATCTTTTTGCCATTTTATTATTAAATGTTACCGTTATAGTTTACTTATTGGTATTAAAGATACTGTTGTTATTACAACATAATTTAAAATTATTCTGTGCTGACCGATTGCCGAGTTGTAAAACCGTCGTGATATTTTGACCGTTTTAAATAAAACTCGTCGTTCCGTTTTCCAATTTTACATTTTTATGTCTGCACACTGTCTGCTTTGTTCTCATTTTTTTATCTCCTTTCCCTATATTTCCCAGTTATTTTGTCGGCTTTCCCTGAACATTATACACACGTGTTTGGTAGTGCTGATAAAGCGAAACAAACATGATTTATTTACCAACCCCACCCCCCTCCCCCCCGCCACCATACTGTGGTGCCCGCGGTCCCCTCCGCGAGTGACGGCCGCGCGCCGTCTCACACCGCTCACCTCTCGCACATCACGCGCCTAAAGAAATCTTTCTCACCTTCCCTCTCTTCCTTTTTCCTGCACGTTCCAACATCTCAGTCACTCCAACCGCTGCTTTTGAACACATATTTATTCACATGAATTAAGCAAAAATCTCCGAATACAGTGTAACAGCTCCTGTATGTGTATTTAAAGGGCGTTATGTTCACCTTGAAAGAATTTGATGTAGATGAAACAAGTAAAAAGTAATCGAAATTAATTAGCAAAATCAAATGAAACACTGAAAATGTGGAAGTAACGATTTAAAAAAGCGGAAATGAAACATATTTTAAACATGATTCACACGAACTTTTCTAAATGATTTGCGTTAAATATCGTTTGTTTTATTTAAATTTATTCGAATACGCAACAGAACTAAATAGCAATGAAATGTCTGTCACGTATTAGTCTTAAAGAATAAAACGAATGAATTGAATAAACACTCCTTACTACAAACACGAAAGTTAAAGCAGTAATTAAAGGATTAAATAAGGGAAACGCGAGCGGTATTTTAAAAAACAGATTTTTTGTAAATGTATTTTATTTGCTTCGTGTTTTTTCGTTGCGATTCTCGCGGGCGGAATTCCTGAGCACGTGCTCTCAAGCAATTAATCCGAGCAATTAAGCAGCACTAACAGCTGATTGTTCCTAATTGGTTCAGAGGGTCGCGGGAATTATCACGTCTTAATTGAAAAGGCTTTTTGAGCGGGTCGCGTGGTGTCACGCGGTGTGTGTCACAGCGAGCGACTCCTGGCAGTAAACACACACCATTCATGTGCGCTCACGTTCATTCGCGCGCATTCACATGCAAATGAGAGACACGCCGCCGGCGCGCGCCCCCGCCGCCGCCGCCTTTGTTAACTGGTGCCGTGTTAACCCGGAGCCCGCGTCGTGTGGCACCGTGCCAGGCTCCTGGGCACGCGCCCGTCCGCCTGCATCTTGAACGCGGACGTTGTCATCCCGCATGTCATCACGCAAAAGGGCCGGTTTGTTAAATGGCTAAATTAGGGTTACCACCTTTTCGCTCTATTCCTGAAATTAGTTTCAAATTGCGATACATTGCATTATTCATTTTCTACTTTTGAAGGGGTATCTTGCTTTGGAGATTAACTCCCCATTGTCCAGTTTTCTTGGTGGGGGTGGTGGGGTGTCGTTTGAAGCCGTGATAAAGCTCTAGTGTAGCGTAGTCTTTTTGTAGTGTTTTTTTTTTTTAATTCGAAAGAAAAATAGCGATAATTTTGTTTTACAAATCTAACCAGTGATCAGATCTTAAACGATTTAAATTATCAGTGACAAATAAACGTGCGATTGTTTGGGGGGCGGGGGGTATACGGAGTTATATTGTAATGTTTATTTCGCGATGTGTGTTTGTCTGTATATATGTGTCTGTTTGTCGTGTAATTGAATGACGTGCGTGAGCGCGCCTGCCGCGGGGGGGGGGTAACCCGCTATTTAATGCAGGCCAGGTTTTTTGGGGAAAGTCCTCTTCACCACATCATCCACATTAATTATACTTCTGTTAGTCTTCTAGCATTAATATGTATACATATATAAAAATGATCACATGTATTACAAATCTATTTCTTATTCCTTAGTTTATTATCCAGTTTTATTTTGGGTTTCTTTCTTACTATTTAATACTGCAGCTTTTTTTTTTTGGTTGTTTACATACATAAGTCAAAGGATTTTATTTTAATCTGGTGAAATCTCTTCATGCATGTATAAGGAGTACATCTTTATTAAAATAGTTTAGGGTAGTGTTATATTACTGTTAATATAACAAATGTGTTAAAAGAAGCGAAAAAAGCTGGATAAACTGTAATTGTAATTAGCCTTCCTGTAATCCTTTAAACTGAGGACGGGCGGCCTGTTGATGCTTTGAGCAGAAACAGGGCTTTTTCTCTTCACGTGGAACGAAACCGTCATCATTGATTAAACAAAAAAACAACATGAAGGTTCCCTTGAGGGACACAAGGTCAAGTCCATGACCTTTGCCAGTCTCCGTCTGGGCTGCCCCGGTCTGCTGAACTGGGGGGAGAAGGCCGAGGATTGGCCAGTCCTCATGCATCTCCAGCCGGTCCTGGGCCCCAGCTCCTCTCCGTTTACCCTGCTCTAACGTCCACTCCATCTATTATTCATTAGACTTATTAAAAGTTGTTTCAGACCTGTCAGCTCCTGGCGGGTGACCCAGGAGTCTCTCAGATCCGCTCCTGGCCTTTCCACCGCTGCACTGCAAGCAAACGGACAGGCCGGAACCGCTTTAACACATAGGTTAAAAACACATAGAACATACAGCTTGAATTATTTAGGAGCCTTTTGATACTGAAGGTCTTTAACAAGTTCTTTTTCGGCACAATTAAAGATAATTCCATCTTCAGTCTGGTCAAAGTTATAGCTCAAAGCAAAATGACAGAAACAACACATTCACCTAATACACACATGCTTTATTTAACCAGTTTTATATTGTACTCGTAATAAAGCTCCTGTTTTGGCCTTCTTTGTATTTGTTTAAGGTTTATTTTGTGAATCTGTAGTCAAGACAAATAAATACAGTAGTTAAAAATCTTACAAATTTAAAATAAAAAAATTGCATTTTCTGGAGGTAAACAGGTTTATTGTTAAAAAAAAATCCTCTTAAATAAGAAAGAAGCCAACACAACACAGTTTGTTAGCTTTAAAGTAAAGGAAACTAAAGCTTATTAACAGACAATTTTACTAGTTTTTTTAGAAGATATCTTTTGTAATTCTTCTAATTATAGTAAAGGCCGAAAACAGATTAGAGCGCCGAGAAGCAATATGCTGATATTTTTGCAATACAGCAGGTGCATAACATTAAATGTTTGTAACTTCTGTGGCGAATTGCACATCTAAACTGCCTGGTGTGCAGAGTGCCAGTCCACACCAGCAGCGTGTGCTTGTGTTGCCTGCTTCTGGTCCCAGGTGTGTGCAAAATGTGTACCTTTCCTGTTACGTCAGTTTGGGTGCTGGGGGGGGTCCGTGAGGGCGGAGTGACGGCTGCAGTAGGGTCAGGGAGACGGTGGGCGAGCACTGTGATCGGCTGGCTGCGTGTTGAAACTTACAGATGGTGAAGGTTTGCTGACATCCCCTCGTCCAGCTTCTACATGGTAAATGAGGATAACATGAGCACCAAGAGATTGGACTGGCTACTGTGAGGCCAAAGCATGGGAGGCAAGGTTAATATGAAAATAATTTTGCATCAGTGACTGCTTCACGTGAAGGTGGACACATTCTGACTCTAATCCTGGCCTGGGGCGCTGGAGATGAAGAATGTCACCCAGGGTCTGGATGGCGTAGTGCACATGAATTCATAACCACCCCAACAGTCCTAACTGCGTTCTTATTAACTAACTCTCTGCCAGGACCGATTACACGCTTAGATTCTGGGAGCTGAGGATGTGAGGTTGCTTGAGGATGAGACTTGGAACAGATCCCAACCGTTGCAAGAACGTGACAGGGTCATTGTACTAGGTGTCAGAGTATACGTTTCACCAGTATCGAACCGTAACTGTAAAAAGAATATTAATTGCTGTTTACATGTTAGTTTAAAATTAGCTTTTTTCAATTATTGTTTTTGTTTGTATTATTGCTTTTACAAAGTGGTGTTTCCAATGTAACTGCTGTCCTACTGTGAAAAAAAGAGCTTTAACATGTGCTGTTGGAATTCTGACGTGTAGAAATTTAAGTAGAAGGTGAAGCTCCTTGGTTGGCCAGTGTAAGGGTTTGTCCAGTCTGCCCAGAAAGTTGCCTCCTTGGTGCATTTAAGTCATTTACAACCATTGATCAAGTAATCTGGCAGAGAGCTTTAACCTGAACAGCTCGGAGCAGTGTTTCTGCTTGAAACTGAGGCACCCTGCGGACGCACAGCTTCTTTTTTGATGTTGCGTTTTAAAACTTTGTGCATAATACAAATGGGCATTTAGTCAGATTTAGATTGTGAAGTTTTGTGTTTCTCATGTGTTTTAATTGACATTTATTGCTGAACTTAAATGTTCCTTGTGATCAGCACTTTCGCATGTAAAGTTCTGTAATGATAGTAATGAATAAAGTTAGCAGAAGTCTCACAGTATGAGGTATAGGACATTTCACTTTGTTCATTTGTTAATATTGCTTCTGGAATATGCAATATACACTGAGCACCATTTGCAGTGCAGTAGATTATTCCCAGTTAAAATCACAGCAGTTGCTGTGCAAAATTAAATTTTCCGCGTGACACACTGGTTTTCATAGAGTAGATTGTATGTTATGAAGCTATTACTTTCCCCTGGGATGATGTGTATGTACTGCAAGGTTTTGAGGTTTCAGTAGCCACTAAATGTGGTTCATAAAGGACATTTTTCTGACTGGGAACACGGTCTTTGTTTTGAACTTGCTGTTTTACCTTTCAGTCAAACTGGTAGACCTCTAACCGTCCCCCAAAAGCCAGTTCCCTGATGCGACGAGGTCTCTAGCAAACCAAAATCCTCTCTGGATACCACCATTACTCAGCACACTGTTTGTGGCAGAAACAGGGCGCAGAAGCTCACTAATATTAATGGCATTTTATTGTTTCACTCGGCTTCCCAAGAAGCTCTCAGTAGAATAATAGCCAAGGGTGATAGGGTTAAATTATCTAGGGCAAAAGGGAATTTGGCCAACCTGACCCAGTTTCTCTGTCTGTATCCCTCCCTCCCTCCCTCCCTCCCTCCCTCAGTTCCACACACACTTTCTTTGTGTGCACTTGTATTGGCACCGTCACGAGTCAGAGGGGTCAGTGTAGGCCACGCTGAGAAACACGAACGGGTGGAATAAAAAAAAAAAAAAGACAAAAAATAGAAACCTAAACCATCCTGATGCCGCATGCATAAATGTGTGTGACCGTCATAGCCTAATGGCCCCACGGACCGGGGAAGGTCAGGGCAGGATTAACAGTTATTGTCCGGGTGGAAACACCTGCTGTGTGTTCTTAATGAGAAGATGTTTAGCTTACAGTGGTATTTAGCCCTAACGCTAAGTTATCATACATTTTACCGATGGGAAATTGCACAAGTAATGCACCTTTTTGTTCTTAATTCAGAGTAATAATTGCCATGTCGACATGTGGTTTTTAGTTTTTTTTAAATTAACATTTTCTTCAAAATGCTTGAAAGTGATGTGGTAAACTGATACATTTCGTAGAAAAGATCACCTGAAATATACTGTTTTAGTCTGGAATTTAAGAAGAGCATAAACACCAGTATTACTGTTTTTCCATTTAGCAAATGAAACATTTTTTAAAAATTAGACTAGTATTTAGTATGTAAAATGTGTAGTATGCAATATGACTGGTTTCATACTGTAAAGCACAACTTTAGCTAAAAGGATAATAATATAACGGTGATGATAATAGTAATAATGATCACGATCATCCTTTGGTTAAAAAAACATTCTCATGAATGTGTATAAGGCTATATCAGTCCTGTGTTTAAGCACTATTATTTTTAAATTTAACATTTTATTTTTTAAAATTGTTTTTAAACAGTACATAAATGCCCTAGGACTTAGAAACAGTCGACTTAAAACTGTGATTTTGGTTTTTGTATGAAAAAAAGTATTCATCATTCTGTTGACCTGTGAGATAAGCTGCAGAAAGTACTGCTTTGAAAAATAAAGCAAGAACTTGCTTCTGAATAACATAAATTGTAAACAAATCCCTGCCAACGCTTTGAACAGTCTTGCCAAGAGATTTACCTTGCCCTGTGGCAAATAATATTTCTTGAACTGAGTTCAAATTTCAAGTGTCTTGGGTTTATATGAACCTGGAACAAAAGAAAATCATTCTCAGAGCAGCAAATCTTATCTGCTTCCTGGGCAAGATGTCAAAAAAACATTTTTGTTGTCTCAAATGCCAGAGCATGGGTTTTTTGGCAAATGCCTGTGTGAAACAATGGATGTATTAGTATTTATCTCATGTTTTGCTACAGAACTACAAGTCAGATTCATGCAAATTCTTAAAAAAGCTACAAAACTTTCAACCCCGTTTCATTTTTATCATTGCTGTAATAGCCGAATGCTCCACTATGAAGTTATCTTTATAAAATGTATAACTCTTGCTATATAGAAGCGAAATAGATGGTATTATATAATGCACAGATTTATCATTTTGTACACTGTAACAAAACATTTTTGCACATTGTCTGACTTAATTGTAGCCTATTTTAAGAACAATAGAATGCTGCATGTCTAACTTCTAATTTATACTTTTATACAGTCTTTTTAACACTGTAAACAAAAAGTAAGGATATTTTTATTAATATTTTTAAAGCATGATAATGAGGGTCATCATTTCAGTTTGTGCAAATCCAGTAAACCTCTTGCTCTGTGTCTGAAAAGGCTCAGAATTTTACCTGGTTTCAGCCCTGTGCTCCATATATGATCTCACTGCTGGACTTTTTCTTTACGTTTCAGTACAGTCCCTTATGGGATACTTTACGCAGTAAGATCAGTACTTTCAGATTTTATAAGAACACTTGTTTTAGTGTTTGGCAAAAAAAAAAAAAAAATCTTTTTTTTGGTGAAAAACAAATGTGGTAATAAAAGGCTATTGCTGTGCATTTTGAAGAGCCCTGTAAATTAAATATGTGGATTTTTTACAGTCAGCATTAATGTTTTAATGTAAATCCTAACTCTCTCCTGTAGAATTAAATAAATTGTTAGTAAAAAGTGACTCAGACAGCCTTCCTGTGAGTAGCTCCTGTCCATCATCTGAGAATCCACTCTACTTGAAACATAAGGAGAAGGATGGGGGGTGAGAGGGATAACAATTCTTGGCCCTACTATCATTTTATTTGTATTTTTTCCATCCTTTACTTTAATCTCATTGATGAAGCTTCAACAGGCTGAGGCATGCTCTCACAGTCTGCAATTTCACTGCCCCATATGCGTCTCACAGGAAAGATAGCAGAGAGGAATTGGGCCTGGCAGGAGTGGTGAAATACAGCAAAGACGGGAGGGAGAGGAGCAGAGTGGTGCGGAGCGGGGGCTGCTCTTGAGGTTGCTCACATTCTACACAACCCAGTCTGCCTGCTGAAGCTTCGCACACCATCAAGCAACACTGACCAAAAAAGGCAGCAAGAATGGAAATCATTTGTGCACAAATTTGATATTTAGTCAAAAATGGTTACTCCTGTGCTTTTACTGTTTTTGGATTCAACGTGAGTAAATCATGGGTCCTACACCTGGTAATTCCTATTTTTCATTTCTAGTTTCCAGTTTCCTTCTTGCTGCATTACTTTATACTGCATCAGATAGTTCAGTACATGATTAGGTTAGAACTCATAACAGAATTTTTTTTCCTCTGTATTTGGGGTGCGTGCGTGTGTGTGCACTCACAGCCAAAATCGGATTCCTTATTTATCATAAAAATAGTATAATTCGACCCATACATCAGGAAAGCTGATTGTGGATATGATACAGAGAATTTACTGCTTAAGTAATCACATTTATTTTGGTTTTAAAAATATTGTGGTCTGGTTTGTGTTAAGTAATATCCTGTGATGAGAAACAAAAGTATCGCACAAGTTATGTAGTTAAAAAAAAAAAAAAAAAGCTTGGGCTATGCAGTGAAACGTTCTATTTTAACATGCTCTTGTTTTGGTAATTGAAAAGTAAAGTGACACTGCAGTGACAATAAAAGGAGGTGAGGGTTAAAATAATAATCTATAACTCTGGATGCACCTCATCAGCCTGCATTGCATTTAATGCTGACCCAGCAGGTAGCTTTTGAATCTTTGCAGTGTCGTCCCCTTCTTTTGTAACATGCGTGTCATGCGGTTCATGCCTCCTGATCGCAAGATGGGCACCATGAGGAATGTGTGTTTATCCCATCAGCTGCAGCCGCCTTTAGCACCACTTAAAGGACATTATATCGGGCAGTGTTTAAGTGTTCAGTGGACGTTGTGTTTACGGTGACTTCCTATAACCCTTTCATTCTGCTCTGCTGGAGCTTTGTATTACAGCTGTATAATATGTATGTAAACATGAAGCTCTGGTGATATATAATGTTTTTCATCACTATTTCTGTACAAATTATTGGATTTAAATATCCAAACTTGGATATTTTAAATGCTTTTAAAGTAAAAGAAAACTCAAACTCAACATAACAAAAATGAATTGTGATGAATACTTTTAGTGCTGTATAAAAGCACTAAAACTAGAACTTTAACTACAACCTCTGAAGGCCACATAAAAGAGCTATTTATGTGCAATAGGACAAGTTTTTAGGAAAGACCTGTGCTTCACAGAGCAGCAGATGGGTCGGAGACCACCTGTGAAATTCACTTAGCTCTGAGCGACATCCAGACGTGTAGATGTATTGATTTCGATATTGACGTCATTTTTTAAATCCTTTGGAAGATGTTGTAGGAAGTGTGTAAGGTAATTGGAGAGTTATCAGAGGTGGAAGGGTTCGGATTTTTTGGATGATTTTGTTTTTGTTTTACCATTTTCAGTTTATTTTGTGTTTCATCATTCAAGTTGTGTGAACAGCCAAAACAAATGGTACCGTTTTCATTCACGCTTAAAGGATATTAGCTGAATAATTTACAAACCTCTTGAAAAAAGTGTTTTTGCTCTCGCTCAGTTAATGACATGTATTTTTTATATTTTCAAATTTCTCATATTGCTGTGAAATCAAATCCTAGAAGAAACATCTTCAGATTTTCAGATTAGTTTACTTATTTGGGCAATGGTCAGTGTTTTTTTTTTTTTTTTGGCTTATAAGAATTTAGTCACAATATTTGTATTTTGTGAGGAACAACAGAATACTGAAGTATTGCGAGCAATATTGTGGTTTTCGATTAATTTATGACTGGTTTATGCAGTACGCAGTAATTGTGGGGTTATGAACTATGAGTTTGACATTGAGTACTTAGTTTCCTGCGAGGTGAAATGGCATCTGGGCGTGATGTCATGCAAGAGCAGATGTGTTTCTGCATTAGGCTTGCAGACAATGGCGACGCAGGCCGGTCCAGCCGTGGCCCCTGACCCTGACTCTGTGCTGGAATACTTTCACACGGAAGGTCAAGGGTACTCTGCACATACTCACTCCTCTCGGGGGGCTGCCTAGGCCAAATGCTACACAATTATTTGAATGTTTTACTGTTCAAGTGCCTTAAAAGAGCTCACTATGGATTTATTTAAAATATGATATAAGATGCTTCAGCACCTCATTTTAGAGGGCAAATTAACAACACAGAAACTGAAACAGACACTTTTTAATTGATACTCATAACCCTCAGCCAAATAACTAGAGATGCACTTCCTTTACGAAATAATTTTGTTTTTCTGTTATTAGCCACATTTTTTTGTTTTTGTTTAAACTTTTTTTTTTTTTTTTGCTTAATCAGTTCGTCCTGTTTTTCTGAATTAGTTTTACATTTCGGTATCTAATGGGGTAGACTGTTATTCTTGAAATTTAAATTATTTTTAAGTATTGTTCTAGCACAGTTTTTATTATGTGTTCCTTTATATTAGTTATCATAGTAATAAGTAATATTTACCATAAATAATAATAGTTATTACATTTACAAGAGATGTGACGAAGCTTGTAATTTCAGTGATCCGCATCTGTACAATTTTTTTTTCCCCAGTAAATTAAATGAAGTAACAGCTAAAATAAAATCTGCATATCAGCTTCAGGGCAGTCAGTTGTGATTATTTTTACTATTGTAACACTGCATAATGTTTTATAAATTTTATTTGTAATTTAAATATAACAATTTAGTGGGGTCTTTTGGTAACACATTACATTTAACTTGCCAGGTAAGAAAGAGTTGATGTGACAAAAAATTGAAATGAAATGTATAGTTGTTACTTTCAGTGTGACAAAAGGTTTTTGTTTTGTATGTTTACGCGCGCTGCGTGCGTGCGTGCGTGCGTGCACACTCTGCTGCTGGAGGTCACTGAAGAAGGGGGGCTCTGGAGGTCAAATGCAGAGAGTTGGGAGATCCCAGAGTCAAAACCAGATAAAAAGCGAATCTGTGACCAACCTCTTACCTCTGCGGGCAGGGCAGTGAATCAGCGACTGCTGGCTTTCCTCTCAGAAACATTTTCAACCTGGTCAAACCTGACTGTCATTCTCCCTTTTCACTCTTCTAGCTGTAGCGTTTCTTTGTGTGGGTCTGTAGGCATGTGTCTGCAAACAGACATTTTCAACTGTATGTTCTTAGTAACTTTCTCAATTACTGGTTTCAAAGAAAAATATGTTTTTCTTTACAAGTGGTTGATCATCTAATAGAGGTGAGACATCATCTCTGTAAAAAAAAAAAAAAAAAAAAAAAAAAAAAAA